>CM046855.1:53098636-53698636 GCA_025617745.1 Heliocidaris erythrogramma | reverse complement strand
ATGTTTTGTATTCCTTTTTTCCACCAAAATCCTGGATCAGCCTCTGAAACTAAGCAGGGTATATGAGGAAAACTAAAGCTTTTGATGATGTACCATAATTATTCTGCATCTTGCTCCTAGTTTAGGTACAATGTACAATGTATGTTTGAGATATGTCTCGTATCATTCTTTACTAAGTAATGTTCTGTTCTATTTTCCTCATTTTCATCTGATCTGTTTTTAATTTTTCCTTATGGTTTTCTCTCCACAATTCCCTTCTCGCTTAAACTTACCATTTTCTTATTTTGTCCTCTCTCTCTCTCTCTCTTTCTCTACTTCAATTTTTGTTGTTATTTATGTTTTAATACCTACCTAGTATTGAAAAATGGAACACAAAGCATTGTACTGTACATGTATTGTAAACATTCAGATTATGTCTGTAATGCCTTTTAAATCATGTCATATTAGCTGTAATGTTGTGTTGTTAAGTAACATGTAGTATTTGATATTGATGCCAAATTGTAGAGTATGGATTATTTATATCAGAGTTTGATTTAGATGTTTTATTCACATTATCTTACCCTTTTATCACCTTGTTATGTTAATTTGCTATATATGTATATCCACAGTTAATTTATGTCCTATAGTTTGTCATTCCTTACTTGCCATGTGCTAACTAAATAAAGTTATAGCTCCTCTTGAATCAAGCATCTTTCCTTCGATTTTTTTTTCATGAAATGTCATCTATTTCTATCATATATATTTGATACAACATTCAGCATCTTGTTTAAACAATATACACTAATAGAGAGCTTGCAAGGTATTTGTGTAATTAAATTTCAGCATGGCAGCCACATAGCCCAGATACTTAACAAGCTCCTCTATTATGTCTTATCAGACGGGTGCAGATGGACAAAGGGTTTGTTTAGTCCTGACAATATAATTTGACTACTTTTGATAAAGCAATACAATTTTCACAGTTTAATAAATCATAATTGAAGTGATCATTTGACACCAAATTGCACTGCAATAAAGTTACAATACTCAAGATTGTACTATGGAAATTTGACGTGAATTGAATTACACATATTGGAGTTATTCAAGTTATAATGCAAATGATGGTTTTTCTCTACATCCAGAGCATTTTAGGCATGCAGCAAAGCTTGGTTTAGGGGCACTTTGGTGGTGTTTTTTTTTTCAGGGGCGTGTTTCACCCCCTTCCCCATTGAAATTTTGTAATGTACATCCGTATCTCTTCCTTCTGACAAGATTTGGTCCACGGGCCTTCAGGGGAAAAATTTTCCCCAATTTTTAGGGGCGGTCTGACAACCCATCCCGACGGAAAATTTTGTATGTTTTTGTGTTTTGGTACAGGTATTTCGGGACAGGCTTCCAGCCTATATAACTCCACCCACATTCTTTGCCTAAACTTGGTACAAGGATATTTTGACGACACCATTTAAAAACGCTGGTGCTCAGTCATCCGTGGCAGGAAAATCATGAATGAAGTATCATTGGACAGATAATAAGTTACACTTCACCATGAAATAAATTTCAAGATCACATTAGTTATAACTTTTTAATTAGAAGCTATCAAATTTGGGTATACTTTTTTTACAGGCACTGTATATATTCACAACACAGTTTTAATCAAGTCACGAAAAAACACTCATTAAAATGACTGAAAGAGCAAATCAATACAAGATAAAGCAAAACAAAGCAAAACAAAGCAACAAAATAAGTTTGTCAATAGAATATATAATGCATATATAGTTGCCATCTCATTGGGATACTATACGATTAAATATTTTCTGAACTTAGACTTAAAAGAACTTAACGTTGGGGATGTTTAAATATATTTTTTTTACTTTTTCTTTTTTTCTCTTCCCTTTTTCTTTTTTTTTTTCTCTTCTTTTTTCCCCTTCATTTTCTTCTTCCTCGCTTCGCTTTTCCCCTTCTTTTTCTTCTTCTTTTCATGCCCGTTCTTCCCGGATGGGTCCAGAGGCGCCTTTTCAGTGAGTGTTCTTTTTTATGTTTCTCTTTATCGTCGTCACTGTTAACAGTGTTTTCTTATTTTCTACATCTCTTTCTCTTTCATTTTTTTCTTCTTAAAGACCTCAGCCTGACTGAATTTTGAAATATACACTTTATTCATCCACGGGGAGCTATATATTTTCTGAACAAATTGAAACCAACTTCATGAGATTCCGTTTCCTGTGGAATGAGTAACAGCGTCCCGAATGTTGAGCCCCGGTGGTTTTTCTGACGAGGGCCCCGTCTCTGAGGAACGCTGCTTTGCGGGGGGTGAAAATTTGATGACGACATATCGTGTAGACGCACTCGGAGCTGTATACATGACATGTCGTCACACGTCTAGCGACCCCCTGCAGTTTCCTCTCTTGTTACGCAATAGGGAGGGGGCGGACCAAAAAAAATTATCTTTTTTATTTTTTATGGATAAACAGAGACGAAAATTTATGAATACCCAGGGTAATTATATTCTTGTTTACTAAGCTTTACGTCAATATATGGTTGTTTTGGGTCAGGCTGAGGTCTTTAAACTGTTCTTCTGAGTGCCACACTTTCTTGTATATAAGATCATCATTACGGGCTGTCTCCGAAAAATGCAACGAGAATTTAAATTAAATTAAATCTCTCTCTCTCTCTTTCTCTTCTCCCCTCTCTCTATTTCTTTCTTTCTTTCTTTTTCTTTCTTTCTTTCTCTCTCTCTGTCTCTCCTTCAACCTCTCTACTGCTTTATATCTCTGTCCTTTCTCATCGGCTTTCTCTCTCTCTCTCATCATCCTCCCTTCCATACTCATTACATTTCCCTGCCCAGACCATGAGATTTGCTCACAGATATAAATATAAGGCTAAGATTCTTGCGTCTCTAAATTGTATTCTTAAACTAATTTATTTGTTATGTTCGCTAATTGTATGTTCCATTAACTAATGCTTTCAACAAAACTTTAATTAGCATTTTTATTATATCCTTTATAATGGTGATTATCACATTTTGACAAAATATCCGAATAATTATACAATTACAAACTTTAATGTACGAAGCTACTCATATACGCTCACTATCTTCTTTTCGTCCGCCTTTTCCTTGGTCTTTATTCTTCCATTCTCCTGTCTATTAATCGATTTCCTATTTTATTCGACTCCGTGACCTCCTTTTTGATCCTTTCGCTTTCTTATTATTATTCTCCTCCTCTTCCTCTTCTTCTCTCCTTCCCTCCTCTCCTTCTCCTCCTCTCCCTCCTCTCATTCTTCTTCCACTCCTTCTTCTTCTTTGGACGAACTTGAGATAAGCAGAGGTGAAATATACCATCACTTACCTGCAGTCACATTCACCTTTACCATTGTCAATATTATTTGCTTTATTATTATTTTTTAATGTACATACGTGTATATTCTCATGATTATGTTGTTGTAATCTATGTTTGTTCTATTTCACTTCTTTTTTTATTTGTAAAAATGTGTACATTTCAGCCTACTAGCTGCCATACAGATTTTCAATAAATATACAGTTCAATAATTAAATTGCAAATTATCTAACTTAATTGTGCTAATTATTTCAATAAAGCGTTGTAGGTATAGTATCGCTAGGTCAATTAGAATGGGGTGTCGGACCAAATAGACTGGTTCGGTATGCACATTTCTTCTCTGAGCACGAGTGACGAGCTATTCCATTAACCTGCTTTTTATAAATTTAATGAGCCTCAATGCTTGGAATCCAGTTTGCATACATTACTTGTTGCCATGTCCGGCAAGCTTTAAGGTTGTCAAGAACAACCTTTGCTTGAAAGGTATACAGTTTGAATATATTACCAAGCCGGTCTATTTGACGACAGAAGCTCACATATCTTTTCAAAAAAACAACAACCAAAAAAAAGTCATCAATATTTTTGAGATTTGCCGACAGCCTATAAAAATGTCTAATTTGCCGACTAATATAATTATTTTCTTTCAGCACAAAGAAATCAACATACTTTAGACGTTTACCGTGGTACTATAAATAATAATAATATAATAATAATAATAATAATAATACATAACATTTATATTGCGCTTAATACAATGTTTCTAAGCGCCGAAGTATTATTTATAGGACTATAAACATTAGAATTTTAATTTTAATTTCAATTTTTATAACATCAAGCGGCATCATTCGAATCTTTGACGTTCGGGTATACCTACTGATCAATAATAAGGAAGCATCAGAACAGAACATGAAATACCGACACGTCTGACCAGCCAAGTTCAAATTTCTATAGAGACTTAAATCCAGTTTGATGAAAAGTCTTGTGTTGGTATTTTTATTTTATTCTTGATGTTCTTGAATTGACTACGACTCTTCAGCAATTGTTCATTAAAAAAAAATCTGGGAAATCAAGGTCAGTCTTTAGAAATGGCAACCAAACTACTGGATTTTTCATTATAAAATGAATCAACTCTAATACCATTTTTTAACTGCTAAATTTTTGATATATATTTAATTCGCATTCTTATGTTTTATCCACTTTCATATACACATATATATATTACATATATATATATATGTATATATATATATATATATATATATATATATATATATATATACACACACATCCAGGATTGAATGTTATAAAGTTATTTGGAGAGATTTCTGCTTCTTCTTCATTGGAAAACAGATGATTACAATCTATCAGTGCAGCACACCGCGCGTCCCAATTTTGTTAAATTTATTATTATTATTTTTTTTATAAGAATGGAACTTTACCTGTAAGCCTTCTTTTTATTCTAAAGTTGGCTATATTTTAACCTATGACTAACCCAGTTACAAGATTTCTTTCAATATTTTTGTTTTCTGACGAGCAAAAAGGTCCTCAGCATTTTTGGGCCCCCTTTTAACTCCAGAAATTTTTGACAAGCAAAAAAAAACAAGGTCCTCAGCATATTTGGACTAACCACTGGAGGAAAATATGATAGACCATACTAAAAACATGATTTTATGAATGTGGAGAAAACAAACGAGTTGATTGGACATATTTGCTCGAAGCTTGGCGTACATGGGAGCTGAGGGATATCGATAGAAGGTCACAATGTTCACAAAGTTTAACGCCCTCAACGTTCGATGATCAAAGTTCAACAGGTGCGAAATAAAAACAAAATTTCCATTGGTAAGTCTTTAAAAACATGACAAACCTGATATTTTCATTGTTGATCAACAAAATGTATAGATAAAGTATGACACGGTTGACAAGAAAGTAAAATGCAATCATCTAAATTAAGCCCCGTTCGTCTGTAGAATGAATGTGTTGAGTGACCTGTGTGCATTGCAGACGACTCTCGAGTGGGCCCTTCTGTGGAGGAATCGCTCCCGGACTTTCGGCTGTGCTCAGTGTGGGTGTACCGCAGAGAGAACATTAATTTGTCCGCGGTGGGGCTGATAGTGATAATTGATATATTCGTGTGTAAAATAAAAATAAAGATGTTAAATCTTGTTCCTATTCTGACAGTTAAGTTCTACATTATATAAAGATTATTGGCATTATCATGGTTGAGGAAACCACCATTCACTCCGCACAGAAGCGCTTCATTCCGTTACATGCATCGGTTTCCTCATTCCCTATCCATAGTCCCTGGGCCTACTTTATTTTTGTGTGCTAACGAACGAGTGGTTTCCTCAACTACGATATAGCCAGATTATTCAGTTAGCATATATCACCCAATGGGGGTCTAACATTAATGTGAATTGTTGAATTGACACTGGTTGCACAGTTATAAATGAAATAACATTAACAGATGATGACTTTTAAACTTTAAATTAAAACTTGATGTTTTGTTGATGTTTTTTGTAGGCTGTGTATACCGCCACACACGTGTGTCTCTAACTTACAAAAGTTAAGCCACACGCGTAGAGCGTGCAAAATCGAAAAGTAATATTCCACTCTACTCTCTCTTTCCATTCCCCTCTCCATCATCTCTTCCACTCTCGATTCGTCATAGTCGTCAAACTAACTGTTTTTGTCTTGTCCGCTGCGGGAATTGAACCTGGTACCTCAAGCATATCTTCAGATAAGCTTGTACATGTATAAGTGACTAGTGCTAACATTAAACCGTTGAACTTGAAGTTATGACTTCATAATTTTGCACATTTACTTGACTAAATAATCATATAATCAAATCAAATTAAATAAAATAAAATATAATCAAATCAGATTAAATTTGTCCCACTACCACCTCACCAACAATGCTCTCACAGCAAACAGTTCCACTTCCAGCTTGGCACCTGCAGAATGCAATACAGAGGGTCGTCTTTCCCACCAAGGACTGTGAAGGACTGGAATGGCCTTCCAGAGGATGTGTGGTTACTTGAACTCTTGACACATTTGTGTCAGGGGTCAGCAAGTAAACAACACAACAGCCATCAAGCATCTTTTTAAAGAAAACAGTAATATGTTTTAGCAGTACGGTAGTGCAGGACAAACAAGTTTGGTCTACATCCTTACTGCCACAATAATCAACACATTGATTGTGGGCGTCTACGGCAAGACTAGACCAAAAATTCTGTGTCTAGTTCATTAACCTCTTATTTGGGTAGGGTCGGATCCTCACTTAGAGACTGAAGCGGTCCTATCGATCTGCTGTGCAAAACTGACTACACACTGACATGTAGTTGGAAAAATTGCTATAAAAGTATAATTTTATTTTGCCTGATGCATATATAAATTTAATTGATTAGGCCTAGGCTCTACTCCTCAAGAATATGTTCAACTTACCAATTTGACTGTATAATCCATTTAATGCTCCTTTTTCAGGTCATTCAGGGTCCAAGGTATTCTCCGTTTGAAAATCTTACAGCCGTATTCACACTGTTTCCACTAGAACGGATGCGATTTAGATGACGTCATCTTCATTCCTGCGCAGTGGAAACAGTTTGAATACGACTGCAAGATTTTCAAACGAGGAGGACCCGACCCTACCCAAATAAGAGGCTAACAAACTAGAGACAGAATTTTCGGTCTACGCCAAGACAAGACAAGACAAGACAATTGTCCTTTAGTCAATTCACTGTAAGGTAGCTAGCTTAGCGAAACGTCATGGCATGTAAAAACGCTGGAAAGACGCATATGACAAATTCATTCAAAATCTTGATTTTATTCTATAGAGGCAGAACCAAAATATTAGGATGTAGAATTAGTATTTAACTCTATTAACACTTTTAAGCAAAATAAAGGGTTCAGGAAACTGGTAGGTTTGTGAATGCTCTCTTCATTTCAGTGTCATAGAAATAACAGCCTCTGTGGGGTAAAAACAAAGTTTGAACATAAATAATTGGAACATTGACATACATGTAAATGATAAGTGACAATTATTTTTGTATTAAAACAAAAAAATTCTTATACTCAAAATGTAACATGAAATTCAATCAAAGTTATGAAAAAAAATTAAATGCTGTTTTTTGTCTTCTAAAGTTGAACAGACGATTTGTATTAAGTCTTAGTTGCTTTCACAATGTATTTATCTATATACAGTGTTAATGACAATATAGCATCTTACAGCATAATTTTACATCATTTTATACAATATTCTTGTAACCTTCAGTTACTCATCGGCCAATACTCCATCTACACATACGCCATCATCTCTCACTCACTCACTTATTTCCATCATCACATTAAATATGTACAAGATAAAAGGATGGAATATCAATAGAAGTACAATAATATAAAATACATATAGACTAAAATGGTTACTATGAAAATGTAAACAACTACAATAAATTATAACCATCAACATAATAGTTAAGTGGAAAATCGTGCAAACGTAAAAGCCAATAAGGCACCAAGCATTAGTATATCAAATATCCAGAACTTGTTTCAATGGCAAATTTTACTAGTATAATTCTCACTAATTCATTAGCACTATATTTTAACACAGTAATTAAAGCTATTGGACAGTTACCACCAAAAAAAATGCACAATCCATAAAATATTGAACAAATCAACTTAATCAAGTAAAGTCTGCTTTGCTTTTTTCCAGTAGAGTACAAAGTGCATGTACTTGCACAACTCCATAATCAATGCCCTGCCTATCATAACACTCATTCTGCACATCCCAGTGCTGACCTATTCACTGCTTACCGACTGGGGATACTAAAATTGGGAATTAAAGATACCCCCCCCCCCAAAAAAAAAAAAAAAAAAAAAAAAAAGGCAGGGAAACCTTTAATCCTATTTGCAACTTAATAAAAATTCCAATTTACAATAATAATAAGAAAACTTTTATTCATATAAGTCTGATTGTAATTCTAGATGCACAGAAAAAAGTAGTAATTATGCGCTTTGCGTCTTTCCCGCATTTTACCTGCCATTCCGTTTCGATAAGCTACATAAATTAGTACCCAAGAATAAATCATATTTGAGGAAGTATTATTCATAGATGTCCTTATAATGATATATTCTGAGTTTACATCAAAGGATAATTTTGTTTTTGTTTCCCAGACTTTGGCAAGCATGGCTAACAGGAAAATTCATCGTCTTGGTCTAGATGAGGATATCGTGACAAGCCTAACTCGTCATAAAATATTAACATGTCAGGTTTGTACACTCTCCGTCTCTTTTTTTTTCAGTCTGTTATATACTTGTATACTCTCGGCTTCATTTATATCATTCATATTATTCTTGTTAAAATTAGGATTTAGGTGCTCTTTACAGTTAGTACAGATATCAGAACATTGTATAAAGCAGGGGTGGATGTGGGTGGGTCTAGGGGGGGGGGGGGGGGGCTCAAATAACCCATGCTCACCCCCTCCCCTTTGAAACCCAGTTGGCATTGTACACAACACAAAATTATCCTGTTGAAAATGGTATTTGATCTGTTATACAAACTTTTGCATAGTGAACAGTTGGAAGCATATAATAGTACATAAGTTTGGCATATTAAGTGGCTTGAATTTGTGAATTAAGCTATCTCTGACATTTCTTTCATGATGTACAGGATTTGCTAACCAAGAACCGACTGGAGCTGCTGAGGATATTCAACACCTGTGAACCCAGAATTAGGGAAGCCATCTTGAAGGCAAGCAGAGCATGTGCTCCTACTAGTACAAAGGTGAGGGGTGAAGCTAGAGTGGACCAATTACAAAAAGGAAAATAAAATGTGTACAGCTGTACACTCCCGAAAATCTTTACCCAGCATTTTATGGGTTAATTGTTTGAAGTGCGAAGAAAACAAAAAAGGATAGCTGAAAAAGGTGCGCACTGGAAAGGGCACATACAGAAACCAAATCTGAAGTGGGTTCAGTGCAGGGGTTATGTTATCCTGTATTATTATTTATAATCCGTAACCGTTAAACCCATAATGTGCTGGGTAAAGTTGTTAGTAATTGATTTTATATGTACTAGCTGTAGACGAAAACTTTAAATTGTTTGTGATTGGTCTACAAGGCTTCAAACAACAAAGAAACATGTGACATATTAATAACAATGATAATAGCTGTTTTTATATAGCGCCTTACCTGTTACAATGTAACCACCAAAGCGCTTACAGCATTATTACCCCGGTCACTGGACATTACAGTGCACATTCTCCACTCCTCTTGGGAGCATTCCAACCAGTTGCCTGTTTCCAAGCGCCCACATCCTAAGCCAACGACAACGAGGTTTGCATCCTCCCGGGTAGCCATTTAAAACCTGGGTGGAGAGGAGCAATGTAGATAAAATGCTTTGCTCAAGAGCATAATACATAAGACATAATAGAATACTGCAATGTGAATATATTGAATGTCGCCAAAACAATTCTTGATTTTATTTACATGGCATTTTATGTGTCTAATAAAGGTTAATTCACTATTCACCAATTAAAATAATACAATAAGTTTTGTATCAAATTAATGATTGTTATATTGCAGTTACGGTTCTCCTTTTTAAAATTCAGGTGCTGCAGCTATGTGAAAGAGGTACTGGTTTATATCCAGGGTTCCTCCCAACCTCTCTGAGAACACTAGACCAGCTATTACATGGTGGACTGGTATCAGGTACTATAACAGAGGTAAGTCATTATGCCAACTATTACATGGGAATGAGTATAGGGCACTAAAACTGAGGTATAACATTAGACCAACTATTACATGGTGGATTGATATCAGCTACTATAACATAGGTAAGACATCAGACCCCACTATTACATGTGTATATGGGAGATTGGTGTTAGGCCATATTGACCAACACTGTGGCATACCTTAACTACACTATAGGAAAATTGTGCCCCCTCCCCATGAAAATGTGATAACCTTTTCCCTAATGCACTTCCATTTGTAGGGTTAACACAATGCTGATTAGGTTCGCTTTAAAACAAGTGATTGCAAGAAAATATAGCAAATGATACTGTACTTAACTGATGTGGTTCGTGTACCTTCAGATAGCTGGACCGCCTGGGTGTGGGAAGACACAGTTCTGTATGATGCTGAGTGTCATAGCTACTCTACCAGTCAGTATGGGAGGCTTGAGTGGAAGCGTTATGTACCTAGATACAGAATCAGCTTTCAGTGCAGAAAGGTGAGTTGATATTTCTTTATTCTCCATAACAACATCATGATTATTACAACATTGCATCATCATAATCACTATCACCATCACCATCATCACCAACATCATCACCATCACCATCGCCATAACCATCAGCATCAGCATCAGCATCACCGTCACCATTCATCATCATCGCCATCGCCATCACCATCACCATCACCACCACTGCTACCACCACCAATACCACCGTTACCACCACCATCACAATCACCATCACCACCACCACTACCACCATAATCACCACCACAACCACCATTACCACCACCACCATCATCACCTTCAACATCACCGTCGCTATCACCATCACCATTCATCATTGCTATTCATCATCATCGCCATTGCCATCGCCATCGCCATCACCATCACCACCACCACCACCACCACCACCACCACCACCACCACCATCATCACCACCACCACTACCATAGAGTACCGAAGTGTGACGTCATCAAATTTTGATTTTTGTATTTCAGTATTTTTATGACCATATTAAGGTAGAGCATGATGGAAAACGTTCACACATCAAATTTGACATGAATCAGTTTATGGTGGCCCTAGTTATGGCTATATGAATATCTAATTAGCCCCATTGAAGTCAGTGTAAATTGGCCTGGTTCTTAACAGTTTAGAACCAGGCCAATTTAACACTGACTTCAATGGGGCTAAGGAGGTATTCATGTGGCCATATCTCGGGGCCCAATGAGCCAATTGCCGTAAAATTTGGGCTCTGGATGTTTTTCACCATGTTCCTTTGAGATATGGTATAAAAAATGTCAAAATGAAAAAATAGCTTTTTGTGACGTCATCACTTCGGTACTCTATTACCACCACCACCATCATCACCACCACCATCACCACCACCACTGCCACCATTACCACCACCATCAAAATCACCATCATCACCATCACCACCACCATTACCACCATTACCACCATTACCATCACCACCACGACCATCACCACCACCATCACCATCATCACGATCATCATCGCCATCGCCAACGCCATTGCCACCACCACCACCACCACAATCACCATCACCACTACTACCACCATTACCACCATCACAATCACAATCACCATCACCACCACCACCATTACCACCACCTAACCACGACCATTACCACCATCACCATCACCATCACCATCATCATCATCATCATCATCACCATCACCATCATCATCATCATCATCATCATCATCATCACCATTACCATTACCATCACCATCATCATCATCACCATCATCATCACCATCACCATCATCACCATCACCATTACATGTATATCCATCATCTTTATTTTTAATTGCTATTCTCTCTCTTATAATTTCTGTTTCAATGAACACTGTCACAATCATCCTCAGGATAGGGTTTCCTGAGTGGATATCCATCTCTATTGATGGCATTGCAAATGGGGATCAATCGGTAGACAAGGGGTTAAGTTATAATTGTGCCCTGGTACTAATCCAGGGGCTCAAAAATGAGTGAATGATTCATCAGATTAAGCAATTAGCTCTCATACTCCTCCCAGTATGCATGTATCTTGCATTGCTGTCCCAGCCTGGTTGAGGTTCTGAGGGTTAATGGTGAATGAGTGTGTTTGCCAGCGGTAGATCCGGGGGAGAGAGAGAATCTTTGAGATTCCTGGGATAGTCATCCCACTGTGATAGTAATGTACATCCCAGACACACAACCACATTTAATCTCTACTAAATCTCTCAACATCATTGCCATATGTATTAGTCACTCATACCCTTAATTCACTAATTTCATCAGTATAATATATTTCGATTCGATTCAGATTGTTCTTTTTTTAAATGTTATGTATTTCATTAACAAAATTGGTAAAGTGTTTTAGAATAAGTGCTTAAAGAGTTTACAGTGCTACATGGAAGTTGCAATTGTCATCTTGGATATATATGTATGTATGTTTGGAAAACACCAAGAATTATTTGAACAAAAATTACTAGATTGATATTGAATGTTACTGTCCTTCGCCATTATTTTCATGAAATTACAATAAAAAAAAAGATATATTGGGAATGAGAAAGTCTTCCAAAATGGGAACCAGGATAGCATGTAAGAATAGGCCCCTCTCTGTGAAAAAGAAAGAAATGACGAAACTTGTCACATGATATTGTAATAATTTGGGTGTTTGTAAGTTGGTTGCTCAGTGAAGGGATAAAAATATTCTGTTGACTTACATTATGTCCCAATCTTTATGATGGTGTAGCTTTACTCTCATTGTAATGGTTACTGTTTGGGGGAAAACGCTCAACACAAAGAAAAATTATCCAGCACATTCTGTACTGAGAAGCACAATACATTCCATTAGAGTTGGGGTTGCAAGTTGTTTATGTTAGGGTTAGACTTAAGTATAAAGTTGTGTGCAGGGTTGATATTAGGATTTTGTTTTTTCAATTGTGGAGCAACTGTCACCAGAGCATGTGCCATACAAGCAATTTTGTTTGATTTTTAAACATGATTTCTTAAAGGATGGTTGAGATGGCACAGTGTCGTTTCCCAGACTATTTCTCCTCAGAGGAGTGTTTGATGAACCTAGTGGAGCAGGTGCACATATCCACAGAATCTACATGCTCGGACCTATTACAGAGGTGATTCTTATATAATCATTATGTTAGACCTCACTTGTACGACACCTTTTGACCCTGTGAAATATGTAAACAATGCAGTTTCTCACGAAGGCACCATTGACAATGATGTTCTCAGAATCCCAGATTGTGTTTAACAACATGTTTTCAAATGATAACACATTACAACCTTTCCTTCTAGTTAATGGTTGTGCAAATTTTATTGCTTTTTTCACTGATAAAGTGGCATTAAATGTATTCCATGATCTTTACAAAGCATCCCTGTTTTAGGAAGAGGACAAAATACATACCTACATGTATTTACAACACACCATCTATTTAAATGTGATTTTACACGAGTTTGGGAACACTTTATTCATAATAAGAAGTGGTATTTGTATATTTTTGTCATTGACAAATTGAATACTAAAGTTGGAATAACTAGGCTTGGAGTCTGGAAAATGAGTATCTTATCAAAATCAAATTGTGGCCTGTGAGTTAGTAAGCATTTTGAACAAAAAGAAAAACACTCAATGTCCAATCTTTATTATTGGTATTTGGTATTTTAGTAAGAAACTTAAATGACATTGACATCAATATTTTGTTTTACAATTTAAATGGTATAAAGAAAATTAACACTCTCATGGAAATTAAATAGGGAAAAAAAAGAAATATATATTGTAAATCATAATAGGACTATGTTATTATTATGTCATGATAAGTTTTAGGGAATTGTATCCTCCGGCAGGGATACGGCAGTATGCCGGAGGATACTTTGGATTCAGCAGCGTTTCGCCGCCGCCGCCGCCGCGTCACATTCTTGTGTGCGCTCTAGCGGTCGCATTTCTCGACGAATTTTTTTCAAACTTCCTGTGGACGTGTATCTTGGTAAAATCTGGACCCCTATAGTTTCTGGTGATGCTGCCCCCAGTGTTCCGTCTTTTATAGGGTAAAAGGCCATATTTTTTTGGATAGTTTGTGTGCGCTCTAGCGGTCACATTTCTCAACGGATTTTGTTCAAATTTTGTATGGAGGTGTCTCTTGGTAAAATCTGGAACCCTATAGATTTTGGTGATGCTGCCCCCAGTGTTCCGTCTTTTATAGGGTCAAAGGTCATATTTTGATAGATGTCTTGTGTGTACTCTTGTGTGCGCTCTGGCGGTCACATTTCTCAACGGATTTCGTTCAAATTTTGCATGAAGGTGTCTCTTGGTGTAATTTAAAAACCTATAGTGTTTGGTGATGCTGCCACCAGTGTTCCGTCTTTTATAGGGTCAAAGGTCATACTTCAGGGCATGGCGTGAGTGCACTCTGCAGGCCACATTTCTCAACGGATTTTGTTCAAATTTTGTATGGAGATGTATCTTGGTATAATCTACACATGTTTAATTTTTGGTGATGCTGCCCTCATTGTTCCGTCCTTTATAGGGTCAAAGGTCATTTTTCCATTTCTTGCACTCTTACTTCTGCATTTCTTGACGGATTTCGTTCAAATTTTGCATGAAGGTGTCCCTTGGTGTAATCTAAAAATCTGTACTTTTTGGTGATGCTGCCACCAGTGTCCCGTCTTTTATAGGGTCAAAGGTCATACTTCAAGGGATGGCGTGAGTTCACTCTGCAGGCCACATTTCTTGATGGATTTCTTTCAAATTTTGTATGGAGATGTATCTTGGTATAATCTACACATCTTTACTGGTTGGTGATGCTGCCCTCATTGTTCCGTCCTTTATAGGGTCAAAGCTCATTTGTCCCTTTTGTGCAATCTTACTTCTGCATTTCTTGACGGATTTCATTCAAATTTTGTATGGAGATGTATCTTGGTATAATCTACACATATTTAATTTTTGGTGATGCTGCCCTCATTGTTCCGTCCTTTATAGGGTCAAAGGTCATTTTTCCATTTCTTGCACTCTTCTGCATTTCTTGACGGATTTCGTTCAAATTTCGCATGAAGGTGTTTCTTGGTGTAATCTAAAAACCTATAGTTTTTGGTGATGCTGCCACCAGTGTTCCGTCTTTTATAGGGTCAAAGGTCATACTTCAGGGAATTGCGTGAGTGCACTCTGCAGGCCACATTTCTTGATGGATTTCTTTCAAATTTTATATGAAGATGTGTCTTAGTGAAACCTACACATCTAATTTCTACACCATCCTTTTGTTTGAGGGAGGGGATGGGGGAGGGTCTTTGTCCCTCCTTCAAATTGCTGCCAGTGCCGGGGGATACATTTAGCATTGCGCGGCCCCAGCAATGCACATTTCTAGTTTTGGTTTAGAGGAGTAGCAGGTAAAAAAAAAATGCAGACCAATTTGTAATTGATATGAGGTTCATTTATAACTGTTGAAAATCACTTAAGTTAATAACTGAGGAAGAGCAATGAAAATTTACAAATTGAAAAGACTTAATAAACGAAAAATGTCTGAGTGATTTGAATAACATACTGTGTACAAAACTGAAAATTATTCTTTTTTGAATGTTTAGCTTTTATTCATAATTCTGCTTCTTCTGACCTTTGTTATTGCATTGTAGGTTAGAAACATTAGAAGAAGACCTGATAGAGAAAGGTATTCATCTGATCATCTTAGATTCAGTGGCATCATTGGTCAGGAAAGAGTTTGATGGTAGAGTCAGTAAAAACATGGTGGAAAGGACAAACTTGTTGGCAAAACAGGCAGCCATCTTGAAGTACCTTGCAGAGGAGTTCTCTATACCAGTAAGTCCATACTTCTTTCCATTCTACTAACATGTAATCAAAGCGTAAGGAGAGGATAATGTGATGTGAATATTAATTTTGATAGAAGTAATATTTGTTTGGGATCTCGGACATGATCCTTTATCATCCAAGTCTTGTTTATCTTCTAATTGATATATTTTGCAGCAGGTTTCCAATTATGGTTAGTAAGTTACTATTAACTAGTTATGTACTATTTAGTATTTTGATATTATAAGTGTAGTGTAAATTATTTTGACATTAGTATGTAATATGGAAAGGGCTTACTCTAAAGCTGTGTGTATTGTGTGCATGCATGGGAGTATCAGATGGATTTGTTGCTGTTGTATGTTTCTTGGACATATCTCTTATAAAGCTATGCATGTACTAGGTACCCCACATAGGTGTTCTAAAGAAACTTCGTATACCTAGGAAATATGTTAATTCGCGAAGATAGGTTAAAAGTAGATCATATACATGTATGAGGAATGGAAAAATGAACAGTCGATGTAAAAAGAGAATAAAATCAAGTCATTCAGCAGTTTCAAGTAAAATTAGTCCTACGTACATTCATATTGGTGTTTCTTTTTCAGGATTACATCAGTGAATGATCTCCATAGTCCTGCATAGCTATGGGGATATAAGTGCCTCTTATGTAAACCTTTCTTGCAAGCAGTCACTTGCTGGGCTGGGGCGGGGGTAGTATGTCAATGACCTCACTTATAGATACTCTGTTATGTTATGTTATATCTGTGTCTTCACTGCCTTTTCAGCGATGCCCTTTTTCTACTATTATTTCTAGACATACTCTAACATCAAAACTACTTTTTTCCCCTATTATATCAGAATCTAAGTGAGATTGTGGTTGCAGATGTTATGATGATTTATAGCATGATATATCTCAACATTTCATTGTTTTTTTGTTTTTTTTTTGTTTATGAGAACTTTCTGTAGACATAATTTTGCATGTTAAATTATTCTTTCCCATGATGATTTATAGCATTTTATATCTTCAACATTGCATAGATTCTTTTTTTGTTTTGTTATGAGAACTTTCTACATTACTTCTTTTCGTGATGATTTATAGCATTCTATATCTTTAAAATTTCATTGTTTCTTTTTTCTTTTATGAGAACTTTCTGTAGACATAATTTAACTTAAAAAACTACTTTTTCCCATTAAATCAGTAGCTAAGGAGTATTAGGATAACTGATATAATGCGCTATATCCTCAACATTTCATTTATTCCTTTTTATGATGACATTAATTTATTCTTGTTGGCTCGCAAGTCGCATCTATTTTTTTTAGAAAAAAGATTAAGCTGAATGTAATATGTCATTTTTTTCAATCCTATTTGATTTATATTGGAGGAAGAATGGGATTAGAGATATTGAGAAATTGACATTTTTTCCAAAATTCTTGTTCATTTTTGATAGATTTAGGAAGGTGGGTTGTTTTAAGGCGGTTTACCGCTTCATATTTGAAAGATCTATAACCTTTTAGTCACTGAGGATTACGCGCATTGTAGTCATTTACTCACTGAACTCAGTCTCAGTAAACCATCTTGCGGCATAGACTCTCTGCTGTACGCATAATCTTTCAACAGTAAAGCATCGCTTCAATGCGGATTCTAAATGGCTTATGTGTAGAGATAGCACACACAAAGTTTCAGCGTCCAATATCCCCAACAGTACATTTGCTGTAGCATTACACAGGTCAAAGTCCCAGGGCGGTTCAGTGAGTAATAAGAAGTGCGGTCCCGGGCGGTTTAGTTGCTAAAGGGTTAAGAGGTAATGATAACGATGATAAGGCAATGATGGTGGTGGTGGTGATGATACTGCTGATAATGGTGGTCATGATCATGATGTTGATGATAATTATAATTACCATATATATCATAGGCTACACTATTATTGCCTCTGTTTATTCTTATTCAGTCATTCTAACATTGTACACTTATGTTATGTAATGATGGATTTAGATCCTGATTTCAAGTGGCTACTACAGTCAAACATGTCCTAGTAGCTACATGTACCTGTCTATAAAGGCCACCTGTGTACAGGAAACGTGTTGTAGAACGGAGTTGCACTAAATTATGTGTCCGGAATGCAAACGGCGAAATTGTTGGTGATATTTGACATATACAATGACTATTTTGGTAATATTATTATTATTATTATTATTATTTTTAATTTTTTTTTTATTTGGCAAAGACAAAATCAAGAAATCAGTGAATACAAAACAACAGTAGATATAGAAGAGAGTTACATGGATGCTGGAAAATGAAAAAAATTAACTAATTAACTATAACCGAAGGTCTTCTTTTCCAATCCATGTAACTTTACATAAATGAAGTAGAATATTAAAAATTGTAAGATACAACAAATAATGAATTACAGTTTTAATTAAGAAATTTAAATTAAGCCTATATATGGTGATAGAAGTATTTTTACACTCTGTGTAGCTAAATGATATGCTTCTACCCTAATGCATTTTGCGTTCCAGATGCATCTTTTCATACGTAGCCTTAATAGACAGGTTTGACTATACTTCTTTAAGTACTTTTTAGTGAACAATATGTAGCACTCTTTGTTGATCTACCAGGCCAATCATTTCCTTTTTAATATTGACAATGAATTCTTGATCCACCATTGATTCCATCACGTAACTTGCCTCCATCTCCATATTGAAAGAGTGCTTGATAGTAAGAAGAAGAAAAACAGAATGGTGAGTAAGCCATCAAGTTATTTCTTGTTGCATGTCCACATTTTTACCCCAGTTGCAATGTGTCGTCCAGATGTGGAATGCTGTATGTTGCCCTCTATTTTATTTATCTGCCTGCGTAAATGTGCCTCATTGACAATGCATAGTTTTGGAGTGGATTAATGCTGTCCTGTCACAAAATAAGTTTGATATTCATTACAATATGGTTGCCTGTGCAGCTATCTTCCTACATGTAGCTATCAAATACCCCCAAATCTACACATCTTATGTTTGGTGATGCTGCCCCCAATGTTCCGCTTTTTTGCGTGCACTCTGGCGGTCACATTTTTCGACTGATTTCTTTCAGATTTTGTATGAAAGTCCATCATAGTTTACTCTAGACCTCTACAGTTTTTGGTGATGCTGCCAATGCTGTTCCATCTTTTATAGGATCAAAGGTCATATTTTAGTGGCTATCTTGTGTGCCCTCTGCAGGTCACATTTCTTCAAATTTTCTATAGAGATGCATTATACTCTAATCTACACACATATTGTTCTGGTGATGCTGATCCTAGTGTTGGCAATAGTCCGGGCCACTGGTGGCGATTTCTACGTCATCCTATTGTTTGAGGGAGGTTCTTTGTCACTCCTTTGAAAAAAAGGATGATGCAAAAATTGCTGCCATTGCCGGGGATACATTCACATTGCATGGCAATGCACATTTCTAGTTATTATTTTGGGGGTGTCCTATTTTCTTGCCCTTTAATATTTGAACATTATGTAGATCACAGTTACAAAGCAGAACTGAGTTTGTCACTTTATATTGTGTTTATGTGTTCCCCTACACTAATCAATTTATTGGGCTCATGTGTCCACAGCAATAAATATTAGAAGATCTAGTGATATATTTATATATATATATATATATATATATAATTTAAAGTAAGATAAAGTTCACTCCGAGAATAAAGACATAGTAGATATCCGTAGGTTTGCTTCCACGGTGGAAGCAAACCTACGGATATCTACTATGTCTTTATTCTCGGAGTGAACTTTATCTTACTTTAAATTATTTTTTCTATACGTTCTCCCATCTACATTTCTTTACAACTATATATATATATCACTAGATCTTCATTGGGAGACACTTATTTGTCTCCCTCTTTGTCCATGGTGTCTCCCTAATACACGTCGTGTCTCCCTAATACACCATATTCGGGTATTAGGGAGACACACGACAATGAGGTTTATTCCGTCATAAAAGGGACTGGTGTATTAGGGAGACTCCGTGGACAAAAAACGAGACAAAAGAGAGAGAGAGAGAGAGCGATGGATAGACAGATAGATAGATAGACTGATATAAATAGAAAGATGGATGGATGGAAAGATAGACAAATGCTTGTATAATATAAAAAATATACAAGCTGACAGAAAAATGTAAGATAGGGATACAGACATATAGACAGGGAAGCAGGGAGGGAGACATACAGACAGAAAGGCAGAAAGATATATACATGTATATTGACAGAAAGAAAGGCAGATAGATATATAGACAGACAGACATTTTTACAGATAGACAGATAAACAGACAAGCAGATAGAAAGACGGACAAATAAGCATACAGCATATAGACAGAAAGGCAGACGGATAGGCAGAAAGCTAGATGGATAGGCAGAAAGGAAAACATACATACAGATGAAGACAGTAATACAGACAGACACACAGACAGACAGGCAAGCAGACAAACATTAACATGCACACAGACAGACAAGCAGAGAAATATAAAAACAGACAGACAATTAGACAAACATATGTATAGACAGACAGACTGAAAAACAGAGAGACAGAGAGGCAACGAGGAAGACTGACGGGTCGATAGGCAGGCAGACAGATAATCTAGACAGACAGACAGACAGACAGAACGATGAACACACACACACACTGACAGACAGATTGACAGAAAGATAGATAGAATGACTGATAAAGGTGCATGCAGATAGTGAGAGAGAGAGAGAGAGAGAGAGTGGATGGATCCCTGATCAATTTCCCATTAGCCTAGGGAGGTTTGTGAATAACATGAACTTCCCATCACGATACACCTGCATATAGATGTTGTGTATGCTCTCCAAGTCAGTGCATGTGCAGATTGGGAAATTTCCTCCTAACTTTGACATTTCAAAGGCTAGGGATGATTTAACATAAGGGAAGAAAAAAAATGAAAATGAAATACTATATCCAGATCGGGCACATTTGTATTTTGTCAGCTTAGTCTCATCATATGTTTCAGTTCATCTAAGATGTTAAGATAAACACCGTTCAATATATTTAAAGTCTTTTTACTTGGAAAAGTTGTAATAATTGTCTTTAAAAATCAAATTGAAATGTTCATGTACATGATTATCTTTAAAATGTCAATAAGGAATTGCCATTTTTCCCTTTGGACAATTTATGTTCCTTTCTCAGAAAAGAACTTGGAAAATACAGGATGAAATATTTTATTAAATAGAAGTATTTCAATTGTATTTGTCTAGATTATATTGTTTTCCAACACACTTAAGACTTGTTTTGTGAATATTGTATTAACTACTTTGAATATATTCAGTTAATGTCTCAGGTATGGACATATTGAAAATATAAATTTGTCATTTAGTCACTAGCAGATTCGGGGGGGGGGGGGGGGGGGGGGGCAGCCGGCCTGTGCCTCCTTTTGAAACCCAAGTAGACAAACCCCAAGAATGTCCCTCTCTTCATAGTTGATGATTTATTCTTCTTTTTTGTGCTTTGTCAGAAAGTTTGGAGTAAAAAGGCACCAAAAATAAAGTATCTGATGATCTTGGTCTTTTTGTGTTTTGTGTTTTTGCTTATCAGAATTTTCTGAAATATTGTGCCCCTGCTTTTGCAAAACCCTGAAATGTGCTCCTGATTCAGTCACCCCATTTTGTAAGTGTATCATAATAAAAGCTGCTGCTTGAACTTAACTATTGTATATTTACTCTGCAATGTTCTCCATCAAAACGAACACTTGAGTTTGCAATGCTAAACTTCATTTTCCTTCTTTTGTGTCATTTAGGTAGAATCTACAAAATTATTCATAGGAATGCATGAATAAAAAAGGCATGATAACTGGAAAATAAATGAGTGTGCCACTGTTGATGATCTAAATTAGAAAATGATTATTCCTAACAAGAAAAAAGTATTTTTTAAATGAGTTCTGTATCACCTTTACATGCACGCAAGAGTGACAATTTCTTTAAAAAGTAGATGAATGAAGCCACATTCCTTTAATGTAATGATGAATGAAAATGAAAAAAAGTATTGATATATATTTTCATGTAAATTTTCATATTACTATTGTTATTATTATTATTTTTATTATTATTATTATTATTATTATTATTATTATTATTTTTATTATTATTATTATCATTATAACTCTAACTGCGACTTAAGGCGAAACCTTTTATCTCATCCTATTGTTAGGATTCGCCCTAACGTCAAATTTCTATTGTGACGGAATAAACCTATTGTTAGGTTTCGCCTTAAGTCGCAGATAGGTAAATTATTTTTATTATTATTATTGTTATTGTTATTGTTATTGTTATTGTTATTATTATTACTATTATTATAATTATTATTCTTACTATTATCATCATCATCATTTATTTATAATCGATTATTCATTTTATTGATATATTTCTTTTATCGATTGATTGATTTATTTACATATTTATTACTTATTAATTTATTAGTACATAAAAACAGAGCAGCATCACACCCTGAAAGGATTAATGTACAATAATGAAAAAAAATGAAATACAAGTTTTATAAATACAATTTTGCTTTATCATTGCAAATATATAATTTCATACTTTGGGTAACAAAAGGGACACTTTAAAATTGAATTATATAACTGAAACTTTGGGGTAGGAAGTGTCATAAGGGTTTGGATATGAATTAAGGATATGCTTGTTAGTGTGACTATCTCTATCCAGAGGGTGTGGGTAACCAGATACATGTGGACAAACTCCACCGGGCGGTGTCATGGGTATTGTAGTGGTCGACAGGACAAAGTGACTGTATTAGTAACATTTCCAACAGATAGACTGGGGATCCAAGCTAAGCAGACAACAATAAAAGTATTCTTAAGCCTGGAGGCTTGCTAGATATAAAGAGAAAAAAAGAAGTAAAAGGCTTTTTAGATAGGGTTGAGTATTGGAAAATGTTGATTATAGTAAATGTGTATTGTGAGGTTTTTGAATCATTAAAATAATAAATGAACAAAATATTTTCGAAAATCACATACAATGAAAAGTTCTGCACACAGATATAGGTATTTGGGACTACACATACACGTTTTAAACTATTATTGTTGTAATTGAAAAACAAGGGCATTACAAGAGGAATCCTTTTTGGGGACATTGCTATCATGATATTCTTCCATATGGCAATTTAAAAAAATTGATTGGAAAACGTGCAAACTATTTATCACTTTATCCAGAACTCAGCCTTCTTGTTAATCAGATTGTTGCTCACTTTTAGGAAGCTTCCAGGCATTGAACTCACAATCAATTAGAATTTGAAAGCAGAGCATGTGACAGAAAGGAAGTATTCAGGCCAGGATACAAACAAAAAAAGATGGAAAGGGGAATTATAAATTTTTGTGTAGGCGTTTGTTTTGCCCCAATGTTTTTAGTTGCTTGCCTATATGGGTGCCCTGATACCTCAGTCTAACCATAAAACTGACCACAGATTTAGTTTTAAAGTGACTGATTCTTAAAGGGAAAGTAAATCCTGGCGATTTAGTTAGCTGTTTAGTTGAAGGGCACATTGTTGATTATATATGTCAAATTTCAACACATTTGGGCCCCCCTAACGCCGTCAACAAGTAGTTAGAAATATCATTTTGTCGTCTGCTAGAAGGTCCTATATCGATCGTGTGCGTCGCCATTTTGAACAGATAAGCCCCGCCCTGTGACGTTTTGTCGGACCTCTCGGACCAGAAGTACCCGGATGCCGCCATTATTACGCGTTTCAAAATGGTGTACTGCCAGGCGTTCGGATGCTCCAATATAATAAAAATGAACAAGACGTTCCGAATTTCAGCCAATCACAGTTCCCCCTTGGCATGTCCGACAAAACGTCATCATAGCGCGGGTGAATCAAAAATATGGCCAACCCCGATAGCAGGCTGTAGCAGACGATCATTGCTCACAAAAGTGTGAATTACTCCACCGTCAAGCGTTCATAAGAGGTAAATTTTCACAGTAATGTCAAGAATTGTGCTCTTAACACTCTCAGTAGGCCAAAAGTCCAGGGTTTACCTTCCCTTTAATCATGTTTTGTTGTAATATAAATTGTTATTTGGTGTATTTAGGTCTGGTGTTGGTCTTTTTTTTGTCACTGGAGTGTTAATAAGAATGATTGCAGTATGTTGCTTTCTATGAGAAAATAAAATAAAAGTAAAGTGATGCATTCACATTTGAATGAGAATTAGCCATTCAAGTTATATATTATGATCAACATATTCTGAGTTTTGCATGTATTATTTTTTTTAAATGCAAATATAGAGTGCGTTTGAAGCAGGAAGATGGATAGAGAGAAAGGAAGAGGGGGAGGGAGGGAGATGGAGGAAGAGGGTGAAACAAAAAGAGAGAGGGGGAGAGAGAGGAAGAGCAGCAGGATACCATATAAATGATATATTGATGTTTTGAGATGGGCAAGTGGTGAGAAAGGAAAATTAAATGTATAAAATAATGAGAAGAAAAGGGGAAATGGACAAGAGTATGGGAAAAGATATAAGAGGGAGGAGAAAGAGACAGACATAGAGAGAGAGAGAGAGAGATAGAAATACAGAAAGATTCACACACATGCACAGATACAGAGAGGGAGAGGGACAGATAGAGAGCAGGGAAGGGGAATCGGATGCCTGTAAAACAAAACTTACAAATGTATTTTGAAGAGTACTCTTTCAAATGATATGACAATAGTGATGAACACAAACCAAACTGTTGCAGAACAGACATCCTAATCTGTACTGAGCAGATCAGCAGCATGTATATGTGCATTAGCTCACCCAGGGAAATACAAGCTTGTTTCCGTAAACGCAGACATCAGGCTGAAAAGGTCATTTCTTTAAAATTATTTGCATTTAAGATGCTTGGTTTGCAGAGAAGCGATATGTATGAAAAGCACAGGCCAGATCAATCATTTCGATGGTGTCTTGGTAAAAAGAAAGGTGACGTCATCTGCTTGACATTCTATCTTCTGCTCTGTTACTGTTTCTTGTTTTCTCTCTTCCTCCCCCTGTCTCTGGATGTCTCTGTCTTTGATGTCTGTTTCTAACACTTATTTTTCAAGGTTGATAGAATTATTCAGGGGCACAACAGAATAGACATGGCACAAGGGAGATGGGAATAACAGAGACAGGAGAAGAAAAGAACATAAGGGGGGGAAGGGGATTGGTAGAAAAGGGATGTAGATGAGGGGTGCAGATGTGGTAGAGAGGATTGGGAAGGGAAAGATGATAGTAAATTTAAGAGAAATAGATTATGCTAAGAAGGAGCATGAGGTGCAGGAGACATGAATAAGAATAGATGATAGCAGGTAAGAGTGAGAGATAGGGGGTGGACAGGGGGAAGTTGAACAGAGGGTTTGGATTCAGTGGTAGAAGTCTTCTTATCATATTCATGTTTTGCATTTTTGATAATTTACAAGTATGTAAGTTTTTATAGTTTGTATATTTTAATCAAGGTTGTAAATTATTCGCAATTCAGCCATTGGCAGAGACAGGAGAAGAAAACTTTCAATTCAACTAATAGTAAGAAGAAATGTTGGGGTGAAGATCGGTGGGGGCAGATGGTAGTAGGTGGGCTATCATCCGCCCCCACCAGAAAGAAAAAATTCTATGATATGACCTCTTTCCTCTAGAATATATCTGAAATGTAGATATGAGAGATATGAACTTAAGTGGGCAGTAAGAGTGAAGGGGTGAGGTTTAAATGTAAGTATTCAGGTAGTGCTTCAAGGAAAAGTGAGTATTATACCATCATTTGCAAGTTTAAGACCACCTCAGGATTTGTGGGTATTTCAATAATTTGGAATACTTTGTTTTGTCTCATTGAATGATTACATAACATGTTTACTACAGTGATCAGTAGCACAAGAATAATGGTATAAGCCTATAGTTCAAGTATGAGACATAGGTTATGCCATGAAAATAATTGTATGTCTGAAAAATAGTTTTGATTTTCTTTTTCTTTCTTTGACTTATTGCATTTTGAAATAGTGGTCTTAAACTTTTGCAGATGATGGTAATTCAATGTGGGAAAGACCCAACACATTTAACACTTCTGATCATGAATACCTCATAAGTTAGAACTCATAACAGACCAAAGTTTGCACATTGTAAATTTGGAGGCTGTGAAATTAATTTGAAAAGATATTAGAAATATCATGATATATTTGCATTAAGTTGGACATTAAAACAGGGAGATGGAACACAGGATAGAAGGAAAGGATAAATTAAACAAAAACAGAAAGAGAGAGAGAGAGAGAGAGAGAATGGAAAGAGAAAATGAATAAAAAGAAAAGTTCTAAGAAAATGAGAGAAAAAAAAAGGAGGGAAGGAGAGAGAGAGAAATAGCATATATTGGAATGTGAATTGATGTACAGGTAGCTTGTTCATTAATTGCCTTCCATCAGTCTTCATAATCAAACAAATGATTAACATGAGTTTCACTTCACACTGACTCACCAATGTCCTCTCACTCTCTCTCTCTCCATTTCTCCCTGTCTCCCTTCTCCATCTTTCCCCTGTCTTATCTCTGTGTCTACCCTCTTCATACTCGCCTTCTTTCTATCTCTCTCTCTCCTCTTCTCTATCTCAATATCCTCTCTCTATATTCTCTCTACCCTCTCCTCTCTCTGTGTCTTCTCTGTTAACTCTCTCTTCATCTCTGTCTCTGTCACCCCCTCTCTTTAGCCCTCTCTTTCCTACATAGCCCCTCCCTCTCTTCTTGCATTCCTCTTCTCTCTTCTCTCCTCACTTTTCTGTCTGTGTCTTCTCTCTGTTTTCTCTCTACTCTCACCTAATGCCCCTTCTCCACTCTCTCCCTTCCCTTTTCTTCTCCACCTTATCTCTCCCTCCCTAAATCTTTCTTTCCCACATGTTATCTTGTATATGGACTACAGTGGAGTAATAAGTTGCAGATAATATGAGTTTGTTAACATTACTATAGAAGCAATAAAGTTGAACAAATTATTTTGTACTTACTACATGGAAGTATACATTTGATTAATATATACGTATCTGTCTGTGGGGTTGTCCCATTAGCAGTTTATATACTTAAAAAATGTGTTGACTCTGATGTGACATAAAGATGACTGTGATTTTGACTTTTCATCTGAATGTACTTATTCTAAGTATTATGTTTTCTGACAGAAATTACTTCTTTCTTTTGCATCTCTTCTTGTATCAGAGAAAATTCCATACAACTTGGAAGATTGAACAAGTGGAGTAAACCTTTATGTCTTCTTGATATTATGGTATAAATAAATTCTCTAGTATAACAAAGTTTTGACTACCAATCTACCAAATCATCTTCAACATCATCATCATTGTCCCCACTATCATTATCAAGATTATCATCACTATCACTATCATTATCATGATTATCATCACTATCGTCATCATATTCATCTTTATTATTACCATTCTGATGATTTTCTAAAGCTGGATGCATAAATATCATTCTGGTTAGAAGTGAAGAATCATGTAGATTGAGAATCTTGACAGGAGGAATGGTACTCGCTTTCAAACATGAATCATGACGATGACTCAGTTCATGTTTAGCCTCTGGACTTGTCTCTGTTTCCCTCTATTTTTAGTCATTTTTCTCCTTCAATTGTGTGCTGCATTCACCTCTGCCATTCAGGTGTCTCCATTGTAATAGAGAAAGAGAAGAAGCCCCTTTTATTAGAAAGTCATTTGATATCATGAATGGATGCCTGTGCTGCTCTGGTGTATTGTAATATATAAGACTTGACCCAAATGACTCATGTTCAACATGGGTGCTGATTCCACCGATAGACATATCTTGCATCTTTTTTTAACTATGCTCAGCTTCGTGCCTAAAACATTTCCACTGCCAGCTTGCTTTTTATTTTGAAGGGCGCCCCCATGCTCTAGGCATTTTATAAATTTGCAGAGTTGTTGACTCGAGTCATGCGACTTGTTTTTAGGATACTTGAAAAATGACAAATAAACACTAAATAATAATAATAATATTCCATTTTTATATGGCGCGTAATACATCGGTGATGTCTCTAAGCGCTTTACAGATATATTATTACCCCGGTCATCGGATTCTGGCATGCCCGCACACAATGTATACACATTCTCCGCTCCCTGGGGAGTATTCCAGCAATGGGCAATACAGTGACGCTCTCATTGCTAAGCAAACAACATTAATTTTCGCATCCTACCGGGTACCCATTTAACACCTGGGTGGAGAGTGGCAAATGTAGATTAACGTCTTGCCAAAGGACGCTAGTGCTGCGGTGGGATTCGAACCCCGGACCTCATGGTTCACAGTCCGGGGACTTATCCACTGATCCACAACACCTCTAAAGGGCTTGTAGCTGATGATATTCCATATCCATTTATTAAATCTGAAAATTATTTTATAAAAAAAGAAAAAGACTTCATAGTGTATCTGTAATAATAGCTTTAAGGTACAGTAAAAATGTACATGGTATATTAAACAGAGTAAAGTATTTACTCATTCAGTCATAAATTTTACCAAAGTGCATTTCTAACTTCAGTAAATTTTACAGAACATTTTTTTATTATTTATTATTTATTGACTTATTTATTTATTAAAATATATTTATACATGATAACAATCAGATACAAAAGCTGCTTTAACCCCTTCCATGCCCCAGATTTTTGAGCAATTGTAAAGAATGAAATTTCAAGAGTTGAATATTAACTTTCAGTGAGTTTTTTCATGGGCAGACTGGGCAAAGATATATTGCATACCAATAAACATTATATTGAAGGCACAGTTTTCTGTATGAGGAAGAATTTTCAAACCATTCTGAGCCTAAATGAAATATTCAACACTCACATTTTTGGGCGGGATTTGCCACCACGGCATGGTAGGGGTTAAGGTTCTGTACAATAACAATAATTATAACAATTACAAAGATCAGAAAATCCTGTTCAAAATAATAATATTATATAGCTTTGCCCAGCAAAGTTAACTTATTGTTAAAAGCGATACTAGTAACCTAATTAAAAAGAAAATATCCAAAAATCTGTTTTGTTTTTCAATCCTATGTTTCATCTTCACCAAATCGCATTAAAATAATGTTTCTCATTTGAGCTGTTATGACTTCTTGACTGATATACAGTGCTGTGGTAGTTGAATAAAAATAGGTGTACATTGCTCAAAACAAACATATACACATTGTACTGTACACTTGTACAGTATATTGCGAATGGAATTAAACAATTTTTTATTCAGTTTACGTACATGTACCTTTTAGGCTGTGATAACTTGTAACGTGGCAAAATTTTGTTCATACTATTAATGAATGATTACTGAAAACTAACAAGATTCAAGGTATTCAAACATGAATATGACCAGTGACCACCAGTATCAAGATTCATGTAGTTCATCTCCATATGCATGCTAACCAGACATTATGTGGTAATGATAACTTAAAGTGTGACTTGACTTGACTTGACTTGACTTGACCTGTGATGACTTGTGACTTGACTTGACTTGCCCTATGGCCAAAAGACTTGGACTTGCAACAAATGACTTGAGACTTGACTTGGACCTGCAAAAAAGACTTGCATACATCTCTGTAAATTTGTTCTATAAAAGAGTTCCACAATATTTCAAATTTTATTTAATGATAGACTGAAAAGTAATTAAGCACTATTGTGTAAGTTGGATTGCTTTTTTTAAACCTGAAGAATACACTGTTCATCTTTCTTTTTTTTATCTTTTAAAAGATTGTATATCGGAATTTACTGAGATGGATTTATTGTTGTCATGCTATTTAATAAATTTTACTCTGAAGATTCTGTCTCATTTTGAAATTGTCCATTTCCTGAGAGATGGAGTGATGTATCAAGGACAACTGTGTACTATCTGATTACTGAGGTGTAGCCATGCGAATCATTGTAGGAACTGATCCAAATTATTAGAAGTGCAATCTTTGCTATATCTTTATTAGATGTGTACATACTATCTTTTTGATATCTTTAGAAGTGCAATCTTGTCTAATATCTTTATTAGATGTGTACATACTATCTTTTGAATGTTGAGGGTGAAATATTTGAAATGATTGTTGTAACCACAAACATATTGCTAGATATTACGTTTATACTTGTTGTTATTATTCATAACATACATATTTTGTATGCTATCCATTTATATTCAAATCATTTTGTATGTATCTGTTTTTATTGTTATATATTAAATTTTTTTTAACAAAGTGGAAATAAATAAAATTGACCTTAAACTTGAATTTTATACAGGCATGAAAATTTTATGTGTTGAATGAAATATATGTATGCATAGTAAAATGAGCTCATGATCTGGAGATTGGTAGCATCCAGTAAAATGCCAAATTGCCAAAAGGGCACTGAATTCCTGCAAATTTGGAATATTGTTGTTGTTGTAGTTGTAGTGTTTCATTAGTATCATAAGGAAGCATATAGCATGTAACGATAGTCATCAGAGTAGCCAATCTGAGGAAGGAAAGTGAAATAGCCTTGTATAAAATCAGTTTTCTTGATAGTTTAATGTATGTGGACTAGTTGAGCACTGAAGGGGTTAATCATTGGTGGTATTTGGGTCAGTATCCTTTCCAATAGAACATAAGTGGTCTGAATCAGCCTTGGAATTCCATGTTGGACTGTTCAGTGCATGCTACATAGAGCATGATGGTGATACAGGGACGTCTGGGGTTAGAAGGACAGGATTCGGGAAAGGGATGGAGAGGAGGGAGGGAGGGAGCATGGTAGAGAGAGAAAGAGAGAGAGAGAGAGTGAGAGGTGGGGGAGAGGGGGAGAGATAGAGCATGATAGTGGATAGGGGAGTCTGGGTTTTAAATCTATCTAGGGTTTAGAAGAGTATAGGGAGAGAGAGACAAGGGTAAACAGAGAGGGAAAGAAAGACAAAGAGAGAGAAGGGGGAGGGGTATGAGGGAAGATAAGGAAATGTCAAGCTCTCCTTCAATGTGATAGTAATGTTATTCAAGATATATCTACATTTAATTAAGCATATCCATGTTTTGTGTGTCAAGGTACAAGTCAATTAAGTCACAGTACAATGTATCTCTACTTCATTGTCTAAAGGCATCATTTCAATTTATGATCTTCAAATCAAATTAAAGTTTGGGGGAGACATCCACTGATTTATTGCTTTCACTTGAACATGATCTGATTTCAGTTTTCTGTTACAAGTATAAATAAATTTCTGTGTAAACAAGTGCATTCTTTAGGCAGTCATTTATATTCTGATACCAGTTCTAAGAAACTATTTTTTTTAATGCATGGCCAAGTGGTAAAATGGTTCTTCCCAGCCCTTGCCCCAAAACACTATTTTGCTTGCCATAAATCTGTCAATCTATGCTAGTATGGTTCCTAATTGCTTGCCAACTGAATGGTTGTACTAAACAAGTGGTCAAACCAAACACATAGGCAAAATTGCATGTCTCTATGCACTTTCAGAATAGAAAACGAGATGTTTGTACAAGAAAAGGAAAATTGCACTGGGTTCATGCTTCTGACTGCTCATAAGTGGTAAAAGAATATGTTTTCAGGATACTGATGAAGGTGTCATAGGTTCCTAAAGGTGGCTGCGTATGAGAAAGACCTTTCCCCGTATGACTTTGTCATGGTTTGTGGAACACAAAGCAGAGACTTGGCACTGGAATATAGCATTCTTTCTGGTTTATATTAACAATTCACTAAGATAAAATGGAGCTAGGCGTTGTAAACATTGATAGGTTAATAAAAGTATCTTGTTCTTGTGGTAAAGATGTGCTATACATATTGTTTCAATATGTGGCAAACTGCGTTGCCATGGTAATGACATATGGCAATAAAACAGGAAAATATTGCAGATCAAACCACTGCCTCATTTTTGGAGCAATGCTTAGGAAATTTGGCACACACATTGGGGCGGGGGTATTAACACTATGAACATGGCGAACAAAGAAGCGGACAAAATATACAGCTCCTCATGGTACCTTCCACATCCCTTGATTGCTATTATGCAAAAGTATGTAGAACAGGTGTCACGTGCATATAATGAAGATGTGCAAGACATATTTTTTGAATGTGTCGGAAACTGTGTTGCCATGGTAACGGCATATTATGGCAATAAATCAGGTTGAAATCTTGCGGATCAAACAACTTCCTCACTTTTTCAAGCAATGCTCATGAACTTAAGCACCCACATTGTTCTTAATAAATAATAATTAAACATTATTATATACATGTAGCACATAACACATAGGCAAAATTGCATGTCTCTATGCACTTTCAGAATAGAAAACGAGATGTTTGTACAAGAAAAGGAAAATTGCACTGGGTTCATGCTTCTGACTGCTCATAAGTGGTAAAAGAATATGTTTTCAGGGTACTGATGAAGGTGTCATAGGTTCCTATAGTTTTGAGGTGTTCTGGCAATTTGTTCCAAAAAAAAAAGGTGGCTGCGTATGAGAAAGACCTTTCCCCGTATGACTTTGTCATGGTTTGTGGAACACAAAGCAGAGACTTGGCACTGGAATATAGCATTCTTTCTGGTTTATATTAACAATTCACTAAGATAAAATGGAGCTAGGCGTTGTAAACATTGATAGGTTAATAAAAGTATCTTGTTCTTGTGGTAAAGATGTGCTATACATATTGTTTCAATATGTGGCAAACTGCGTTGCCATGGTAATGACATATGGCAATAAAACAGGAAAATATTGCAGATCAAACCACTGCCTCATTTTTGGAGCAATGCTTAGGAAATTTGGCACACACATTGGGGCGGGGGTATTAACACTATGAACATGGCGAACAAAGAAGCGGACAAAATATACAGCTCCTCATGGTACCTTCCACATCCCTTGATTGCTATTATGCAAAAGTATGTAGAACAGGTGTCACGTGCATATAATGAGGAGCTGTATATTTTGTCCGCTCTCTTTGTCATCGTGTTCATAGTGTAATCACCTCCAGTGATATTCTAGTTTCAAAAGTTTGAACTTAATTCAGCTGATTTAAGTTGTATCTCATATATTGCAAGGTAACTTTTCTATCCAACATATTAGCTTATATATAGTTGAATGAGAAACCTCCAGTGGTAGATGTTTGGCCTATCTTAAACTTCTGTTTTTTATTCCCCTCACGTAAGACCACCTGCTTGCATCTAGAGGATAATGTGTAGGGACAAATATTTTGTGTGCTGAAAGTTAGAAGGGCCTTAGAGCTCATGGACAGTTTTGTTAGCAAAAGGGAAATTGGAAAGAAACATGTTCAGTATAGTCTCATGTTGTTCTTCTTGTATCAAAAGAGCTTTGTAGGAGATCATGTGGTATTCCATTGATGATTTCCGGTGAGGTTTAGTGTAAATATCTGTAAGGGATGCTAGACCATGGTAAAATACTGCCCAACACTAGGACCTTTCCACCCCAATACCCCCCCCCCCCCCACCCACTCAAATCTTGGGGCTGATATGGAGATAGCATGTGTGTCACTGTGTATAAAATACACAAATTTCTCATAGGATTTCACATGTTGTAGTGTATAGTGCATGCTGCTGTTGTTGGGAGTATATACCTGGCACGGTATATAAATTATGTTTTACCTCTCATTTGCAAAATATTTCACTTTAGGATGTCAAATCTTCACTGCATCCTAGTATTGCATGTATCTTGCTATTTATCAACAAATATCCAAGAAATGTGATGAAAAGTTTTTGAGGGAGTACCAAAATTCTACATGACCTTTAAATCTGTTATAGGATATGATGTAATGGCCTTCTGTCTCTCAGCAGAGTAATGCTTGATGATTCATGCATTTTTTTTCAAAAAGTACACCATCTGTTAAGAACCTGAAAGGTATTAACTCCTGTAACTTTAAATAGAGTTAATGCCCTTCTAGCTCTCAATAAACATAAATAAGGATGCAATTTGCTTTCTTAGAGAAAGGAAGAAACTCCTTGAAGAATTGTAGATATTCCCCAAGCATGCTTGGTACGTCTGAGAGTTTTAAAATGGAGTCGTAGGAGGGAAGAAAAGCTGAGCTTACCCATTAGAGTGATATTACCCTGATGGCAGATATGACAAATGGTAGTGTGAAACCTGTTAGGATACGGGGATAAACAGGACATAAATATCTGTGTGTTGGACATGCCTGACAGCGTACCAGTAGACTGTCTCCCGTCAGTGCAGATGGGTACAGGGAGGGGGTGGGTGGGGGGGTATGGTACACTCTTTACCACCCACATCATTAAAGGTATTCCCAAGTATCTATGCATTCCATTCCAAACGATGCTGTCATCTTTATTGCTACTTTATTTTGATTTAAAAAAAAAAAATTTGTGGAAGTAAAAAAAAAAAACCTTACAAACTTACCCATTCTTTTATGCCTGTTGGGAGGATGACATAGTAGCAGTATCTTTTGAAATTTCCTTCTGAAACGCCCTCATATTCCAAATATGATTAGAAAAAGCTCTATATAGTTTTGATTAAATTTTAATGCCACATGTATGTTTAGTCCAATTTATTGAAATCTGTGTGGTGTCCTTTCCACTGTATCTGATTTTCATTAAGATTGAGTCAATTCTTTTTGATGATTCCTGATATTGGTATAGATGCATTCTACTTTCTTTGCCACATTTTAGTTTAGTGAATTATGATCATAAACCCCTTTTATGAACAATTTGTCATAAATGAAATTCCCAATGAAAAATTTTGACATAAAACTCTTGATTTATTGATAGGTTAGACATAGAAAATATTCCTTATGAATATATCTGACAATGACAGTACCTGGGTCTGTTTCAGGAAGAAAAGCATCGCCATTTTCAGTCCAAAACACATTGTTGAACACTCAGAATTTTAGGCAGGGTTCACCGACCACTTCTTGGAGAGGGTAAATACTTGATGTATATTTTGTGTAATTTAATGAGTATTTTCAGTTTCATCAATTCCAGAACTTAATAAAGGGGAAAAAAGATGATGTCTGTTGTTTAATGCATTTAGTGGGTCTAAGCTGTTTAAGATTTGTGCAAAGTGTGACCATTATATTAACCCGTTGACTTCTGGGGAGCGTTTCATCAAGCGTTTTGTCAGTGATTTTCACCGACAACTGTTATAAGGTACTGAAATCCTTGCATCTGATTGGCTGAGAGCAAATTTGTCAGTAAAAATCACTGACACCTACAACTGTTATAAGCTACTGAAAACCTTGCATCTGATTGGCTGAGAGCAAATTTGTCCGTAAAAATCACTGACAAAACGCTTGATGAAATGCTCCCCTGGATTCTATTTCCAATAGGCTTAATACATGGATGAACTGGTTCCTGTAGGCAATGTGTTAAATATGCTTATGGTATTGTACTGTGAACTGAAATATTTAAATGGTGGAATTTTTGAATTTTTTAAAGACTGAGTACTTATGAGATTCATGCTCATTCTTCATATTAAATATTTTGTTCCAATGCATGCTTCAATTGAAACCCACTCATGGCATCTTTCTATTACCTCAGAACTTTCTTGTCATAAGGTTGCCATTAGCAGCACATTATTTACTCCTAATGCTCTCGTTCTTTCCCTGTGTATAAATGATGTTGAGAAGAAGATTTGGTTTGTTGGTATCTGATTGCTCTCTCAGTAGGTCTGGGAGTGTGATAGCCATGGCACTGAATCTAACGATGGAGTTAGCCTCCGTCAACAGTCCCCTCGAGGCACCTGATTTTATATGAGCCTGGGGGCCATTTTGTTTCCTCCGCCCAACCATTGCACAGGGCCTAACGACTTGCATAAGATAGACAAGAGTGGCTCACAAATCAAACTATCTACGTTTTCTCAGCAGTTTACTGTCTCTTCTCTCTTCCTGTTCATTCTTTAGCCTTAACTGACTTGGAATCTTTTCTTTCTTTCTTTTGTGTGGAATTCTACTTTTTGTTTCTTTCAGATTTGTAAAGTTTGCTATTTTCTCTTTGTTATTAATATTTTTCTGTTTTTTCATTTTTCAAGATACGTTAGCTAAGTAAACTGACTATGCCTTGAGAGGCCCCTACATCTTTAATCATGTATTTTTTCAAAATTTAACTTTGTTTTTCTTGTTTAGTTTTCTATACTGTCAGTGTCTATGTAAAAAGATGAACACTGACATAATCTGTGGTATGCGTAACTTAATGATGTCTTGATTTTTTAAGAAAAAGTGATGATTCAGTGATTTAATTTCATTTGTTCCTGATTAAATTCCTTACAGTGAGAGATGAAGTGAAAGGTTGACAGGAAATACCTCTTTCTTGTTTTATCGTTGTCGTCCTGTGAATATAAACTAATATTCCATGTCTGCAATAAATATGAGTTAAGTAATGAAATGAATTGGGGAAGAAAGACATGACCAGATCAGAAATACCCCCATGATATCCATAGCTGTGATGTCTTGCGATAATATTGCATGCATCCCGAGCCAAACTTGTTAGAGCATCCCTTGGTGCAGCCACCCACACAAATTTGTCTCTGTCATTTTGCTATGACGTGAACCACCGTCTCTCACTCTTATATTGGGTCTGATGAGGCTGCTTGATTAAAGACAAGAGTCTCCGTAATGCAAGACAGAAACTCCCAATTTTTCATGCAATTATGATTTTGTCATCGTCTGGATCAGCTGGTCGTCGCGGCCCCTCGCCGTTCAAACCACCTGTTTTGTTTCGCCAACACAAGGAGTGGGTGCTGCCGGTTAGGGCGGGGAGTGGGGCAAGGCGTCCGCCGCAGCCATGAAGGGGGAATGACGTTTTTCGGCACAATCTAATTGGATCGAGTTTCTTTAATATGATCGGAGCGATGATGGAGATCACGAATGGGTCTGTAGGAGAGGATTGGGATCTTTACAGTCAAGCGAGGGTGGCATTTAATGTAATCAAGGACCGCTTCCAATTGAAGGGGCTTTACCTCTCAACGCCTTAGCATGAGAGGTTCTTGGTATCTGGGGAGGGTGCATTCACTCTCTACACTCAATCAATACTCAAATTGATTTACATAATCAAATGTGAATGCAGCCTTTCTTGACAGAGTATTCATATTGTGAAAACATTATTTGATTTGGGAAGATATCAAGTAATGCCAGCCATATTTAAGCTGTGTTCATAATGTACATGTTTACTTGTTCTATTATAATCCACAAATTCTTGTTGTTTTTAATTTTTACAAGGCTTTCTTGTGGCAATAATTGGAAATAGTGTTGTATAATTATTTCAACTAATGGCAATAGGTAAGGAGCAAAATTCTAAGACAAGAATATTTTTTTAAAACCTTTCATTGCCCTGGACAGCAAGTACTATTCTTTAAACCTGAATTTCAATCTGTCTAAAAGCCAGTTCTTAACTTTGAAGCTAACAAGAAAAGTAAATTTTTTTACATGTTTGTTTCGAAATGGTCCCATGAAAGATATGCTGTCCCTGTTTGTGGATAGAACTCAAAACCCCTTAAATTCATGATGTGTTATTGGAAATCTGTTGGGATTGTAAGGGTTGAAATGTGATTGTCTGAATTCTAACTTTAGGCCAGTTTTAAACCCCACCTAAGTACATTGACCTAGTCCACTGATTTCTGGAGAGCCAGATGTCAATGCCTTCATCCTATATAGATTCCCATTTCAATGAAAATACAAAACTTCTATGAAATGAATTTGTTGTTTTCATTTCATGAGAAATCTAGTTTGTTTGTTCATTTCATTAAAAAATTAGAGATGTTTATACTGAACTTTCGGGTTGACGCTCCGTAAATCAACAGACTAAGTTTAACCAGGTTTAACTTTAATAGTCCGCAGGTTATGAATAAAAGCCAGTGTGAACAGACTTGTAAGCCTGTACCTTGTACAGACACCCTCGTGAACAAACCTGCTAGCTCCGACCTTAAACAAGCTCTTTCTGTTGATCCAATTGTCTTGTCCTAACCGTTTCATCTTCTCAACTCTCTCTACTCAAATCTTCTCACTGATTTGAAAGGAGTTAGGAGGCCATTTCTAGAAATTCTATGATCAGCAAGACACTGCTGCTTTACAACATATTTTCCTCCTTCATCTTTCATGAACTATGCTATGTTGGACAGTGAGTGGTGTAGCATGGGCCCCCAGATATCGAGGGGGCACAGGGAGTATGGGGGGGGGGGGGGGCACTGGCCTTACTCTGTGCGTGAAGTGCAAATCTATTGATTAGGGGAGCATGCGGTAGGGGGTCGTATCATCTTTCCCCCATTCCCTTTCCCCTTCCCCTTCTTCTTTGTCTTTTTCTCCTTTTTTTTGCCATTTGATCTGAGTCATGTGCAACCCCTCTTATAGCCACACTACTGCTGTTGAATAGTTGGGTGGACAGCATTCATACGTAAATGATAGTATGTGGCTGCATTAGGGTAGAATAGATGAACTCACCGGTTTAGTTTGTCACTGTAAAAGGTCAAATTACCCTGCATCAAGAACATTTCTTAGAAACTTGTAGCCTTAGGCGATGTTTTGCCTAGACACTGCTATAATAAAGCATAGTTTTGTGAACCTTAAAGTGATAGATTCTTCCATTTTTGCTTAACTCTTTACCAGCTTTAGTCTACCTATGAAACAAACAGGGGACTGCCACAGTTAAGTTTTATCACACATACACTGTAGATGTATAATGTACTCCAAACATTGTGGCAATCCAGGGTTTCAATCCATTCAAAGTTAATTGTTTTATTTTCTTGCACTGATTTTTAAGTTGTTTTATAAATCACTCTATAAAGCAGTAATTTTTTAACAGATTACCTTTTCTCTTGTTTCTAATTAACATGGAGCAGTTGATGCAGGAGCATGCTGTACAACTCTCTTGTAAAGAGCAAAGACCACAATGAATAAGGCTATAGGATTCCTCTCAACGAGTAGATGCTCTGATATGCTTCCACAACAAATTGCTTTGGGCTATATTTGGTTAACCCTTTCGAGACAATTTAGCACATTTTGTGGTTTGGCTCAATAATTTTTAATTCAGAGCCCTATAAAATGTACCAGATACATGAGTAGAAAGAGCAAAAATTTCTGCACACACTGTGTCCATTTTTGTTGCATGACCAATGCCAGGAATTTTAAAACGAGAATAAGCTTTAAAATCCTTAACTTGGCAACACATTCAGAGGTTCAAAATCATTGTTTTTCCATCAAAATTAGCAATTTTTTCAACTTTTGACGAAATTTCTAACCATGTATATCGTTTTCAAAGACATTACACCTTATTAGAATCATGTAGCACTCAAAGAAAAATATTATTGTTGCCAATTAGAGGAACAAACTGTGATCAATTTAGCCTTTAAATAAATCCTGTCTTAAAAGGGTTAAAGATGATATAGGGTAAGGGTTTGGCTTGTTCTAGGGTTTTACATGTAGGTTAGGCTTAGGGTGAAGTTTAGGGTTAGATTTAGTGTTTGGTCCTACATGTATATTGAAATTAAGAATTTAGTTAGGGTAAGATATAGGCAGCAGAGAAATTGTGGCTGCATGGAGCATGTGGCATACTACCCTGTCATAGTGAGTACACCAAGATGTAATGATAAAGGTATAGAAGGGTGATGCAACATTTTCTACGACGACATTTGCTCCGAGCTTTATTATGTCAAATTTATTGGGTTAGGGTAAGGGTTGCTATTGGGAATTAGGTTTAGATTTTAGGGTTAAGGTTACGGTTAGGTATAGTAAGCAAATAATTACCGTTGGTGAAGATGATGGGACAAACTATCACTTCTGAGGCGATCTGGATGTAGCCATCTTTCCGAAGCGAAGCTGAGGAAAGATAGCGTATACATTCAGATCGCCGAGGAAGTGATAGTACGTCTCATCGCCTGAAATCAAAAGGTGATTATTTGCTTTATATTCCGCATCTGAAACATTTAACTGGTACGAGAAAGACAATTATTCCCTACTTCTCGAAAAAGACATTTATGATTTAGGCCCGAATAAATTCACAAAAGATGTTAAAACCACCATAAACCCCCATAAACCGTGCCCCTACCTGGGTGCGCACAATTGTTTTATCATTTTAAGCGCGCGATTGGGCAATGCGCGCTTATTTTAGTACGCATATGGAGCTATTCGTAAAGGTCACACACTTTTCATTTGACTATTCGTAGAGGTCATGCACTTTCATTTATTCCAAATATTGATAACGCATTGTGACTCTGTGATGGACTGAAGAGATCAGCGAAACACATAAGTACTATTCCGTCGAGGTCACAAACTTTTCTTCTCGGGTCGATTGATATGGGGAAACTAAGTTTTATCACATGATTACTTTTTGACCAATCTAACAGCAAAATTCTTAGTATGTGGAATATAATATTTGATATGATAAGGAATTTGGTTAGTGTAGTGTATTGTATGACCCGCTAGTAGTGAGTATAGACCAAGATGTAAAGAATAAAGGTGAAGAAGTCCTCTCATTTAATAGTATAGAGGCTTGGAGGAATGGGTTTAATACTTGGCGTTTTATTCCATGTATAGCCAAGAAGTCCTGTATTTGAGTGATACGGAGGCGTGGAGGAATGGGTACGATGGTGGCATTTTATTCCATGTACAGCCAAGACGGCATCAAAGATGTATGAAGTGTGATTAGCCCTCGCCCCCTGGGTCTCATCCACTCCACACATTATCTCCATTTTTGATGAGCATTGATACGTACCCAGGGCATGAATGTAAATTTTGTGCCCCCTCTCTCTGAGAAATGAATTGGATGTTTGGGGGTGTCCAGCCTTCCTTGCATAGAATCATGGAAGAGCAAGTGAAGGGATGATGGTTTAAAGGGAAGTTAAACTGTAATGGCAAGTTGCTCTGGAAGCAAACTGAAAAATATGAGGAGCAGATGAGTGAAAGTTTGAACAATATCGGACAAACTATAAGATAAATGAATTTTTGAAAGTTGTAAGTAATATACCAATAAAAAAAGGCTAATTGGCTGAATTGGTATTCCAACTCACAAAGTGGAATTATATATTTTCAAAATTTATTTTTCTATTTCTTATAGAATCTTTTTCTTTTTATAGGACCCATAACACGATAAGAACTACTTTCGAAAAATAAACTCAAGGGCAATTTCAAAGGCCTATTGTACTGCCCATAGAAATCAGGTTCGGATTATGTAATACACCATTGTAATGTTCGCACATTTCTAAACGTGATAGACAGGGCTATTGAAATTGTCATGAGTTCATTTTTCGAAAGGAGTTTTTATCGTGTTTCATGTTAATATGCCATCCATATACTATATTTTTAGTACTGCTCGAAGGCAAAAGGTACAGAAACCAGGTGGATCCTGTATAAAGCCTCAGGGAATGAAAGATTTCAGTAGTCAATGTGTTAATGATATTTTAGTATACAAAAAATGGGAGTGTTGTCTGTTTAATAATATGTCACAATTGACTGGCCAATTTGCCCATTTGAGATTCACATAGATTTTGTGAATTTGTTTGTCAAACATTCATAACTTCCCTATTATTTGTCAAATTTCCTTCAAACTTTCACTATCCTGTTACTCTTATTTTCTGCTTTCACACAAATTAACTTTTTTTTAAAGGTTAGACTGCCCTTTAAAGGGAGCGTAAAACAATTCATAATGACCCATATAGAGAGATGGAAGAAAAGTGTACCTATACTCAAATGTTAATGAACTATTAATGCATTGCCCTTTGAGAGCCAAGAGTGTAGCTAAAGCATTGATTTCAATTTTACTGTTTTAGGTCGTGTAATTTTTTTGAATTAAAAATTAAATAGAACTTGAGATGTAAAGTACTGTAATCAGGTAAAAAAAGGAGAAAAATTCAACACAGCACTTGCTCAGCAAGTTACACATGATCTCACTGTGTTCTTATATTTAGCCCCTATTATTGTGGAGTTATAGCTATACCCAGAATATACTTATTTACAGTAAAAATACAAATGTAGTAATTTGTTATACAACTTTAACATTTCTTGTGCCTGAAGTCTTTAGAACCAGAACACAGACTGGCATTTCATAATTGAAAGAATTAAAACCAGCAGCAGACATTTTGAAATGTGGTGTGAGTTAGACAAGGATGAAGTGGAAAAAAAATATTTTGAAAAGATGGAGGGAGAGAAATTCTTAAATTAACTTTGGAAATTAAGGATAATGAGATAACTTATGAGACATTTACTGTATGATGTCGTTATGTGTGTGTTTGTCTTGTAGGGTATATTATGAGCAAAAGATGTTCCCCCTGCTTAGCAGGTGTGCCTCATCCTCTGTGGAAGTTGCTGGGAGAGCGTGTGTTGGAGACAGAGGACCCATGGTCCTGTAATTTGGCCGTGCATGTAGCACCTTATTGCCTTGCAACCAGGGGTTCTCGGCATGTAACAATTGCCACAGTGCTCTCGCAGTCTCGCGGAAAATACAAAGTGACAGCAAGAACCATGAAAATAATTTGCTCGAATCAAATTCATACTTGGGAGGAGAAAGGAAGAGGGAGGAGGAGAGGGAGGAGAAACCTGAAGGTGAGAGAGAACAAGAGAGAGAGAGAGAGAGAGAGAGAGGAAAGTGAAATTTTTTTAGAGAAAAGTAGAAAATACAGGAATAAGCGTGAGAGAGGGAGAGAGAGAAAGAGAGAGAGAAATAAAGAGAAAGGTAGAGAGATAGAGAGGAAAAAACATTGAGAGGAAAGTAGAAAATAGGGATAAGGGTGAGAGAGAGAGAGAGAGAGAGAGAGAAAAAAAAAGAAAGGTAGAAAGATAGAGAGGAAAAAACATTGAGAGGAAAGTAGAAAATAGGGATAAGGGTGTGAGAGAGAGAGAGAAAGAGAGAAAAAAAAGAAATGTAGAAAGATAGGGAGGAAAAAAACATTGAGAGGAAAGTAGAAAATACAGGGATAAGGGTGAGAGAGAGAGAGAGAGAGAAAGGAAAACAGAAAGAAAATGGAGACAAGGAGAAAGAGAGTGAAAGAGAGCAAAAGAAAAAAAAAGGAGAAAGAGAGAAAAAGATAAAGCATAAATACGGAGGAAAATAAGAAGGAGAAATTGAAAGTGTGATATACTGTAAGTTACAAGAGAAAGAGATATATATACGAAATGGAGAGAAAGAAAGAATGGAACGCTCTTTTAAAAGATGAATTCATAGAAAGATAGTTGTGTGCCTTTCAATCTCTTTCAGGTTTTATCCTTTTCATATGCTATCCCCTGCCTGTGTCACCATTGTAGAATAATGGAGATTGCACGCTTTGAGATGGGTTTCATGGTTGAATAAATAAGGAGTAAAACGTGGCTTGGTATACAGTAACTCTGCTCCAGATATGATTAATTTTATTACGCGTGGCAGGCTTTCTGCGGGAACTGACGGCAGACGTCGTTTGTTAACGGCCGAGTGCTGGTTTTCTTCTTTTTTTTTCCATCATCTTGCTCTCTCCTCTACCCTTCTCTTTTTGATTTTTTTTTTTGTGTGCGGGGTATAGAGGCATGCAAAATGCCTTGAACCCAGTGTGGTATCAGACGAGGCGTACAAACAGTATGACGTCAATGGAACACAGCCTGTAAGGCATCGCGCCACACAGGCAAGGAGAGAACGGGTGAGAGGGATGGGGAGGAGGGAGACAGAGAGAGTAGATGCCTCAGGGGCTCATGGACTTTCTTCCCTGACATTTAAAGGGACTAAGGTTGTGTGTTTGGCAATGGCTGTCACAGTCATCATGTAAATGCCTGGTTTGCTCTAAGCCTGAAACAATTTCTTTCTCCGTGCCTCACTCTCTCTTTCTCTACCTTTCTCGCTTTTTTTCTCTCCTTCTCTCACCTTATCACTCTTTCCCTTTTCTCTCCTTTTTCTCCCTTTCTCTCCCTTTCTCTCCTTTTTCTCCCTTTCTCTACTTTTTGTACCTTTCCTCTCCTTTTTCTCCCTTTTCTCTTCTTTTTCTCCCTTTTCTCTCCTTTTTCTCCCTTTTCTCTCCTTTTTTCTCCCTTTTCTCTCCTTTTTTCTCTCTCTTTCTCTCTTGCTCTTCATCTTATTAACCCTTTCCTTTTGCATTGCCCACCTCAATAGCTAGCTAGCTAGTTAATTTATTGTAACACACCTGTTATAGTTAGGGTCCAAAATGTAATGATTTCACTTTTGTTTTCTACTGCATCACCATGTTTACATGGCATTCCATTATATTTATCCTTCCCTCTATATCTCTTTGTCTCTCTCTCTGTGTCTCTCTCTCTGTCTCTCTATGTCTCTGTCTCTGTTTTTTTTATTCTCAATCTGTCTGTCTCTCACTCTCTTTCTCTTTCTCTCTTTTGTGCTTTGTTTTGTACCTTTCTTCTTTTGGTATATTACTTTAAAAATTCTCCCTTGTGCTCCATTGATTTATCTCCATCTATTCAGACACATATAATATTACAAAGACATAATGTTGACTCTGCCTTCTGGATTCTCTCTTTTCCCAAGACAGGAACCACTTAGTCCATGTATGCAGTGGTTTAAGGAATACATGAATACACACTAATTATCTCCTGACCATCTGTTGAAAAAATCATGGGGATTCAATAAATTTTATCCATGTGAAAACTTTCTTATTCTATTATCCCTTTTATACATCATATTATAAACAACAATCTCATGTGTAGCTTTTTTCACAAAAGACCAAGATGAGTCATGTTGTTTGCCTTTTGATTTTTTTTAAAAGCCTAACTGTTGTAATTTTTTCAAGAGTCATGACTAATCATCGTGCTATTTTTAGGATATATATAAGACTTAAAGTAGATATCTTGTAATCCTCAGTGCAATCATGAGACATGGAGAAAGAAAATAATAATTTGGATGTCAGCCAGCTTATTTAAATTGTTTTTCAGTCTCCACTCTTTTCTAGATTAAAATAACATTTTTACTGTTCAATAATATAAAAATTTTAATAATGCCAAACTAGCTGAAAGTATGTACCATTTAAGACAATACCCCAGATTGGTTGTGGGAGTTATTTAGTGGGGTTTATCCATGTTGTAATAAAACTGCCAAAATACCTCATACATTCAGGTTGGTTTATCTTTAGGATACGATATAACAAAATAATAATAATAATAATAATAATAATAATAATTTACCTAACTGCGACTTAAGGTGAAACCTAACAATAGGTTTATTCCGTCACAATAGAAATTCAACGTTAGGGCGAAACGAGTGTGGGTTAGGGCGAAACGTAACAATAGGATGAGACAAAAGGTTTCGCCCTAAGTCGCAGTTAGAGTTACAATAATAATAACTCTAACTGCGATTTAGGGCGAAATCTTTTATCTCATTCTTTTGTTACGTTTCGCCCTAACCCACAGTCGTTTCGCGCGAACGTTGAGTTTCTATTGTGATGGAATAAACCTATTGTTAGGTTTCGCCTGAAGTCGCAGTTAGGTAAATAATAATAATAATAATAATATGAATAATATGAATAATATAGCTTGTTTACCCAGGGTAGCCTCGTCAGTATTACATTCTCCCTGAGGGCCCTGCAATCATATTAATATGGATGATATATGTCCCAGTGACACGGAGACAGTTCGTAATTAGTATGGTACAAATGACCCTAAAATGACCCCAAATTGTATGTGCACGTGCATCTGTTTTGGTGGACGCGCTACTTGTTAAACAACTAAAATCATACTGATGCGCACATCATGGTGCGTACAAAAATATACAGGTCAGTTGTACTCTGCACAAGTGATCCTTATCTGCACATGCGCTAACTATAGTTACGAATTGGCTTATTACACTGTGGTGAATTTCCTACACTAACTGCATTCCTTACCGAAACCCTTGACCTAACTACATATATATAACCCTAACTCTGGACCTAAACCTATCATATCTATAACCCTAACTCTGGACCTAAACCTATCATATCTATAACCCTAACTCTGGACCTAAACCTATCATATCTATAACCCTAACTCTGGATCTAAACCTATCATATCTATAACCCTAACTCTGGACCTAAACCTATCATATCTATAACCCTAACTCTGGACCTAAACCTATCATATCTATAACCCTAACTCTGGACCTAAACCTATCATATCTATAACCCTAACTCTGGACCTAAACCTATCATATCTATAACCCTAACTCTGGACCTAAACCTATCATTAACCCCAATCAAAAAGGGGGGGGGTGGTTACTCATTTTTTCCAAAGGTTCATAATTCTGAAGTTTTCTTAATTTCGAAATACAAATTTTCCATGTAGGGGGTTCAGGATTTCGAAAAAGAAATAAGGTTCATCATTCCTAACATTTGATGCACTACTCCGAAGGTTTGTTATTATGAAGGTTCGTAATACCGAAAATGAACTAGGATCCAATTCATAATTCTGAAAATGATAAAGGGTTCATAATTCCGAAAAAGCAATAGAGCCCTATATAACTTTTCCGAATTACGAACCTTTTGGAAATATGAACCCTTTCTCATTTTCGGAATTATGAACTATATTCAATTTTCAGAATTATGAACCGTCAGAGTAACAAACCTTAGGAGATACGAACCTTTGGAAATAAGAACCTTCGGAAAAGGAACCTTCAGAATCATGAACCTTCACAAATATGAACCTTCGGAATTATGAACCTTTGCAACAATGACATGTAACCCTCAAAACACTAACCCTAACCACATATTTTTAATGAAATTAATCTGGAGCAATTGTTGAATCACCACCACTACAGAAACAATATGATGAGGAGGAGGATGTAAAAAGCATCTTATGGGTGAACACTTTATAAGATACATGCTTTGTCTGCTGTAGAGAATCTTCATCAGCTTCAAGTAAGCCATCCATCTTGATCCTAGGAAACTTAAAGCGGGTCAAATAGCAATATCGTCCCATTGGGGTTCAAGACCAGTGTCTGTAAGCCATGGACTAAAAGCTTTCCCATCTGTGTAACTTGCTATCATCATTGTTTCAGAAAGCTCCCTCGGTGTCCTACATTGCACAGGAGTGACGCATACAACAAACACGCACTCAAATTCATGTCATTGGTATTCCATTTATTCATTATTTTATTTATAACATCAGGCTTTCAAAATCAGGTCATGCAAAAGGTACAGATGTGTACGTCATGATTTTACTATGAATTTCTACAGCTAAGTATCTGTAAATAGTCAAAGATACGCAAGTATAATGTTACATGTATTATAACAGTAAAAATATTTTATGTATGTATCATGCCATTGTGAATTACAAATAGTTTGATGTAGACCATCTTATTTGAAAAAAGAATGCTTGATTTGGTATTTTGAATGTAATGTTCAACACTTTCCTTTCTTTTTGTTTGAGAAGGAAGGATTCTACATACATAAGAGGGGCAATGATGATCCATTCTATAAACCTGATGTACATCCAAGAATATTCTAAGACATGACAAGATTCAAGATTTGATACTCAGGGCCAGTATCAGTTCGGAATGTGCATTAAAGGAGAATCAACCCCTAATTACAAATTTACTTATATTGGAAGGTGTAATATATTCCTACTTATTGGCCTTAATCATTTAATCAGAAAAGGGTATAAATAAAGATATTCCAACACCCGGTATCGTCTCCTACTCATTTACATGGGGGCTCCCATTTTCTTGCTGATTTGGAGTTGTACATAAACCATTGAGAAATGTTCCAGTCAAGAAGATATTTTGAATCCAAAACCTAAATTGCTTTTCTTCATTACCTAAAATCCCATATGTGACAAAAAATATAAAGTGGGTGTTTACATGTATTATAAAAATTAAATCTTTATAATGATATTTTTAAATTGTCTGGTTTTGCTTAACAAAAATCTATTTTCTTGGGTTTGCCAAACAGAGCAGAACATAATATATGCAGCATGCATTCTGACTTTTCAAGTCCATTATCCGAAAGCAGGTGAATGCATAGTTTGCCGCTATAGATGCTCAGGGAAGAAGCATCCATAAATTTGAATTAATTTGCTCCGTCCCATACGTCACAGTATCGAGAAAATAGATTTATATTGAGCGAATATCGATTTTCAACAGAAATATATAAGGAAATCTTCAGTTTTAAAATAAATTGACATATATCTATTTTTAGCTCACCTGAGCCTAAGGCTCGAGTGAGCTATTGCGATGGAAATTTGTCCGTCGTCCGTCGTGCGTCGTGCGTCGTGCGTCGTGCGTCGTGCGTCGTCCGTCGTCCGTTAACTTTTTACATTTTCATCTTCTTCTCCAAAACCCATGATCAGAATTCAACCAAACTTGGTAGGAATCATCCTTAGGGGTAGGGGACCCAAAGTTGCTAAAATGGTACATGTGGCCCCCAGGGGGGCCCAGGGGGAGGGCCCCCAATTGTAAAAGCTATGTAAATTTCAAACATCTTCTTCTCCAGAACCAGGTATAGCTCAGACTTGGTATTGTGTATGGAGATACCTCTATAGATGAAGAATGAATGTTGTTCATGAAATTTCTCTGAGTGGCCCTATACGGGCCCTGTGGGGGTAACATACTGGAGGGGGGGGGCGCTGCCAGGCAAAATGTACATTCTGATCTTCTTCTCCAAAACACATGATCGGAATTCCACCAAACTTGGTAGGAATCATCCTTAGGGGTAGGGGACCCAAAGTTGCTAAAATGGTACATGTGGCCCCCAGGGGGGCCCAGGGGGAGGGCCCCCAATTGTAAAAGCTATGTAAATTTCAAACATCTTCTTCTCCAGAACCAGGTATAGCTCAGACTTGGTATTGTGTATGGAGATACCTCTATAGATGAAGAATGAATGTTGTTCATGAAATTTCTCTGAGTGGCCCTATAGGGGCCCTGTGGGGGTAACATACTGGAGGGGGGGGGGGCGCTGCCAGGCAAAATGTACATTCTGATCTTCTCCAAAACACATGATCGGAATTCAACCAAACTTGGTAGGAATCATCCTTAGGGGTAGGGGACCCAAAGTTGCTAAAATGGTACATGTGGCCCCCAGGGGGGGCCCAGGGGGAGGGCCCCCAATTGTAAAAGCTATGTAAATTTCAAACATCTTCTTCTCCAGAACCCGGTATAGCTCAGACTTGGTATTGTGTATGGAGATACCTCTATAGATGAAGAATGAATGTTGTTCATGAAATTTCTCTGAGTGGCCCTATACGGGCCCTGTGGGGGTAACATACTGGAGGGGGGGGGCGCTGCCAGGCAAAATGTACATTCTGATCTTCTCCAAAACACATGATCGGAATTCAACCAAACTTGGTAGGAATCATCTTTAGGGGTAGGGGACCCAAAGTTGCTAAAATGGTACATGTGGCCCCAAGGGGGGCCCAGGGGGAGGGCCCCCAATTGTAAAAGCTATGTAAATTTCAAACATCTTCTTCTCCAGAACCCGGTATAGCTCAGACTTGGTATTGTGTATGGAGATACCTCTATAGATGAAGAATGAATGTTGTTCATGAAATTTCTCTGAGTGGCCCTATACGGGCCCTGTGGGGGTAACATACTGGAGGGGGGGGCGCTGCCAGGCAAAATGTACATTCTGATCTTCTTCTCCAAAACACATGATCGGAATTCAACCAAACTTGGTAGGAATCATCCTTAGGGGTAGGGGACCCAAAGTTGCTAAAATGGTACATGTGGCCCCAAGGGGGGCCCAAGGGGAGGGCCCCCAATTGTAAAAACTATGTAAATTTCAAACATCTTCTTCTCCAGAACCAGGCATAGCTCAGACTTGGTATTGTGTATGGAGATACCTCTATAGATGAAGAATGAAGGTTGTTCATGAAATTTCTCTGAGTGGCCCTATAGGGGCCCTGTGGGGGTAACATACTGGAGGGGGGGGGCACTGCCAGGCAAAATGTACATTCTGATCTTCTCCAAAACAAATGATCGGAATTCAACCAAACTTGGTAGGAATCATCCTTAGGGTTAGGGGATCCAAAGTTGCTAAAATGGTACATGTGGCCCCCAGGGGGGCCCAGGGGGAGGGCCCCCAAGTGTAAAAGCTATGTAAATTTCAAACATCTTCTTCTCCAGAACCAGGAATAGCTCAGACTTGGTATTGTGTATGGAGATACCTCTATAGACGAAAAATGAAAGTTGTTCATGAATTTTTTCTGGGTGGCCCTATAGGGGATCTGTGGGGGTAACATACTTGAGGGGGGAGGGGGGGGCAAGTTGTCCGCCATCCATAAACTTTTTACATTTTCAGCTTCTTCTCCAAAACACATGATTGGAATATAACTGAACTTGGTAGGAAGCTCAGACTTGGTATTGTGTATAGAGAGAGATACCTCTATAGATGAAGAATGAAAGTTGTTCATGAAATTTTTCTGGGTGGCCTTATAGGGGCCCCTGCACCAGATGTGAATTGATCCACCTCAGGTGAGCGTCGTGCCCCCTGGGGCTCTTGTATATTTTTAATCTGAAACGGGGGTTTAATTTTGAAAAAGGCAATTGGGCATTTGGTTTAAGAAAATCTTCATTGACACATAAAAAAAAATTGCAGCCCCCATGTACTGCTAGCAGACGATACATGTTGCGAGCAGATGATAAATTTTGCTCAGAAAATCTTGATTCGTATCGATCTCGTATATTTTGATTCGTATCCATATAGTCTAACAAGTAGGAATAAATAACACCTTTGAACACTATCGTCTGTATTTTTGGAGGTAATTTTCCTTTAAGTAAGTAAATTACTAAGCAATTGACCTGGCTAAGTAATCTGGCTTAACTCGTATTCAGATCAAATCTTAAGTATTTTAAATACTTACTGATAGCCATTGTGACGTCACACAGCCAGTCCAAAGTAATGCGCAGTAAATGTGTCGCATTAAATGCACTTTATAATTTGCTTGTGAGTAGCTATACATCTTTGCGTATATGAAAGCCATATACCAGCCAATCAAGGCTTCCATTTGGCTTTAGTCTGCTCATAAGCTTTTCGTAGACTTGGGGTAAAATACCTAGCCAAAATATTGAAGTGACCACCAAAGTTGCTCAAGTATTTTATTTGAGCCAAAAACCAAGTGAAATACTCATATTTTGTATTTGAGTACTGAATTGAATACTGGCCATGATATACATCCAAGAATGTTCTATAGACAAGATTGAAGACTTGAAGATAATCCTCTGTCAATGAATTTCAACTATATATGAATAACAAAAAAGTAATTAGTATTAATGCTTTTTCATGTAAATATTGTAAATTGTAAATATATGTATCAATTGTAAATTGTAAATATGTTTGAATGTAAAATGATTAATATGTATAATAGTGATAATGGGCTAACCTCGATTAGCATTATGCTATTTTGTTAGCTCATTTTACCAAAGTATTTCGATCTGTATTTATGCACTGTATATTCGTTGTATTCTTGTATTCTTGGTAATAAATAAATATTCTATTCTATTCTATTCTATTCTATATTCTGGTCTATCACATGGGCCCAGTAACATAAAGCTTGAAAATGAACTTACGATTGATTTTTATGATTGCCTGGGAATGATCGTAAAAATCAATCGTAAGATCAATCTAAAGCTCTATGTTACATGGCCCTGTTGAGATCCAGAAAGGTGTTAACACTTGCGTGGCAAGAATTATATAAGGGCTAAATTGATCACATGTTGTTCTTCCAATGGGCAACAATAGAATTTTCTTTTAGTAATATATGGTTCTAAGAAGAAGTAATGTATTTCAAAACACGCATGGTCAGGAACTTTGTCAAAATGATGAAAATATTGCCAATTTTGATTAAAAAACAATGATTTTGAACATCTCAATGTCTTGCCAATTTAAAGATTTTAATGCTTGTTCTCCTTTTTAAAAGTCCTGGCTTCAAACGCAATGAATGCAACACAAATGGACACAGTGTCTGCAGAAATTTTTGCTCTTTCTGCTCAGGCATCTGGTGTAGGGCTCTCAGAATCAAAAGTTATTCAGCCACACCGCAAACTGTGGAGTGATGTCACAAAAGGGTTAACAAGAGCAGTTCACATAAGGTTATAATACTCTTCTGGCTCTCAACAAAAAATATGAAGTATAGACATTTGATTTCCTTTGACATTACATACAATGAACATACATGAAAACATAACAAGATGCAAAGAGGGTGAAATAACATTTAATTTCCCCCAAACAGATATACTGTTGGCATCACAGGTTGAAATATCAACAGACAGCATTGTGGAAGGTGGAATTTTTCATGGAATTGAATTCAATATGGCTAGGTTAGGAAGCCCTTCTCAAGTCTGTTCATTGCTCCTGTCTCTGGCATCCATCTATAGCATATTTGGATGCTCTCTCCTCCTGTGCTCGATCTGCTGCTGTGCTCCACCGCTGTGCAAGGGAGCTGACTAGAAGACATAGGAAATGAACAGCATTGGTTTTTCCATTACTTGAAATATCGTCACGCCACCCATCTTAAAGGGATTTGGGAACTTGAGTCAAATCCAAGTGGGTTTGTTTGTTCAAGAGAGGTGGAGTCCTGGTAAAGATGACAAATAATTTGTAAACTTTCTCATTCTTTTCATGTCATCACTTTGGAAGAATATCATAAAAGAAATGTTCCCTGAAAAGGATTGCTCTTCAAATGCCCTCATATTTGTAATACAACGAGAATAGCTGAAAACTTTGGACCGAACATTCATGCATATACCCATTTGTGTGTGCAGCGCATGAGATTTTCAGCGAGATTAAGTCAATTGCTTATCATTTAAATGATTAGATGATTCCAAAACATCACAGTATGCACAAATTCTTTTGTATTAAATAATCAACCTTTCTCAATTGATTCTAGCAGTTTCTTTCTCAATGTACATGTAATTGCATGACCAGAACTTGACTCTATCTTTAATAGTATCCATCAATAGCCAAGGCCCCCCCCCCCCCCTCCTCATTTAGGGTTTTCTCATAGTGATTATACTTTGGTACCCTCATTTGACAGATGCAGATCAAGTCAAAAAGCAAAGTGTTCTTTAACTTGTAAAGAATTGTTCTTCAAATATATTTATATAACAAAATTAGGAAACACAAAATACAAAATGCATCACATTTGCATACAATAGATTGTAATCGTTAAAAATATCTACATTTGTCATTAAATAGACTTCAAAGTGTAGGCCTATATGACTTTATGGAAATTGAAGGGATTGTTGAGTTCAGATGAAAGTAGAAAATGATTAGCTGTCTTATTTGTGTCTTGTTAACATGTGAGAGAATATTTTAGTAGGAATATAATCAGATATTTCAAATTAAAACTAAACTACATCATGTTTGTCCCTTGAGCAGGGTTGGACCCAAAACCTGCTCAAACTGTTAAAAATCTCAATAATTCTTATTTTCTCACAGTAAACCTTTCACGATGGCCTCAAGATACCTATTATCAAAATGAAATTCCACCACCATATTCAGCATCACCTTCAGTAACTTTTAAAAAATAGTACTCTTTTAATATCAGGCAATGTGCTTTAAATATAGACTTATGCACACATTTTCCTGTGGATATAATTTACCCTGAGCTTGTTGTAGTTTATGGTGGTCTAAGTTAATTTTGATACTAGCAACAAGATACATGGAAAAATGGATTTCACATATCATTTTATAATAAAGTCATGGTATCAAAGTTACTTTATTATAATAATGATATTTCTGGAGAAAAAATATTGAAAAGACCTTTAATCAGCCACACACAGGTGACCTTTTATCAGAATTTGAAGAGGAAAACAAAGAACCAGTATTAAAACTGTAAAACAAGGTTTGACACACGCTGTTGCTTATGTATGGGACTGCATGCTGCATATTACACAAGGCGCATGTGGCTTGAGTTATACATGCAATGAATAATAGATATGAGCCATTAACAGGACACACGCATCATTAATGGCTGGTTTGGGAGCTAGCAGCAGAGCCGCTCTGCATATGTTGGAAGCGTAGTGTGAGAAGGTTGTATGAAGCATAGTTAGCAAAATGAGATAAGCTACTCTGCATATGTTGGGAGCTTAGAGGGAAAGGGTGCATGAAGCGTATTTAGCAAAATGAGATACTGGTAAACATTTATTTCTTTTACTAGTCAGCAAGTCCTACAGTGGCTTTGCATACTGAATTAATTTCTATACATTTTTAGTAAAATGATTTACCAAATAACCCAGCACATGCCAGAGATGTTAAAAGAGAACAAGCATTTATGGTACAATTAAAAACATTTCATAATAACTGCTCAAATCTGAAATAGTACATGTGAAATTAATGATGAAAAATATGTTTTAATGAACTTCAAAGTATAACAGAACAGACTTGATAGAATAAAGAAAAAGACTAGAAAAGATAAGTGCATAAAACTGGCAATTTCTTTTGATAGCCTTTTGCTTACATATTTAATAGACTTTAGCTTGCAAGTTCACATACATGAAATATATGAAAATCTATGTCACTAAATACCTAGAGAAAGGATTTACATGCTTTTGTTTGTTTAATGCATTTGGTCCAAATATTACATGAAGTGTGATAAAAGTACTCTGTAAATTTTGTCCACACTTCTTGCAATTAAGCACTTTGGAAGTGAGATTTAGTCACGATTCTTGTATGTGTGTTCAATCTACTGTCACTGAAAATATTTGAGATTTAAAATGTACAAATCACCTGAAACAATAAATTGTGTAAAGCTAGAATGTATAAAACCAACCTCAAACCACTTTTTACGTGGCCTTGTAAGGGTTAAATGTTAACGAGTATGAAAAAAATGTAGTAAATGAAGGAAAACATAAATCACCCTCTCTTGGCACCCAATTCTGAATTTGGTTCCGCGCGGGCCTTTATTCCATGGAAGCGTGTTTGAGTGCGTTGACTAGTCACATCACAAGTTGCTGTATTGTTTATTGGGAGTATTTTAAAACTTGTAATATCTCTTTATAGAATCAAAATTTGAAGTTCATATTTTGAATATATATTGACATAGAACCCCTAACATAGAGAGCAAAAGAGTTTGTTGGTGATTAGTACACTTTCACATATCATAGACATTCCTATCACAAAAATATTTTTCTGGTTTTCTATTTCAGTTACATCTAGACTATCCTCTTCTTTTACATGTATTATGTAAATGTTCATAATATAAAAATGTAATGAAAATTGATCTAACAAAGATGGTAATGATAAATTTGAAGCTCTTTCATCAGTTACATATAACTTAAATGTTACTATATGATTTCCAGTCATTATTAGTATTATGTAATAAGTATACATTGCATATAAAAGTGCAAAGTATATAATAACAAAATGTAATGAAAACATATCTCCTGTCAGATTATTTTGGTTAATTTTTATAATTTCACAGTGTTACCTATTCATTATTACTTTCTATGTAATTTTACATAGCTTGAAGGGGGTATATAGGAATCAGTCGACGGTTGGGCGGTCGGTCGGGCGGTCGGTCGGTCGGTCGGTCTGTTGCAAATCTTGCGGATCGAACTACTTTCTCAGTTTTCGACCAAAGCTCATGAAATTTGGTACACACATTGGTCTTGGTGGGAAGATGTGCAAAACATATTTTTCGGATGAGTCGGAATCTGCGTTGCCATGGTAACGGCATATTTATGGCAGAAAATCAAGGAAACACCTTGCGGATCGAACTACTTCCTCAGTTTTTGACCGAAAGTCATGAAATTTGGTACACACATTGGTCTTACTGGGAAGATGTGCAAGACATATTTTTCAGATGAGTCGGAATCTGCGTTGCCATGGTAACGGCATATTTATGGCAGAAAATCAAGGAAACACCTTGCGGATCGAACTACTTCCTCAGTTTTTGACCGAAAGTCATGAAATTTGGTTCACACATTGGTCTTACTGGGAAGATGTGTACAACATATTTTTTTTATGTGTCGGAAGCTGCGTTGCCATGGAAACGGCATATCTATGGCAGTAAATCAGAAAAATCTTGCGAATCGATCTACAGTCAAACCTGTCTATAGCGGCCACCGAAGGGAAACGGAAAAAGTGGCCGCTATAGACAGGTGGCCGCTATAGACAGGTGGCCGCTATAGACAGGTCGCCGCTATAGACAGGTCGGCGGCCATTTTTATTTTTTTGCACATACACTGTTACACGCAACAAAGTTAGTGTACATGCATCCATATCACTTAGGAAAACAAGCTATAGATCAACAGATTTGACGTATAACATGTCATATGATATATAAATGCTAAAATAATATGCTTTGTTGTCAATAAATGAGAAAAACAATAGATATACGAGCAATCTGTGTAAAGTGAATTTTCCCTCAAATTACCACGTACGTACCACCCGCGGTAGACTGCTGTTCTTGATTTTTATAGTCTAAAAACGATGTCTAATCATGCTTTTGCTTCCTGTCAAAAAATTACAATAATAAGTTTATCTTTTGAATAAAATTGTGCAATCAATTTTCATTCAATAAATATTTGCCTTTTGAATGGTTTAAAAGAAGTTTTAACTGTTTTTGAGAACAGGCGATAGAAGGTGCTCGCTTGCATTCGTCGAAAGTGCGAATGTCGACAATGGCCTCGATCGCCGGTGGACGATCCGAGTCAAGTTTTCACGCCGTTTTTCAGCAGGACAATCTCTCGTACATGAAATCGTTATTATTGATCTTTAAAAAAAATAATACTTGGGTAGTATTTTATTATTTTCACTTTCTAAAAAAAATCACTCCTTTATTATTTTTTTCAAAAGTTTTAACGCTTTAAATTCTTTTTTTATAAATCTTTTAAAAATAAAAAATTATATTGCAGTGTACGAGCCTGTGCTATTGCGCAATGGCGATCAATATCAATGCAATGCCGACCGCGATAGCTTAGGAGAACAATACAACTAAAGTGCAGGGGATTGCAGCTGGATGGTGCGAAGATTACGTAAACGAACAATACTAGTGCTTAATTCTTACTAAAAAGACTTTTAATCTCTAATTAGTCGGCAATGTGGTGAAACTATTAGATCTTCATGGCCATTGTAGAATCTATTCACGACGTTTGTGTGAGAGTGTGACTGAGCTAGGACTCGGTAAACACATCGCGCCTATGGCAAAAACTACTTTTTTGTGCATGAAGCTACGGCTCGACTCGATATTAGTGGCCGCTATACGCGGTCAGATATTGTCCGAGGGATACATAATGGTGGCCGCTGGCCGCGTTAGGCAGGTGACCGCTATATGCAGGGTCTACAACACAGTAATTTCCTGCGGGGGATTTTTTGGTGGCCGCTATAAGCAGGTGGCCGCTATAGACAGGTGGCCGCTAAGACAGGTTTGACTGTACTTCCTCAGTTTTCGACCAAAAGTCAAGAAATTTGGTACACACATTGGTCTTGGTGGGAAGATGTGCAAGACATATTTTTTGGATGTGTCGGAAGCTGTGTTGCCATGGAGATGTTAGAGCCAGACTGGGGATTCCAACATAAAAGAGTTGATCAAGGGTCTGATGCCTTGTGCACAAGTCCAGCTTTATCTGGCTGCCTCATAAAACATTTCTAAGGATATGCATGCAAAGAAGGAAATGAAATGAAATTATCAAATTTCTTCAAATTAAAAAAAAAAAATTTTGAATAAAACCAACAAACATACAAAATAAACAATGAAACAAACATACATTTACATCGAAGTGTCATTATCTTATACAAGTAGGGTGCAGTAAATAAACAGACCATAATAGAATGCAATTCTTACATGAAGAGAGGACATACAGGTTAAGAGCTGCCTTACAGAGGAGTTATCTCATCTTTATGGTCCATTTATTAAGATGACTCGACAGTTTATCTTTCTTTTCTGCAGTTTTCCTTTCAATACTTTCTTTCATCTTTACAAATGCCCAAAATGCCTGGAAAGTATGAAATGATCAAATTGGTTCAATATCTGTAGAGACTAAGCCACATGGTAAAATAATGCAGTGAAAAAGAATACTTAAACATATTGAATGAATACAAATATTAAAAGTTGAGAAAGTATAGGAAATACCCAAAACTTAAAAAAAGAGAATTATTCAGTACGTCAGTCATTAAACCAAAGCTGTGTATCCGCTTAAAATCTTTAACCCCTTTTGCACTACAAAGTTTATAAACAGTTATCATAAATGAATTTTCCTGACACAAATTTTAAAAAGTATTTGTCATATTGTTACAAACAATTGTAAAATTCAAAAATGGAATATCTGTAGGATCAAATTTCAGGAAGCATATCCCTGTATTTTGACTGGGAAGAAAAACCAGGTATTCTTAAAATAAAAAATCAAATACACAAGTTCAAATTCCTTTGTTTGATCATCATCTTCTTGACTGAAAGGGATCAAGTAGAATACATTTACCCCAAGCATGGCCTATTTTTAGAGGAAAGGTGATCACACTTAATGTTTATTAATAGTCACTTTCAGCCATGATTTTCCATAGATTGAAGTAGATTTTCTAATTAAATAGTAACACAATTTCATTAGAAGTGGCATGAATGTTTATAAGTTAAGTAAAGAAAATGGAAGAAGAAACCACTTACCCGTCTCCTTGGAATTAAAGTGAACCACATTCAGCCACACTCCCGTTAGCCAGATAGCGGTCCCCAAAGTGTAAAGGGATATTTTCTTCTTGCTCCAAACCGTGGCCCCGCGAACTTTGTGAGAATCTTTTTATAGAGCCCCCAAAGTGTTCCTCTTGGTTATTGCCTTCTCGTTTTTGCTTGGAAGGCATTTCACACCTATTGGCTTGCATCCACTCGGGAGTACTAGCCTCTCTATTCCTTGTTCACATAATGCAGTAAACAGGCGCAAAAAGTAAACTCTTTCAGCAAAATGAAGAGGATTTTATGTGTGAATGAATGGGAAGTAATAATAATAATAATAATAATAATATGTCTTGTTTACCCACGGTAGCCTCATCAGTATTATATACTGTTCGCCCTGAGGGCCCTGGAATCATATTATTACCCCGGCTTTAGCCGAGCGACCATGATAAGGTGCTCAAGCATTCAAGTGGGGTGAAAAAAGTAATTTTGTGTAAACAAAGGTCCCCAAGTGTACTAACTTATCTTTGTTTACAGATACAGAAATGTAAAGTATCACTTTAATGTAATTTGATTTTGCCTCAGCATTTATTTCTTGTGGTTTACCACTTTACCATGCTACGTGTGAACGGGGTTTAAGCTGCTCCGATGTCCGCTCCTAAGCATACCATGATGACAGTCATTGTATGCGTCTTGTCTGATCTTGCTGACATATGACCCCTTGGTTGAGCTCGAACCTTGGATAAAAATCATAATTTTCTGTATTTCTATATATCCATGATGTCTGTAAGTGCTTTACAGATATTATTACCCTTTGAATTCCGGCTTGTACCCATGTGCCCTAGTCATTTTTAATGCTACCCCTTGGTCATGCCCAAACCTCAAATAAAAACACCATCTGTTTCATGAACTGTTTTTTTTTACCTATTTTGATAGAATATAAATTGATGTCACAATAGTACATAAACAGTGACATTGCAAGAGCTGTAAAATGTCGTGGAAAATTGAACCTTTGGCCAGAAAGAACTACAGTACTGATGAAGGAAAATTATTATATTGAAGTTTTCCCTTTATATTAGAATCAGCACACTTCTCCTGTATATGTATACTTCTGATATGTTTGTGTATTTGGAAAGAAGTACATAGAATCAACAGTATTACCAATATTTTCAAATGTATGGGTGCTTTCTTTTAGAACCTATTATCTTTTAAGAATTTCTGCCATTTTGTATACAACAATTGTTGCTATATTGGACAAGCCTTAAACAAGCTTTCAGGTTGTTTAACAATTCTAATATTCAATTCAAGAACTTTAATGTCTGATTAAAAATACAGAAAATCATCCTCCACTTGCATAAAAGTTGACAAGACAATCATAAAAAAGTTACATAAATAAATAAATGATACATAACATATACAAGAGAGAATCAAATCGTAACAGACTATAGAAACCAAGACATATGAAATATTGATTAAAAATAAAGAAAATAAGCAACACAATAAGTTGAATCTTCATAACCTGAGTGCTGACCGTGGAAAAAATTATTAAAAAGTATCACTGTTGCACAAACCCTAGACTATGAAAAGTTATAAGTATCACTGTTGATATATGTGTACACAAAATCTGAATAAATCAGTATACTCTGTCTTATTGAATGAAACTTGAAAGGTAACTGGATTTAAAAAAACAATTTTAATGAAAGATGCAAATGGAGAAATACAATACATAACTATAAAATGGTGAAAAATAAATTTTAATGGAATTAATTTCCCTATGTGCATTTGAAAATGCTACCCTATAAAAGGAAAAGCTCTCCTCTATGTAGAAAAAAAGCCTCTTCACTTTTCCGTACAGGGTAAAGGGTTAGGGTTCCCTTAAAGACTTGATCTAAAGTAGATATGGAAATATCCATACATGACTTTAAGCATTACCTTTAGTAGAAATATGATTTGTCAAAATTATAGTTGTAAGTTATGGTCAACCATTCTTCTTGTTTTGTTTCTTCACATGATACAATAGTCACTTCAGAATTAGCCGTTCCACTTTTGTAATTGATCACCTAAAATTCTGCCAGACAACCTTAAAGTCCAACCTTTGTTGACTGGGTCGCAGCTAAGAGAAAAAAATCTAATTTTTATAGTCAGTACGTCATGTGAATTGTGTGCAGTGAATTGTAAAAACCACCCAATTTGAATTTGATAATGTACTCAATCATCTAGGTTGCTCAGCGGGCAGGCCCCCCCTCCAAAAAAAAAGTAAGTGAGTGCCCTGATATTTATAATTTAAAGCATGTTTGTTAAGCATGTAGATTAAGGTACCTTTGTTTAGTGTTGAAATGCATAAATAAACTTTAAATGAATAAATTGAACTCACCATTTAACCAATTATATTCCTTGAAATTCTAAGTGTTTATGCTCTATTTAGCTCTCAATCCAAATGTCATTTTTTAAAAATAAAGTTGAAATGATACATGTCTACTGAAACATAGTTGAGTTTACTCCTATGATATATTCATTTGAAACCTGGGGCATCATTAGAAGCATATACACAATGGACAAAGTCAGAGACACTTCTATATTTTGGTATACGAAGGATTAACGGTCACATCAATAAAAAGTATTTCTTCTTGACAATATATTTGAAAAGCAGTGAGTCTTATGATTACTTTAAGCAGTAAATGTCATGAGATATACATAGTGCTCATATGCTCTAGTAACAGTGAAGAATTAGAACTAGGACAAAGAATTCTGTAGCTCATGTTTAAATGTCACTCCTTTCTGCCATTTGTATTGAAGCTAGAGCTCCGTTGGATGGGCAAAATGTCATTTGTATGGTGCTCTAATCTTTTCACAGGTGCTGATTAATAACTAATTTCAAAGCTAAACATGTCTTCCATCCTTTCTAGTTAGGTCTGACTGCACCAGGTTCCTTTATGTCAATCTTAAATGACCTTTCCATAATGCCACATTTAAGCCCCTGTCACATACTATCGTATCGAGCCAACATGCCCAATTCCCAATATTTTTGGAAATTTGGATGTACATTCGCATATTAAAGGTGCCATTCGTTCGTGACATTTTTGACATACGTTGAATTCGTTAGCTGTTCGTAGGGGTTCGCAGAGGTCGCTGGGGTCAAAAAATTTTTGGGGGACATGTTAAAAATTTGAGCATGTGGCAACGTACTGATCAATACGCTAGGCATACGTTGGGCATTGGCAGGTCATTCGTTTAGTACGCTCAGCATTCGTTGGATGGACGCTACACATGCGCTGAGTTATATGATCATTATCCGTTCCTCATTCGTTTGGCATTTCTCTTAAGGAACAGATTTTGACTGAGAATTTGAGCGTATTTGAGCGTATCTGGACTTTGTCAAATTTTGAGTATAAAATTTTGTCACGAGGCATAAGTTAGCTCTATATGCTACTATGTGCCAGGGGCTTTAGATAAGTTCAATTTGGAGATGTTTAAAAACAGGAAATGCTGTTGTTCCTGGGCTCCGTTTCATAAGGCTTTTTATCAATCACAAGTGTCACATTTCTGTAACAAATTCTCTCTGTACATTATCATATAGTTTTTCTACAATAAGTTAAAATGTACATTTAATAATAATAATAATATTGGATATTTATATAGCGCTCATATCCACCATATATGGTGCTCAAGGCGCTATTACGATATTATTACCCCGGTCATCGGATTCTGACATGCCCGCACACAATGTGTGCACTTTATCCGCTCCCTGGGGAGTATTCCAGCAAGAGCAGTACAGTGACGCTCAAATTGCTAAACAAATGACATTAACTTTCGCATCCTACCGGGTACCCATTTAACACCTGGGTGGAGAGTGGCAAATGTAGATTAACGTCTTGCCAAAGGACGCTAGTGCTGCGGTGGGATTCGAAGCCCGGACCTCGTGGTTCACAGTCCGGGGACTTATCCACTGATCCACAACACCTCTATTTATCCTCTTTAACATGTATTTTAGCCTTGTGCTAAACAAGTTGTCCAATAAAATCTACTACAAACCTTTCTTTGTACCACACACTCTGACGCTACAGTACAGCGTTATGTACGTTGACTTCATGCCATTTGATAAAGTCGGTAAAAAATAGAATATTCATACTTACAAAGCTGAAGATACTGATACGTTCTTGGCGGCTGCAGATTTGTTGAACCTACTTTGACTATGTACATGTATTTCCATGTTACCCACCATGTTCACAGCCTGCTTCTTCATCTTGCAGGGTCAGTCTTTGAGTCTGAATAAAACTAAAGGTACCCACAAACTTAAAGGCACAAACTGCACAAAAATAAATCTGCTCGCACTACACCGCATCCACGCAATGAAACACGATTAAACATTAAAACAAATATATATTGACAGAGTTAATCAATGAGTAGACATGTACTATTTTGGACACAATTTAGATTTAGAGACTAATCAGTACAGACTTCAAATACAATTTCTAATCATTTATTTTATTTTCACTCATGAACAGCAAGAAACAAACAGTATACAAACTGAAAGATTTACATGTACATAAAATTGTGAAATGATTTCAATCAGTTAGGAGACAAATTAAAGATTAAAAAAAAAAAATCAATTAAATTATTCTGGTAGTAAATGCTTTATTATCATAATACCCACTCGAAAAATGAAGAGAATAAGGTAAGGCCCACTACGCAGAGAACTAAAAATTAAAACAATCTGACTTGATTTAAAAGGAAGGAAAAAACACCAAACAAATTTTATTAAAAAATTAAATATATCACCGACGAGATACTGTGTTAGAATATACATCTCTGAAGAATTTGTTATCACCTTTGTTTGATTAACATGTGGGGATAACCTCAAAATTGGGGGTCAAGGTACAGCAAAAGTAGAATAAAATCCAAATTAAGACGAGTCAAAATGAATTATCCATTGTGACTTCACAAAAGATTATATTTCAAAGACCCGCACCACTGGCAGTTCTAAAACATCCATTATGATGTCACAATAGATTTTAGTTTGCAATCGATAATCAGGGCCAGGCTGAGAAGGAGATGAGCCATTCGCGCATACGCGTTAAAGGCGTGCTCCTTCTCGATAGTCATGGAAAGCCTGAGCGGGAAGCTCCCAATAGTGTCTTGATAGCCTCCCGTTAGCTTACAGTTTAGCTTTCCCGCTAGCATACCAATGGCTTCCTGATATTTTTGCAATGGGTGTGGAACCGCACAAAATAACCGCGGGAAGCTCCCAGTGGGGCTATCGAGACCTTCCCTTTCCCGTACCAAAGTGGCTAAACTTTTAGGCGGTAGTGTACTACTACTACTTCTCCTATTACTACTTCTATTACTACCACTACTACTACTACTACTACTGCTACTACTTCTACTATTACTATTACTACTACTACTACTAATACTACTACTACTACTACTACTACTACTATACCTTCTTCTACTATTACTACTACTACTACTACTACTACTAGTATTACTCCATGTACTTTTACTATTACAGATCCTAAAGCTAAGCTATTTATTTACTCGACATCAGTTGATACAGAACTTGGAAGTCTATATGTATTTACGGTAGTTGTTTTGATATTTAATCTCCCTTGATGGTAGCTTATTCTTTTAATTGTATGTATGACTTTGAGATTTTTATATCTTGTTCTACTCTTGTGTTTTTCACAGAGGCTGTTCTTTTATACATGAATAAGGACACTACCCCTTCAACTCAAGTGCATCTGTGCATTTTATGGGTCTACTCATTACTATTATTACTATTACTACCACTATTACTACTACTACTACTACTACTACTACTACTACTACTACTACTACTACTACATGTACTTTTACTATTATTACTACTATTACTACTATTACTAGTACTACTCCATGATCGTGGGTGGGATTTGCCACCCACAGCACGTAAGGGTTAAGCAACAGGAAGAGAGAGGTAAATGTCATGCAGGATGGATGGAATGCAATCTTTCATGATAAAGACCCATGTGATATATACTGATTATAGTCATCTAATGAGCAAAACATCCTCTTGTTATTCCACTCAGCCTTCAACACACCCTACATTCAATGCAAAGTCAAATAAAACAAAATAGACGGTAGAATAAACATCTTATTTTGCCTTGAATAACTTTAAATATAAACATCATATGAATTTCTCATTTGAACCCCCCCCCCCTCCCCATCTCTGTTCTACTGCTGGAGTCCCTATCCATTTACCACTATCACAATTACTCAAACAGTACTTGTGATGACAAATGGCATGATGTTCTTAAGTGTGCTTGTCTGGCACACATCTGAATCCAGACCCCTCTTCCTTTGGGGGAACTTTGGCATTTAAAAGTGCCGCCATTCCATGTGTATTTTTAGGTGCCTAAAACAAATTTGTGTGATGAGTATTAATGGGGTTGCTACATAGCCTGTACTCTTGTTGGTTTCCATCTCTCACATTATGCACAGATATGTTCATGTGATCTATTTTAGTTTTAGAAGTGCATAAACTCAAAGCATAAGGAAATATTGCTTCCATCCAGGGGCAGTGCTGAGGCACAGTTCTGAAAAAATGATGGCAAGCAAGGAAATGAAAATCTTCATATTTTTCTGCAGCTCCTCCCCCGGTAACCCACCCCACACTCATCCATTTCATTAAGTGTCCAATTAATTTTTTTTTGCTATAAGATAGATATTTAATTTTTCCCTCACCAGTTTTTCTCTTCACATCAACCAATTTATGTTATCTCAGTGCATACTTAACTATAAACAACCTTCTTCGACAGTCACTGCCTTTGTGGAAATAACTTTGTGACAATTTTGCTTGAGAATGTTGAATTATTATTATTATTAAGTATTTGGCATCACCTGTGCCTGGGAGGGGAAAAGCGAACTGAATCACTGTAACCCTTAGGACTCTCCTCCTGATATAACTGATTTGGATGTGCAGGTGTACCACTACACCAGGGTTTCCCCCCCTACTCTTATTCGAATAGTGCAGTGGGTTCTTAACATGCACGGGGCCTCCAGTTAACGTCCTATCCGAGGAACGGAGTGTTTTCCACTCTAACATAGCCTGCGTCTATGAAACAAGGGAGGGGCATGTTAACACACAATGCAGGCTTCAGTCATCCGCCCAGGGTGGATTTGAACCCACGATTTTTGGTTCGACAGGCAGATGCTTTACTGACTGAGCCACCTTGCATGTTGTCTTCGTTTTCAAAGCGATAGCCATCGTGCATTTGCTAACAAAGCTGACTCTGGAAAAATCTCACATATATCTTTCTTGCTGCTTCAAAGATGACCATGATTACAAAAGTAGCTAGTTTCTGAAAATCACATTGCCTCTCAAAAGTAGCTGTACAGAATCACGACACCTTACCTAAAATGGATGATCTTGTCCTTCACAACCATTTTTCTATCCAGTAAAACAAAAACTAATCATATTGCATCTATGATGTTGTTGAAATTGCAGATCTTAGGTGTTGCATTCTTTCTGGACCATTCTATATACAGCGCTTTTTCTATATACAGCGCTTTTTCGGTTGAGTAACGGATCAAAGCAGTTCACAGAGTATTATTATCCTGTTCATTTGATTTGAAATATGCTGTTCTGGATAATGATGTTTACAATGTATCATTTCTTATTCTTTTCTTTAAAAAAATACATCCATTCTCTAAAAGGTTTATGTTGTGCTAAAAGCTATTCTAAGATCATGCAGATAATAGTGAGTAAAAATAGCAATGTTTTGCGCTGAAAAATATTTGTATGGCTATTCTAGCGTAGTGAAGCAAATAACCCAGCTGCTCTAAATTAGGTGTCAGAAATAGGTTGTAAAGGACAGGCTCATTAAGGACTTCTCAATAACAGTGTATATGTAAAAAATTGTGTATTTTTTAGTTGAGATTTTTTTTTTTTTTCTTTACCGTGTTAAGCCTCATTATCATATGATGCAGTAACCGTCTCAAAAACGCCTTGGGATTATAAGATAGCATATATAGTTAAGCACCCATAATCCTTTGCTTTCTTACAACAGTAGTACGCATACATGCAGGGGCCTTTGTGACGTGCAGATACTTCTTTTTCTAACCCCCACTCAACAGTTACATGTAAGAAAAAAACCCCAAAACGCTGTGGTTAATTAACTGCATCATAAGTGAGGTTCATCTTTGATATAATACTGTGTAGGAGATATATGTAGTACAAATGTGGCTTGTGAGATTATAGTCTGCTAAGAGCCAGAAGGGCATTAACTCTATATAAAATGATACGACTTAAACACCCTTTCTTGCTTTCAGGAGAAGATATCGTGTATTGAGAGCCAGAAGGGCGTTAACTCTATGTTAAAACATATGAGTTAACGCCCTTCTGGCTCTCAACACACAATATGTTATATGTTTAAAAGGAGAAAAAGTTAAGAGAAGAACTCACCTTGTGTGTAAGTTGAAAATCTCCCCACGATGTGCATTCCACCATTTTGTCTGCTAGTCTCCATCTCTCAGACCCCATTTCGAGTGCTGAATACTGTTACCGTCTGATAGTCTCCTCCCCTCAAACCCCAACCAGAGTGTTGAATTATGTCATCACCTGTGCTAGTCTCCTACCCTCAGACCTCTGACGTGTTGAATGCTGCCATCTTGTCGGCTAGTTTTGCCCTCTCAGACTCCATTTAGTGTTGCACATCTTTATCTTGTCTGTTAATCTCCTTCCTGCTGACTCCATTTTCAACAGGGATTGCTGTCATGTCATATAGTCTCATCCCCCCAGACTCCATTCCATTCAGGATGATGAATACTATAGTCTTGCATCCAAGACCCCTTTCTCCAGACCCCTTTCTCCAGACCCCTGTTATGACGGATGTGCCTGAATGTGCCATTTCCTTCAGTCCCAAAACACGAATGAGCCAAACACGTTCCTAAAGATTAATATCTTGAAATTCATTTTGAAGGAATAATATCCATCTTTATTGTAGAGAATTGTTCAGTTTTTAGGAAATCGACCTTATTTGAGCAATATATTATGTTAGTTCAAATATCTTCCATGCTAAATCTTTAATCCCGATTTGATATTTCACAGGGCAAAATGGAGCCATGTGGAAATGCATAAAGTCTATGTTGATAGACTATCTTTTGCATCCAAGTCATGAGGGGCCTGTAGAGCAAGGTTAGGATGACCGCATCTTGGTAGTGGTAGTGTTGGTCACTTGAGATGTGAAGAAGTGACCATTAAGGGTGGACTGAGCAGTATTTGTGGTCAGTCTAAAGTTACGTTCACACGATGGGAGCTAAACTTAAAGTTTGGCTTGTAGTTTCAAAACGTTAAGTTTACTTGTATTTATCTTGTAGTTTCAGACCTTATGAAGGGAGTTGTATTTTCGAAACTGTAAGTTTACTTGAAGTTTTAGAATCACAAGCGAGCTCGTGGTTAAGGCCGAAACCACGAGCAGCGGGTGGTCCTCCGTCTCAGTTTCATAATGGAATAAAGTTTCACAAGCTTGTATTTAGCGATGACCTCGCTGTTCATGTTATACTTCCGGGTCATACCCTTTGCGCGAATATGAACGCAGGATCTGTATGTGTACTGTACATACAATAGGTAATATATACTTCCGGGGTTAACCACAACGATAGCTCGTTGTTTGGGGCTCATGTGAACCCTCATTGTGGTTAGGGAGTCGTGGTTTCGTTAACTCAAAGTTTCCCTAACTTAAAGTTTTGAAACCACAAGTCCTGTATGAACGTAGCTTAAGATGAAATGATGGGTTACATGTCACCGTGCATGACTTTTAAAGAGAAACCATACACTGCATTAATCTCTTTCATGCCCCCAAGTTTGGACAATTTACATTTGCAAACTCCCACAAGTGAAATTTTGCCTCAAAATGCTTTCATTGATAAATTGGGCCTTAACTGTCTTTCATCAATTGCTCCTGTTTCTGGAAGAAAAATTTAGGATTTTATTTTCATCAAACACATTGTTCAAGAATTCAACAATTCTTAGGTGGGATTTGCTCCCAATGCACAGAAGGGATTTAAAAAGAAACTGCGCACTGTAATGAACCCCTTATATGAATTCAATTCAGTTCAATAACCGTTTTTTTTAAATTAAAAACAGTGCATCACAGCCTAAGGCTGCATTGAGCATGTTTACATCTGAATACAATCATACCAGACATTACATTATACAAATCATCATGAACATCATCAATTTCAAACACTTGTGCACTACTGTTACCTAAAAAATTTTCTTGACAATTTGTTATTTATGAATATTCGTGAGTGAAATTTTGATCTAAAATCCTTGTTTGGTATGAAATATATCTTCCATGGATATAAACTTCAAAATGAGGGCTCCTGTTACTGTTTGATGAAAAAGAAAAAATACAGCACATTGCTCAATGCTCAAATTCTCTATGCGCTTTACAACAATCAATGATACAATTAATAATATGACATGATTAATCTAAAGATTTAAAAATAATAATACGTAGTAAATAATTCAGAAGTGAATATCGGATACAATGATGAAAAAATAACGAGATATAATATGAATGGTATAAACTTATTAGCACAATAAAATAGTAGTTGAATAATTAAGAGCATACTATATTTAAAGATATTACATTATTTGAGATAAACTAATCATATACAATGACGAACTATTGGATGAACATATATCTTCAGAAGTAATGTTAATGAATCAACCATTGGGGCTTTACAAACATGGAGGGGTAGGCTGTTCAATAGGGTGGGTCAATAGTAACTCAGGGATCTTGTATGATGCTTGGGCTATGTAATACAATTTGATTTTGATATGAAATTAGGAGATTAATCATACAATGTAGGTTACATATTATTATAATTTGTTTCATATCATAACACAACTTTATTCTTTGCACAGAGATTTAAAACAGTGAATTGATAAGAATGATCTGTACCCAGCCCAAATGTCATGTTCATCATTGCCATTCTTAGATGGTATGTGCTGCTCTTGGCTCGTAAAGGGTTACAATATAAACAGCATTTCTAATGTGAACTGACAACTACTGACAATTAAGTTCCTGCTTTTTGTCATGTCTCTATTCTATAGACATTTGTAATATACTGAGCATATGTCACTCAATACCATGTTATGGAATTCTAATTTGAAATCAAATGACAGCATAATTAATTTCAGGGGAACATCGAAAACGTGATGGCATGTTTCTTGTGAGGTTATATGTTTGCTTGTACACATTAGGGGAGATCAATAGATGATCATGGATTTTATTTTATGTCACATTAATTCCAACAATGAAGATTATGAATGGTAGAATGTGCGTGTTGCATGGGAACAAACATGGGAGCGAGAGAGGTGGAGAGAGTGAGACAGACAGACAGGAGGGAGAGAGAAAGAGAGAGAGAGAGAGAGAGAGAAAGAAAGAGAGAGAGAGAGGGGAGGAAGAATGGAGAGATGGAGGAGAGATTTATGCATGTCCTGAATTACATGATTTATAGATCCATATTGCATACAGTATTATGAAGACATAATGTTACTTGAAAGTCAACATAGAATCTAAAAAATGGTTTGAAAAGGAAAGTTTTTTCAGCTACTAGGACATATTTCATTGCATTCAATATACATTCTCAAAGTGATGGAATGTTATATAAGCTTACCTTTGGTTGAGGTGGAAGCCTTGTTTAGTCAGTCTTTGAGGGTCTTGGCAGTTTGGCTGTTTTGAAGTATTCTCCTAGGATTCCTATCATTCCAATCCGGAGCAGTGGAAGTTGAAAGTAGCTGAATTGCCCTTTTATTTCTTGCTGGAATCCATTATGAGAAATCCTTTTTCAATCCTCCTTTCTTTCAATCCTTCTGGAGATGGTTAACAAAATCCATTGTTTTAGTCCTCTCCATTTGTTATTCTTCCTTTTAGCATTCATTCCTTTGTTAGTATATCGTGAAGCAAAACTACAAGAAAAAGGTACTATTCCAAATATTTGTGGATTAGATGAAATTAGTCTCTTATCTTCTAGAACGTTTGAGTCGGCAATCTATGTTCCAGTTTGTCTGAAATTAATCTTTTATAACTTTTTTTGTCTATCCATGTTTCAAGTCAATATTAATCATGAGTGCATTAAATTATTTATGCATTTTATAAAATCTTCACTGTGCATGGATGGTTCCATAATATGATCTGTTGAGAGCTAGAAGGATGTAAACTCCATGTTAAAGTACATGAGTTAATGCCCTTCTGGCTCTGAACAGACAATATCTTCTGAACTGTGTTCATCACATCGCTATATCCCAGTATACAGCCATGGATAAAATTATTAGACCAAGAATGGTTACTGATAGTGTTATTTTTGTGGTAAGAAGGAAATTTAATATCATAAAAGCAGGGTATAATTGCTGGAATTTGGTATTCATTCAATGAAATGCAAAGACAAATCACTTTTATAATTTGTTTTGCATATTATAGTACCCTTATTACAGAAGCTTGGTCTAATAATTTTTTTCCAGGGCTGTATATTAGTCTACCCAGACTATACAACGTGGATTGTGTTCCACCCATCTCTCTTTCCTTACTGCCTATCCATTTCTAATTCATCTGTCTGTCATCACTTTGTTCTATCCATCTATCATTGCATAGCCTTGCCTGTCATGCATTCATGCCCCATACATTCCTTAATCACATCCTTTCCATTCTTCACCCTGGTTAGATGACATCAAGAGAAGGTTGGATTCTGGTAATGTCTCTACTCTTGATTGACTTGAATATTAATTGAAACATATTTCAAATTACTTGTTTAACTCTTTCAGTGCCGATGGCACGTATATATGACAGATAAACTTATCATTTTCATTCACCAATTACTCAACAACAGGAAAGATATATGGTGGTCAATGTATATCAACATTTGCAGTGTAAATCGAGCATTCTAAATATATGATTATTATTATATGCTACCATAGAAATATTCAGAGAAACTTGCAGATTTTCAAAAAGATATTACCTTGTTTCAACATTAAACATTAGTAAACAAATAAGAAACCAAAAAATAAAGAACAAAAAAGAAACTCAAATGTAATTTCCAATAATTCTTATGCATGAAGTCATTATAAGTTATAATGTTTGGTATCATAAGAAATAGTAATATATTTCCTACAAGTTTTTTACACAATAATTTGTGAAAAAATAGATGGTTAATGAAGTGGAGACAGTTGATGGAGTGCCAAGTATGCATTGATAAAATTTTGAAGAGAGCTAAACCCCTTGGCACAGTAAGAGTTAACATACCTTTTGGATCCCAGATTTGTCTTTACGTGCATTTTGCTAAGTTAGTAACTGACAAAGTAGAAGAAGTTGAGTCAGGGCCCAGTTTCATAAAACTTGTTATCAACAGCAAGTTACAATGATTATTATAAGCTACTGAAATCCCTGAATCTCATTGGCTGAGATCAAATTTATCATAGAAAGGGGGCAGTTGTTATTGATAACAAGTTTTATGAAACAGGACCCAGGAATAAAAGAATAAGACTGGGAGAGAATTCTAAACTTTCAGTCCAGAAAAAAAAAATGCAATTAGTGAGCTGCAATGTATTGAAATGATATCAACATAGAGTGCTACAGAAAAGCACCTTTTCATTCAGGAGAAATATTTACTTACCTTCGCATATCCCTTTGTGTCCTCAGGTAGTTGGTCTAGGGTGTTACCTTCTTGTGTATTGTGTTTCATCCTGGTTGTAAGGAACTTGCTCCAGTGACAATTTACTCTGCGGTCAGTAGATCAACTGCATTCTTAACTTCCACCCTTGACCAAAAACACTGTACCTGACCCTAATCCTAACCCTAACCCTAACCCTAACCCTAACCCTAACCCTAACCCTAACCCTAACCCTAACCCTAACCCTAACCCTAACCCTAACCCTAACCCTAACCCTAACCCTAACCCTAACCCTAACCCTAACCCTAACCCTAACCCTAACCCTAACCTCAAACCCCAGTACAATGCTAACCTAACCCTAACCCTAACCCTAACCCTAACCCTAACCCTAACCCTAACCCTAACCCTAACCCTAACCCTAACCCTAACCCTAACCCTAACCCTAACCCTAACCCTAACCCTAACCCTAACCCTAACCCTAACCCTAACCCTAACCCTAACCCTAACCCTAACCCTAACCCTAACCCTAACCCTAACCCTAACCCTAACCCTAACCCTAACCCTAACCCTAACCCTAACCCTAACCCTAACCCTAACAATTACTTTGTTATATCAGGAATCTTGTTATATCGGAGCTCTTTATAACAAGTTGCCACTGTACAGATAAGTCTCAGAAGTCATGACACAACATGAATATTACAGATGTGCAACAAACAATTTACTGTCAAAGGGTAATGAACACAAGTACTGGAAATTGAGAGTTTGATTTGAGGTAAACATTGCATTACTGAATGTAAATTTTAAATACCTTTTTGAATGAATTATGAAAATACTACGTGCATTGACAAGTGAAACAGTCAAACTGTTAAGTAATACATATAGTTTTACAGAATGATATGTAGTTAAATACCCAGTAAGAAAATATAATGCCACAAACAATTTATTACATTATAAAGATAATAACTTGCATTGACAACCGAAATAATCATTAGTTACAATTACATTTAGTAATGTAAATTTACTTTCAGTTACATATAAAATAAGACATTGATACTACAGATATAATTCTTTACACAGTAGTTTGAACCAATCAATATGATTTATAGAATTTTCTCCTTCATTTTGTTCAGTTCATAATCAAAAATTTATTCCCACTTCTCATAAAAAGAATATATGTAAGACATATTTTGAATAAAAATACATTTAGATTTCATGATCATTATAGGTTACAAAGAGAACATGAACATTCATATTATGAATATACTGAAGTACTTAGAACCCTTGCGACTTATCTAAATATAGTAATATGTATTAACATGAATACATGATCAAAGCACATTTGAATGAACTCCATGTAGAAGAATTTCATCATTGTTGTCTGTTTTACTTGGCCACCCACGACCCGTCCACCCACACGCCTACCACCTCCATCTCCATTATCCAATGGGACTCGTGAAAGAAAAAAAAAGTGATCGGATGACTATACACTAGTTGAGTATGTGACAGAGAGAAAGAGAGAGAGAGAGAGGGGCAGGAGATAGATAGAGGGAGAGAGAGAGAGAGAGAGAGAATGATAAAGAATAATAACCGTAGGGAATCTGAAGAAAAAGATGAAACATACGAGGGAGGGAGAGATGAGACATATGAAGAAGAATATTTAGGAAAGAACTTGGTCATGGAAAAAAAAGATGTGGAGAGATAAAAAATCGAACAAAGAAAAATGTAGATAAAAAAGAGCGATGGAGAAATAGTGATGGAAAGAAGGATGAGATGGAGTGAAGGAGAGATACTGAAGGAAGAGAAATAAGAGAGAGAGAGAGAGAGGATGAAGAGAGTGTGAAAGAGATAGAGAAAAGGATGAGAGAAGGATGAGAGAATGGTGCTAGCAAGCATTGCCGACAGCTCAAGTGCTAGTGATCAATGGTAATTCATGATAACCTTTGAAGATTAAACACTTTGGTCACCAATTTGTGGTATCTGCACTGAGACAGGAGATGAGTAGTGGGGGGCAAGACGTCGGAGTGAAGATGACAACAACTTGCTCACATTGTGGGGGATAGGACTCCAAAAACCATGCATGGGTACTTGTTGCTACTTCATCGCCGGCCGGGGAGAGAGAGCCGGGATGATAACGTAATCTCGCGCCCGCTTCCCTTGCGAAGGAGAGGAGCTGGCATGCTATCATCGCCCCCGATTTGTTTACCCAAGTTCAATTGAATTATCCTACAATGACTTGGGAAGGGATGAGAAGTGATGGGTCTGTTGTATAGAGCAAGAAGCACTACAATCTCTTATTCATCTTCATTGTAATCTATACCAGGATTTTTTAAGATCAGCAAAATTTTTAAACTACCTTTTACGTCTTAGGCTATTGACATTAATTTAAATAATTTTCTTATTTTGTTTGTTTGAAAGAACAGTCAAATGATAATAAATGCACAAACATTAATTTGTTATTTGTCTTCTTGCCAAAAAATATAATGGACAAAATTCCTTTTTAGTTAATATTCAGTTCTTTTTGTTGTGGTATGTTTGCTATAAACAAAGAAAGGAGACTTCTCTGCACTTTTCAATGTAAAAAAAACCCAGAAGGAATATAACTAATACATAATTGCCATCTGTTCATTTTTTTCTGCTCTATGTATCTTTGACATATAATTTACAATTCCAAGGACAAAATGATATTAAAAGATACCTTACTTATGCACAAATTATAAAAATACAAGAGACATAAATAATGTTCATTATGATCTATCCGATAATAAAGAACTTTGGCAGATTTCTATATGAACCCATACAACATAATGGAACGTTATATTTAGGTTGTTCCCAATTTTCAAGCATTTAATATTCCCTTAGTGACCCTTAGACTTTGCACTCCATCGTCATAATGAAAATGTCATCAGAGATTACTTTCGGGGAAAATATCACTTAATCAGACCATACTCATAGCGTGGACAGTTTATCTAGCACAATGATTCACCGATAGTGAGAGTAAATAATTGAATATATCGTAATTGTACTTCATCCATTAGTCATCAGAGCGATGACTAAGTGTACTATTGTGTCCAACTTCCTACCTGTCATTGAATCTTAATAACAATGTTTTTTTGTAATATAATTTTTATATTTGATCACTATAAATGACTCAGCATATAGCAATCAACCACAGTCCACCTGTGAACTTATAAATGTATGTATACGCAATGACTCGTATTAATAAACGAGAACAAAGTTAAACCTGGTTAGTCCACTGATGTATGGAGTGCCAAGTGTCAAGCACTTTTTTCGGTATAAATTACTGCCATTATGTATTATTAATAAGATTCCAGGCATGAAATGAAAATGAGAAACTGATTTCATAACAATGTGATTTTTGTTCATTCATTTAATTAGAATTATGGTAATTTTTATGGGGTGAGGGGTTGACACTTCACGCTCACTAAATCATTGGAGTAATACTACCTACATTGTTGGGGTTTAAACCTGGAATCAAGTTACTAAATTTTCATGAATACCAGCTAATGATTTCTATTTCATGTTCTACTTGACACACTCATCAGTAATTGAGTATCTTCAATGACCTTAGCGCAACAGCGTCCATTATTTACACATGAACTGTATTCCTTTCTAAAGCCTCATTTACACATAACACCATAACTCTCTTGAAGTAAAACTTGCGCCGCTTTGAATAAAATGACTTTAGCATAGTTTCTTCACATTTCTGTATAACACATAGCGTATTGAGTACATTAAGGACATGTGCTGTGCATACACTGTTTTTCCCCACCCATATTTATTTACATGTAGATTTATTTTATTATGCTGCAGTATTTTTCTCTTTTTTTTTTTTTGGTGAGGTGGTTTACCACTTTATGTTTGGACATGGGTTAACCCTCTTAGTCCCAAGCCATAAAAACCTCATTCAGTTAATACACATCTTTGCACCTGGGAGACTGAGAGGGTTAAGGAGAAGGTAGAATTCTGGCAAAGGTAAACAATAATTTGTGAGCTTTCTCGTTAATTTCATGACAGTCTGGAAGAGTATCTTAGTAGAAGTGTCCCTTGATAAGGAATGCTCTTTAAATACCCTCATATTTGAAATATGAGGAGAAATAGGTCAAAATTTAGACCAAACTTTCATGCCACATGTTTGCATAGTCCCACCTATACCAGTTTCTGTGTGCAGTGCATGTACTTTTTAGTGAGATGGGGTGAATTTCTTATTTTGATTATTCCAAAACCATAGTATATTCCAATTTTGATGTAGACATGATCAACCTTTCCTAATTCCTTTGAAACAGTTACCTTCACAATGTAATCGCATGACCAAAACTCAACCTTCTCTTTAAACCAATGATGTCATAACATTCACAAAAGGTAATGAGGTCATATCCTGTCTTCATCAGGTCCAGATAGTCATGCATCACGCCATATCAAAGGGTGAAATTGCACTATAAGAAATGTATAAAGTGAGTGATTGTTGTCGGACAGAGATTCATTATGAAACTCCCCAGAGACCACCTGCTTGTATAAACCCCATCCGGCCTATGGCTCGATGAGCTTACATGGTGTCTAGCATTCATTAGAGGCTGGCTCTACATGCCTTAAAAGTTCTTTTCCCTCCCTCACTGGTTCTGTGACACATGCTCCGGTAACAATCGCTCTCCTGTCTATTCCTTCACTAATCCATTTCCTAACTGCAACCCCAGACCAAACTCCAAACTCCAAACCAAAAACTCCAAACCAAATTTCTGACCCTAATTCTAACCCTAACCCTAACCCTAACCCTAAACCTAAACCCTAAACCCTAAACCTAAACCCTAAACCTAAACCCTAACCTAACCTAACCTAACCTAACCTAACCTAACCTAAAGCCCAATTGCATCCCTGACCTCAACGAGCAGTTGTTGCTGGAGCACATGTTTGATCATAGGCTGTACATGCTTTAAAATTTCCTTTCCCTCATCATTAGACCAGAGTTCAGTTTTTGAATATATCATAAAGAAAGTAAATGTGAGAAAATTACAATGCCCCGACCGGGATTCGAACCCGGGACCGTGGCTTACATGACCAGTGCTCAGTTTTTGTTTAAAGGTGTTCAGTTTTTGTTTAAAGGTGGTGTATATCTTCTGCAAACTTTGGTAGACATCGTAAAATAGACCGCTTCAAACGAATGTTGTTCTTGACAACCTGAAAGCTTGCCGGACATAGCAACAAATAATGTATGCAAACTGGATTCCAAGCATTGAGGTTCATTTATAAAAAGCAGGTTGATGGAATAGCTTGTCACTAGGTGCTCGGAGAATATATATGCATAAATTTGTATACATTACAGAAGCGGTCTATTGCAGCACTACCAGCACTGTACCCAAACAATGAAAAAATCTAACCTTATTCTCCTGTGAATAAGATATTGAATGTTCAAAGTCTCATTTTTTATCAAGAGAATGTAAAAACATGTGTTCATGCATGTAGCTGCAAACCACTCCTATTTTGCATGTTGATTTGTTTTTGTTTTTTTTGCCTTCACAATAATGTTATGAGTCTTGGATTCCTTCCTTGTTCCTCTTCAAAATGATATTATGAACCCTAGCTTCCTCCTTTTTTTTCTTAACAAACTTCTGAGTAAAAGCATGTAGAATACTCTGTATTCCTTATTTTGCCTTGAGAAATTCCTTAGTTTTTCTGTGGCAGGTTGACAGATTAGTAGCAAACAAGGAGTGATTCCGTTTGTAATATTTTGGAATAACTCAATTTTTTATCTTTGGCAAAACATAGAAGAACATCTTTGGTAGATGTTAACTTCCTTGTAGCAGCCTGAATGCTCCATAAAAGGAGTGTATCCGTTTGGCAAAGTTTTACAGATGTTCTGAACTTTGGCATAGATCAGCATTATATGATAATAGTGGTAATAATGAAATCTTACAGTCATAGGTTTTGTGATATTTTTTGAAAATTGAAAGCTGTTTGATGCTTATTTTAAGGTGTCAAGTATAAACCTTGTGACTCTTCCTTGAAATCAATGATTTTGTAACAAAATCAATCTGACCAATCACTTTTGTGACTGATTTTGAGGACATAAGTAATTGGTCAGATTAATTTTGTTTCAGAGCACAAGTATTACACTTGCCGCACCATAGCCAAATTATATTCGGCGACTCCCCCCCCCCCCCCCCCCCCCCTTACATTCCGTTGGAAATCTAAAAGTTGATTAATCCACAGAAAGTAAGTTTCCAGTTCCTGTATACAGATGGGAATTATTAAAATGGTATTTACTTCTACATACAGTACCATTGTATTCTTACAATTCTACAGCCATGGAAAAAATTATTAGACCAAGAATGGTTACTGAAAATGTTATATTGTGGTAAGAAGGAAATAAAATATCATAAAAGCAAGGTACAATTGCTGGAATTTGTTATTCATTCAATGAAATATAAAGACAAATCATTTTCATTAGTTTGAATGCATATTACAGTACCTTTATTACAGAAGCTTGATCCAATATTTTTTTCCAGGGATGTATGTTATTTGGCCTGCAATTGGGATAGAGTACCTCCAGTAGCATTCATCAAACTCTGTTTTAATCACAGAGAGCAGAGAATCAATTCAGACAGGAATGAAGACATCAACACAGATACTATACTTCCTCCTATCTTGGTTATATGAGGCGATCATTTCCCTTCTTCTATCTGTCCTGGGGTGTGAGTAAAAGGATACGTGAATTAGATCCCTTGCAATCATCACTTGCCCATATTACATTACCAACCATCCTCTCATGGCTCAGATATAGTCAGAAACGCAAGGGCCTAGATAAGCAAAGAAAATAGACAACAGCATTCGAATTTGAAGTTTTCAGTCAATTCAAAATTGATGGATCCCAAATTTTGCTCTTATTTCTAATTTATGGAAAGATTGCTCGTACATAACTGTAGTTTTGAAAAGCTATTGCATAATTCTTTGTCTGTGAATGAGATCTTATCATTAGAAGTCTTTAGGTATTTAAGGCCATGTGACAAACATCCTAAGGTAGCTTAGCCAAAATATAGTGGCATGAAAATATGCATCAAGAATGCAAAAGAAATTGTTAGTGAAATTAGCAAATTAAATTTCTAATTAAATACATATCTAAATTACAGTGTTCATATCAGTTAGCCTAATCAAGTTGGTAGAGGTATTTTACCAGATCTGGGCCCCGTTTCATAAACTTGTTATCAGTAACAACTTACAATAATTGTTATAAGCTACTGAAATCCTTGAATCTGATTGGCTGAGAGCAAAATTGTTATAGAAATGGGGCAGTTGTTATTGATAACAAGTTTTATAAAATAAGACCTTTTTTCCTGATTGTATGGTTCTACCTGTGTGCAGTAAAGTTCAAGACCCTTTACCAATATACTATACCACAGTGCTGGAGCACATGTTAGGTCACCGAAATCAAGCATGCTTCTGTTATTCTAGCTTGCATCACACCGGTAGACAATGATTACACTTTCTACTAATTAGTAATGTCTAATTACCATTTTAGAGGCTAGAGAAATTCATAATTGGCGATTTAGTAGGGATCGATAATGATGACCAAGGTGCCTGTGTCATTTAGATCGCTTTTTTGTCTTTGCTCATGAATAAACATTTAATCCAATTAATGACCTCTAATGTACCATGTGTGTAAGAAAAATACCCAACGTGATAAAAAAAATTGATTTTCGTACTCTTTTTTCCCTTCTCTTTTCTATTCATCGGTCATTTTCGGGCTCTGTACATGTATGTGATTAAAATCGTGTTTTTGAGCATTGCTCATGAATAAATAATCCATTATATGACCTCTAATGTACTATGTGTAGGAAAAAAATACTCATTCTGGTATTTATTTCTACTCTTTTCCTTTGTGTGTTTCTCTTTTCACCCTTTGTTAAAGAGGATCTTTGGTCATCTGAGGACTATGATGTCTTTGAAGGACAATCACTACAACTGTATTCGTTATCATTAAGTGATGCAGGCACAGAGCTGCAACATATTGCAGTGACTAATTAGTATCTTTGAAATAATGAAGTCATTTTAGTCTACTCTCTGCAAGATTATCAAAAGATTACAAATTGAATAAGTATTGCTGGTAAATATTCATTACCTTATGGGAATATGTTTCTTCCTATTATCATAAATAATGTGTAACAGATGCAACAAGCATACTACTAACAAAAATAGTTTTGTTAGTAGTATGCTAGTTTTTATAGAAAAGTTAATTAATTTCAAGTTTTTATAGTGAGTTCTTTGAATAATGATCAAGTTTGAGAGCTTATAGGAGCAAAAAAATGTATTTTTTATTTAGATTGCCAAAGAATATTGCCAGAATTATGATATGGAAAGAAAGAGATTCAGATGAGTACATTCAATGCATACTTATTTGTTTCTTATTTATAGGCTCTAAGAAAGTACAGTGAAAGTAATGGAATTATCTATAGTCAGTACTGTATGGCTATGACATTATACACTTCATAGAATATGATATAATAGGAGAAAACACAAGTTTAACACTTTACTTGCTTTGGTTGACCAATGAAACAAACAGGCCTGCCACAGTCGATTTTTGACACATGTACAGTGTTCATTTATAATAATACCCCAAACAATATGGCAGTCAAGGGTTTCGATCCATGGCAAATAAAGAGTTAATACCTCACACCACCTAAACAAATGTGATTTTGTAGTGTAATATTTTAGTATTGGTTAGATTCTGATAAGTTTTGAGTCATTACTGAAGATGATTAATAGTCCAGTTGTACATTTTTAATGTTATTGTAGCTTGTAGTTTGAATTATGATGAAGGAGTTTGATTCCAATTTATCTAATCAGTTTTGGCTTTGAGCTAATTAATGTGAAACTTTCGTCAATAAAGTGTATATGGACTTTCTCAGTTTTTTACCTATTCACACCAAGCATTTTGGGACCATGTGACAGATTAGCCCTGTGGTACACAAGCTATCCAGTAAAGTCTATTACTACTACTTCTGCTTCTACAGTGAGCTGTTCAGTTACTACTGCACCAGTAGAAGCTAAAAGTGCAAGTAACTTTCTTCATCTTGCGTTCATGCTGTATACGTGGAATCATTGAAACATGGCACCCATCGTATGTACGCTACCATCATCACTAGTCTATCTCTTTCTATAAATAGGCATGCCATACTTTTTAATTTGGAGCCGGTTATCCCAACTGTTTGTAAATTTCATCCATACAAGCGCTTGAGCACAGTCACTGTGTTTGGCAGGGGGGGGGGGGGGGGGTGGTAGGTATACCCTCGCCCCTCATCCCCCCCCCTCCTCTCTCAGTCAGTCTATTCCTTCATTTTTGTTTCATCTCTGTATAGGTTCACAGGTGATGATGATACCAAGCTTGCACCTTAATGGACTTGGGTATTGACTGCCTCAAAATGTTAATGTAGTGCTATTGATTCCATCCATAAATAACGTCGCATCCATCTGTTCTGTACAGCATGTCTAGCCTACCATCCTCTCCGAGGCGCAGTGTTCTGCTCACGATCTCACCCCCCCTCCCTCCTATTCCTTATGCTAGACTAGAGTTGTTGCATTACGCATATCAATTACTGTACATGTATAAGCCAATATTTTCGCATATGGACATTTTCGCGGATGACAGTGACATAGACACTTTTTGCAAGCTGTTGTTTTCGCGAAAACTTACCCAGGCAGCTTATAATACATGTTTGCTTTTGCGTTGACAGTAATCTTTTGCCTTAAATTCGCCACCCTTCAACAATTTGCAACATTTGCAAAAATAAATCTCATAAATATACAACTCGGGCATTAATACCAGCATATACACAGACTATCCATGCACCATACTGCCAAGACAGTTTGATGGAGAAAGAAAAATAACTCTGTCCCCACCTTTTTTTTTTTTTACTATTAAAGAGGTGTAATTTAGTATTGAAACTGATACTTTTTGGCTTGCACTCATTAAAAGAAAAATGAAAAGAAAGCCAAAATCACACAGTAAACAGGAATAGAGGGAAACAAAACGATAATGAGTTTGTAAAATGATAACAAGTTCTGATTAGCTGCTGTAAATAATCAATTTTATAAATTTTGTGGTACTAATCTCTATATTAAAAGTGAGGAAAAATCATGATATTTGTCTACAAGTTATGTTCAACTTATTTTGATGGGAGAAATGTTGACATTTACAAATGTAGACAAGTCTGTTTAGTTGTTGTTTTCTCAGAAAAGGAGCAGGTTTTGAAATGCATTTTAGTAAAGTGTGTGCTGTAAATGTCATGTGTACAAGAATACAATACATACGTGTTTCATGGAAAATACCAACTAATTTAGATAAATGCTTTGAGAATTATTGTCATTCTGGTTGAAATTTCTGTTTGATTAGAATAGCTAAAGAAAGAAACCATATGCAGGATCTGAGAGAACTTGACAATGTAAGAGACGGTCTTACGTAGAAAAGTAAGATCATTTTGTAATTCTCAATATGGGCGTTTTGACGGTCTTTTAGAAAAAAAAAATTTGGAAACAAGATGACATCACCTCGAGTGAGCAATGCATTCCTAGAAATGGATCTTTTAATAGATTCCTGTAAAATGCTTGTAAGCATATGGTAATGCGTCATAGTACATGTTGCCGTCAAAGAAATACAACTGTCAAGGAATACAACCATTTCTTTGAAATGTTTTCCAACACAGTCCATATTAATTCTGTAATGAAAAGTTAAACGTCGCATGGACTTCACACGATGACTCTACGGTAAACAGATAAATCCATAATGCGTCCAAATCTTGATGGATCTCTCTTTATATGGTCGTTCTGAGAAGACGTTTGGGAGATGCCACAGACATAACATGAGGTTATGATTGTATCTTTCATCATTGCATAAACATTACCAGCTGTGTATTTTCTGGGCTATGTGTGAAGAGGGAGCCTGCGTGACTTTGAAGTTGCTGCGGACTAACACAGCTTCTTGGCTGATGGCATGTCCTATGGTGAAGTAAAAGGAACCTAGATATGTTCTTGCACTCTTGTAAAAAAACCCATTCCATTCCTTCTAGGCCTCATAAAAGCAAAAAAAACAAACAAACAAACACAAAAAAACATGAGACAAATCTGTACATTAGTTATTTGAAGTTGGGATAAATTGGAAGGAACCTAAATCTTTTGTTCATTTTTATTTAATAGCAATTTATTTCAGAAAAAATCTATTAGCCTATATTACAACAGCAACACCATAGCAAATAGTCCTAACAGCAGTTAGTGGTCATCAGTACTGAACTGAAAGTATAAAAGCCTCTTGAATAATCACTTCATAATAGAAATTGGAAATATGATACTGTTTTTAGATTGCCTAAGATGATGTATTTTTAAATTGATTGTTGAATGTTGGTGCATTTGAGGATTATATCCAGATTTATTGTAATAGAACAAAGTCTCAATCTACCTCCCCTCTTTGAAATTAATTTCAAATTTTTGCTCAAATTTTACACTCCTGTGGATACTACTCAATATACATGTCAATTACCGCCAAGTGTTTTTGTATAATTCTGTGACTTTGAGATTTTTGATGATATATCTGAAAAGAGCTTTTGATTGAATCTAACTTATTAAAAAAAGATATATGATAAAGCTTTGGTGTATAGTTATACCCTTTCATTGAAATAGCATGCATGCTTTTCTCTTTTTATAATATTGAAGTAGACATGTGAGGCTGTCTTCTTGATCTATACATTTGATAAGGGCCCTTGCCTCAAAGATCACCAATTACTGCTACATGTATGGTAAAGGAATGTAATGCTATTGGGACCTTTCCCTCCTGCTCTCTCTCTCTCTCTCTCTAAAGTTAATGTCACAGTCTGGAGAAGCCAGCAAACTCACATCATATCCAACTCTATTTGTTTAGGTAATGGGAAGCATCCATTCCCAATAGCACAGAGATTCTGGTCTGAGCCCCCACCAAAGCCATGCTACGTAGGAGCGTCGAGCGAGACGTCACCTGGCTTTCTCTTAAACATGACGTCAAGTGCAAATCAATGAGCCTTTTATTGGAGAAAGCATGTTTCCCTCATGTCATTTTAAATTGAAGTTTGTCTCCTACCTGGGCAAGATCAGCTATAGGGATGTGGAGGAATTCAAAACCTACTTTGTATGCTAGCTATTCAGTCATGGAGGGCTACATTTACTTTATTCTGCCATCAGCAAAATGTTGTGCACAAAGAAAACTGCCGACCTGTAGGCAATATTCATGCACCTGTCCAAAGTTATTGCATTTCCTCAATCAAGTGTTAGTTTACCAAACGTGTTAAATGTCGCTATGTCAGACAAAGAAAGTACAAGCCGGAGAGGTCATAGAAAGTAACAGTTACCTTGGGTATAAATAATGAATACTTCAGAAATCACAAGATATTGAGGTTGGGGTAGATTATGTTTAGGAATCAATTTTATTTGATATCAGTGAAAAGATGAGTTTTTTTGTTTTTTTTTAAACATTCACAGTGCTAGTAAGCTGATGAAACTGTTTGCATTTGATTACTCCCAACCCATTCTCTTCTCTCTCTCTCTCTCTCTCTCTTGTTCTCTCTCTAGTAATTGTATGTACTGATCTTCTCTTGAACCAGAACACTAAACTTAATTTCAGATCACTCAGGGGGAGGGGAGGGTCCATTGAGTTGTGTCTGTTTGTGTTATCACTACTCACATAGTAGTCCTGTTCCCATGAAGCATGGTATCTAGAAATTAATTTTTCACCTAATGCAAATAGTTTTATGATATTACCTATCCAGTTCGGAATTCTAGTTTCCACAAACCTGTTGAAGAACAGCCTTTGGCTGATACAAATTTACCATGTTGAAATACAGTACAAAATAAATTTATGAAGAAATAAATATTTGATGTACTGTGGTTTAAACAAAGGAGGTTATCCAAAAATTATTTGAATGTCAAGAGAAATATATTTTTGTACATGTTTAGCACCAGAAAGTGCACTCCTTTCTTTTCTTTTTACATTAATCTTGTCTTTGTTATTTAATGAACATTAATTTCAATGCTATAAAGACAATGCACTCAAAATGGCCACATAAGCAACAGCTTCAACCAGGGCTAATTTGTGGCTCTAGACTTGGTTTATGTTGGAAACTAGAGGATGATCAGCAAAATGGATGAAAGCAAAGTGCAATGTAAGCAGTAGTACATACACTGAATTTGATTCCATTGTATCTAAGAAACCAGCGCAACCACAAACTCATTCATCCAGAATTCACTCTAAAAGGTGTCAAATGCCTGATGACGTCAAATCTACGAGTGTGTCAGTCACCAATATGTCTTCATGCATGTAATTAGTCAATAAATGATTCTATTACTTTTGCTCTGTTGGATTCAAACTATTAACTGCTGTATATTGAATGATTTCTGAGGGAAGGAGTCAGTCAGAGCTGTTGATTTATTCCATAGTCGAAAGGGGAAATAATTGACAAAATCAGGGCAGTTCATGGAGAAAAACCTGATATAATGATAGGGAAAAGAGAAATATAAGATAGGGAATGTGAAAGACTTGTGAATGTATTTATGTACATTGTCTCTGTGTAGTGCCATGCAGCATATGGATATGAGAAGAACATTTAGTGTAGCTATTAGGAAAAAGACAAAATGAGAATTTGTTCTACTTTGAATGCAATTTCATCCCCTTTCACAGAGATGTGCCCTCATTTTGTATTCATAGTATATCCTTATCTCACTTCTCTGTCCATTCATTTTATTGTTACTTTATTTTATTTGCAAATTGAAATACATACATGGAGAATTACAAAGGAAAAAAATAATACGATACAGGAAGGTTGAAAAAAATATAATTTGATCCCCAAGTGTATACACAAATTGCCAGGAATGGGGCAAGCAAACTAAATCACCAAAACACTAAGGCCCGAATTCACAAAGGAGGTTTAAACCATGGGTAAGGTTTAAATCTTCGTAAGCATACTAAAATATGTGTAAATAAGCGCACATTGCCAATGCAGGCGCGCAAAGAAAATATATGATTGGATCGGATTCAGTGCGCACGTACGCTTCCTTTGTGTATATGATGCTTTGTATGTATATATGACTTTGGAGAAATATATTTATATATGTTTCTTTTAAATTGTTTCCTTCAATTTACGTATGCTGCTATATTGAGACACTTATTATAAATGGCTTTTAATACAAGATAACAACTGTGATGTTATAGAATGATAAACAATATATTTGGTGGCAGCATAATTTCCCTCTCTATCTATCTTATGTCATCTTGTATGATTTGGAATAGGAAAGGAAAGGGAAAAATGTATTATAGGTATGGAAACAGAATAAGGGTAAAGCGTAATCATGTAAAAGTGTATTCACCTAGATGGGCCCAATCAGTATAGCCAAACCACTGTAATAAAGCTCCAGTATTTTCCAATAATAAGCCCATTAGTGGAGTCGTCAGAGGGAAAGGGAGGGAGGGGGGGGGGGGGTACCTGTATGGATCATTTGTGGCTGATAACATGGCTGCCTTCATAATAACTACTAGCAATAGACTATTATGCATGCATTTCCAATACTATGCGGTCCCTTTCCTGTGATTAATAGTAAGAATGGTATGCTATCTCAGTGTTTGTTAATCAGTTGACTGGTAAATTGAAATATAAAGATATATGTGGGACTGTTGCAAACATTGAAAAGGAATTTGCTGCCACTATTGAGATAGTCATTTACCTTGTCATTAAACATGATATAAAAGAGATATAGAAAAGATAATACTATAGGAGACATGCAGCAGTAAAAGAAATATAATTTAAGAATGGTGCATTTTTTAGAGTAAAATTCTATCCTCTTTCAGTCTTAACCCTGTCAGGACCAAAGTCAACAACACTATGTACAAAGTGAATAGTATTTTAGTCTTGTGGTAACGAGATGGTTAATATTATTACCACAGAATTTTACCTCTCTCTATATTGTCTGGTTACAAAAATTTAATCATCATGTGAAAGTAAACTTTGCTTAAAGTTTACTCCTTTTCATTGTTACTATTCCCAGGTTTTTGTGTTCACATTATTTTTCAATGCTTTCTCTTCGATGGAAAGTGTGTTATGCCTATGATGTGTTTGCTTTCCATGGCCATGTATCTGTCTTCTTCTTTTGCATGATTGCCCAGTCTAGTTTTTTATGTACTGTATTCATAATTATACCCCCGCCAAACGAAGTTTGAAGGGGGTATACTGGAATCAGTCGATGGTTGGGCGGTCGGTCGGGCGGGCTGTCGGGCGGTCGGTCGGTCCGTTGCAAATCTTGCGGATCGAACTACTTCCTCAGTTTTTGACCGAAAGTCATGAAATTTGGTACACACATTGGTCTTGGTGGGAAGATGTGCAAGACATATTTTTCGGATCAGTCGGAATCTGCGTTGCCATGGTAACGGCATATTTATGGCAGAAAATCAAGGAAAACAGCTTGCGGATCGAACTACTTCCTCAGTTTTTGACAGAAAGTCATGAAATTTGGTACACACATTGGTCTTGGTGGGAAGATGTGCAAGACATATTTTTCGGATGAGTCGGAATCTGCGTTGCCATGGTAACGGCATATTTATGGCAGAAAATCAAGGAAAACAGCTTGCGGATCGAACTACTTCCTCAGTTTTTGACCGAAAGTCATGAAATTTGGTACACACATTGGTCTTGATGGGAAGATGTGCAAGACATATTTTTCGGATGAGTCGGAATCTGCGTTGCCATGGTAACGGCATATTTATGGCAAAAAATCAAGGAAACACCTTGCGGATCGAACTTCTTCAGTTTTTGACCGAAAGTCATGAAATTTGGTACACACATTGGTCTTGGTGGGAAGATGTGCAAGACATATTTTTCGGATGAGTCGGAGTCTGCGTTGCCATGGTAACGGCATATTTATGGCAAAAAATCAAGGAAACGCCTTGCGGATCGAACTACTTCCTCAGTTTTTGACCGAAAGTCATGAAATTTGGTACACACATTGGTCTTGATGGGAAGATGTGCAAGACATATTTTTCGGATGAGTCGGAGTCTGCGTTGCCATGGTAACGGCATATTTATGGCAGAAAATCAAGGAAACGCCTTGCGGATCGAACTACTTCCTCAGTTTTTGACCGAAAGTCATGAAATTTGGTACACACATTGGTCTTACTGGGAAGATGTGTACAACATATTTTTTTGATGTGTCGGAAGCTGCGTTGCCATGGTAACGGCATATTTATGGCAGAAAATCAAGGAAACGCCTTGCGGATCGAACTACTTCCTCAGTTTTTGACCGAAAGTCATGAAATTTGGTACACACATTGGTCTTACTGGGAAGATGTGTACAACATATTTTTTTGATGTGTCGGAAGCTGCGTTGCCATGGAAACGGCATATCTATGGCAGTAAATCAGGGAAAAATCTTGCGGATCGAACTACTTCCTCAGTTTTCGACCAAAAGTCAAGAAAGGCTGTTCTCACGGGGCGGGGGTATTAATCATCATCTTCAGTGATATTTGTAGTTTATCTCTTGCCAGGGACCAGCGCTTCTCTGTTTTCATTCTCATTTTCATTCTCATTTTCATGAAATTATTCTAATGCAGTCTTCATTACTGTTACTTTTTTTTCTTACAACTCAAACTTTAATGCACTTTATTTTGCTTGTAATGACCGAAAACGTGTCTGCACTAAGTTGTGTTGTCAATGATATTGTATATTGTTGATTGCACAATACATATTGTTATATACATGTAAACGAAGAAGCTTGACTGGGAGGAATTTTTAATTTGTAAACAAATCTTTCGGCATATTACTCCCAGTGTTAAAGATCGTATGCTCGATCTATAATGAAAAACACAAGTCAGAAAAAAAAAAAAAAAAAGTCCCGCTGGTTCCAATTTTTTCTGACTTGTGTTTTTCATTATAGATCGAGCATACGATCTTTAACACTGGGAGTAATATGCCGAAAGATTTGTTTACAAATTAAAAAATATATACATGTACTTTGAAAAATGAAAATGTAATGAAATAAAATCTAAATCTGAAAAAAAAATTAAAAAAATAAAAATCTAAATCTTTGGTAGAATAGGATAGCATTTTATATCTCTTCTACTTTCTGTTCGAAAGATAATTTATTTTCTATATCCACCTTGACTGTAAGAAAATATTAAGAATGAAAAAATTATGGACAAGAATGAGAGAAAGCACAGTTAGATCAAAAGATGAAAACTTTAATAGCAAAAGATTATGTAATACAGGTGATCATTCCAGTATCCATGAGTTAACAAAATTTCCACAAATCTAGCCCCTTACATTAAAGGGGGTAACCTCGCTAGTCATAAGGACCACTATTCATAATGACCGCTATCCATAAGGACCACTATCCATAACGCGTGACTAAATGAATCTAGCGGTTTTGTATGAATAATGGGCCTTATGATTTAGCGAGCGGACCCCCATTAAAGTACTCTGATCAGACAAGGATAGGACAGGCCTTAGTGTAAAGATGGGAATGATGCGATTCAATGTTATATTTGGAAGAGAGAAAGAGATAGTTGGAGAGATGGGAGATGGAATAGATCGAGAGGTGGAGGAATGAAGGAGAAAGAGAAAGAGAGGCAGAGAGAGAGGGAATGGGAGATATATTGGAGGGGAAAGGGTGTGAGAGAGAGAGAGAGAGAGCAAAAGAGAGAGGAAGATAGACAGGTAGATAGAGAGATGGACATTCAGAGGCAGAGAGAGAGAGAGAGAGAGAGGGAATGGGAGAGATATCGGTGGGGAAAGGGCGTGAGAAAGAGAGAGAGAGAGAGCGACAGAGAGAGGGAGATAGACAGGTAGAGAGATGGACATACAGATGCAGAGAGAGAGAGAGAAACTGAGAAAGGGAGTGAGAAGGAAATAAGATAAGGGTGAGAAAGAGAGTTGGGGACAGAAGAATGAGAGATGTACCTGTAGCTATGATGTATCCAGCAGAAATAAGAATAGTACATGAGATGATTAGAGAGGTCTAGAGTCACTCACATTGATGATTAATTAAATTGCACGGTCAACTAAAATGCCACCAGCTCAACTTGTCCGTCATATCAAAACAATTTAATTAAATGACAGTTGTGATGACAGGTGATTACAATCGCTGAGCTGACTTTTGATCTTTGCCCACCTATCTCTTCCTCTCTGACCCTCTCCATTCCAGTCTCTCTCTTATTCTTACTCTGTTTTACCCCTTCTCAATGTCCCCCTTATTTCTTTCTCTCTTACCTCTCTCTGTCTTTCTCTTCTCTCTCTCTCCCTTTCCCATACTTCCCTCCTCATCTATCTCCCTTTCTTCTCTGTCTCATCTCTCTTATCCTTTCTCTATCCCTTTTCCCTCTCCTCTCATCTCTTCTCTCTCTCTCCCTTCCTCCATCTCTCTCTCCGTCACTCAGTCTATATTTCCCTCTTCTCTGTTTTGACTTAGTCCTTGTGGAATGATAGATTAGGCAGCCTCAAGTCCCCATCACAGATTAGGACCAACCTTACACATACCTTGACATGTAATCCAAGTATTATACTCCAATGATAATCAAACACTCAAGTACTTGATATGTTTCTAATCATACTTTGTTATCTTCCACTTTCATTTTGCAATAACCATTTTGTGTTTTTATAATCTAGTAGTCAGAAATCACTTACGATAATAATGTAAAAGTCCTCGTAAATAAAAATACCAAAAACAAATTGTAAACAATTCTATTTTATCAAATAGAGCTTTCTTGGGCTTCTTCATAGTGAAGGTGAGATGATTTAATTTTTTTTCCCCAGAGGTGATTTTCATTTTCTGCAGATCTTTTAGTGCTTTCCAATATTCCAATTATTAAAAAATAATCCAAAAGGTCTTTGGAAGCGCCAAGAGAAATTTATAAATATGTGATGTGCACTATACAAGAATTGAGTGTTTTTATTATTATTATTATTATTATTATTATTATTATTATTATTATTATTATTATTATTATTATTATTCCAGAGCTAAATCCTTCACAGCTGATGATGTTTGTGTAATTTTTCAATTAAAAAACATCTAATCCAAACAAACCAAGCCTAGGTCTGTAAAAGCTGCTTTTTATTTAGCTGAGAAGTGTCACTTTTCATTATTTATTTTGCTTAAGTGCTTAAGAAAGCAAATCCTCACACCTTTTCCTATTAACGCCCATGTTTTATTTCACTGTTGCAACATGCAGTGGACTGCTTTTTAGTCGACTGTAAATGGTACCGTGTCTTTAGATGTAATACACCAAACAAATTAGCAGTCGAGTGAAACTGTTAATTGCAAAAAAAGGAGATTAGCATCCCAAAGGACAAACAGCTTAAAATGCCATGTTATTCAGTATTACGGCGTAATTTTCAAAGTACACTTCAAGATCTGATTTGGTTTTGAACCCAGAACCTTCTGTTTCCTAGACTGCTGCTGATAATTTTTGTTTACTCTGAATTTGAGCATACTTAATAATAAGTTTACATCTACTGCTGATGATGAATTATGTTGAAGATTGTACCCTACACTGTTATATTAGATTTCTCTTAGAGTTGAGCTATAATTAATCACATGATCAACATATAAAATTGAACTGATTTTTATTAACCAAATTACCTGACTGGTTGACTGTAAGACTTTTTCTGTAGCAACTGAAATACAAAAATAAATATCTAGACATATATGAAAATAAATGTCTAGACATTTATTTTTATAGGACTATAGTTCAGGAATAAAAGCATTTTGAAGGAAATGGTATGTATCACACACTTCTGATAATGGCATGTTTAATATCAGTTTCTGTTTTCAACTGCATGTTTCTTCTCTGTCTCTTTTTCTCTCCCTCTCTCCCTCTCTTAATTTCTCTTAATTTCTTTCTGTCTCTCTATAGGTCATTCACCATCTCTATCTTTATCAGTGTATGTCTGTTGGTCTCTCTTTCTCTTTCTTATTTCTCTATCGCTGCCTGCCCATCATTTGTCTTTCTTTTGTCTATCGTGACAGATACTATGCTGCACTTTGTCTGATAAATTGTTTACGTAACTCTCTTGTAATGACTACCCCCATTACAACGAATGAAAGAACAAACGATCCTTTGCCGACATCGGCTACGTCATTGGCGGAGGCTGGCTCAGTTGGATGTCGGTCATTAATGACATCGAAATTGGCAGATCTCCAATAATTTATGAGCTGCATTTCCTTCGCTTTGAGATGACACATGCTCTATCAGGCGTGCCTCTATTCCTTTCTTTATGTTTATCTTCAGAGGTGATTGTAATCATTAAGCCTCTTTCGCACATGATGCTGTAAACTGCCAAATAAAAAAACTGCCTGAAAAAAATGCTTCAAGAAAATAAAATGACATAAGAGCACTGGTCTTCATATTTCTGTATGATGTAACACACAGATGAATGATCGTGCATAATGCCTTTGTTGTGGGTAGGTACTTTTTTTCCCATCCCATTTGACATTTATTTACACATTTTATCCTGCCTTGCCAGGTTTTTTTTAGACATTTTACCACGTAATGTGTGAACAAGGTTTCAGAAGAACACTACTTCTGTAATACATCATACCATATATGGTATGGAATTCCTGTTCCCTTCTTTAAATTGTCTGTTTAAAGCCAGAAGGACTTTAATTCTGTGTCAAAGTGTATGAGTTAATGCCCTTCTAGCTGTCAGCAAATTAAATGAGCTTGAAAAGTTGGCTTTCAGCTAACTTTCATCAAGAATATTTCAAAAGGGAATATCAATTCTAATTGATGGGTGGAACTTGGGGTGGATGCGATAGGTTGTGTTATGGTAAGGAAAACTCTCTCTCTCTTCATCGCTCATTCTGTTGAAATATGATGATATTTCTCATTTCAGGCTTGATAGATCATACGGTGTTGGAGTATCTGTCGTGTCGTTCACCCACCATTCATCTTCCTTGTAAACCCTCTCATTAGGTATATATCTCCTAAATAGAGTGTATGATGCACCATTAATCATAACCCAGCTTTCCACGAAACCCAGGTCAAAAACCCCTATTGTATGACAACTGTTTGAAGGCTGCATTCCCAAATCCATCTTGGTATTAAAATCAACCTTCGACACACATGCCTTCATGCCGTGTAAGTCAGCAATGCCATTTCTTGCTAAAAAACCCTACGATTGTCATCAAGCGTGAACCCCCATGTTTGACATCTGCTCGAAATCTCTTGGCAGTTAACTGCAAGATTTGATGATGGTAAAGCAAGATCTCTCCTACCTCTTCCCAATGTTATCTTTCTATTTTCATTTCCCGCTAAAGCTTACAAATCATACAGGCAGTTGTATGATGTCATACAATGACCTAGGAGTTTGTGGAAATGACTTTACTACTTGGAAAGCTCTCATATAATCTTCCTTTGATGTTTCTAGTAAGATTCTGCTGACATGGACCATTTGTGCCAATACCCTTGTATCACAGTCAGTCTGAAATCTACCAAGAGAGTATCCTGGGTGTATATTGAAATTCTACTTTAAATGTCTATAAGGAGGTGGGATTAGAGAGGTATGGCCGTCAAACATACACTTCTCCAATTCAGCTAAGGAAATTAGAGTGACTTCTTTTTCAAATTCCATTCGGCATGTATCCGGAACCCTTCTGAGAAACTTGTGCCTCCTTGTGCAATACCAGAGCTTTTATACCTCAAAAATTGTACTTCAGTATTGTACTTTAGATCGGTGATAAATATTAATTGTGAACAAACATGGTTTTCCATTCAAGGGACTGAACTTTCAAGCTTTAAATCTATATCACTTTCTACATGTCGCTAATATTTCTCATTCTATTTCTCACTCTTATGAAATACGTTATAAAGAAAAGCCAGAAATATTCATCAAGGATACACCGCACAGTTTACTCTATTGCTCAATTTCATTTTGGGGCAAAAAACGTTCAGTTTCCTGCGCTGTATCACATGACCAGATGCTAATGTTTCTACCCTTGCATCATTTCTAGGAAATTGAAACGTGATGTCTTTACCATAAAGTTATCATGGCTGAGATGAAAATATGTTATTTAGCCTCTTCCATCAAAGAATAGCTTTATAAAGAGACAAACTGAAGGCAGCTTTTGAGTCTTGCACTCATCAGCATAAAACATAAGAATGAATAAAGAACCAAAAGCAAACAACATAACGTGTGTTGAGAACCAGAAGGGTGTTAACTCTGTGTTAAAGTATATGAGTTAATGCCCTTCTGGCTCTCAACACACGATAAGCAGGGAATAAAGGGAAACACTTCCATCAATAAAGCTTTGGAAGACATCATTGTAATCAGATTATTCAGGTATATATTTTTCTTGACATTTTTTTTTCTAATCCATCAAATTCTTTTGGTGTTTACGACAAAGGTAGGAACCGATGATGTCATCAGGTTGTTACATAATGATGGATTAGTCAGACTGTAATCAGATATGTATCTTTAAATAATAATAATAATAATAATAATACTTGGTTCTTTTATAGCGCATTACACATAGCAAAATTGCATGTCTCTATGTGCTTTGTATTGTATTGAGTTGAAATAAATACCAGTTAACCCACTGCCTATGGAAACGGGGTGGTTCCTGTCTTAAGCCATAGACTACGGAAACCGGGTGGTTCCTGTATTGAGCCTATGAGAGTTAAGGAATTCAGTAGTCAACGGGTTAAGCCGATGGGCATGAGAGATTCAGTAGTCAGTGGGTTTAAAAGAAACCTAAATATCATTCTCACTAGAAGAGCTAAATGAATCTTAAATCATTGAGCAACTTGACAAACATTTCATTTTATTTGCAATTAGAATATGAAAATAGGAAATTTTAAAACTAATACATGTACCATTGCATTTGATTATTCAAAGTAATGAAAAGGGAAGGAAATGTGGAAAACAAGTTGAAAAGAATTAGAAGTAGGTGTTTACTCAGCCTAAGCCTAAGTATTTTTGTTTCCTGAGAGAAAGAAAGGAGTGAAATAGGGGCTAGAAGAGACCCCTGTATGCAACCTCAGGGTATTTGGGGCAGGTGGCTGTCGTCAGCCGCACCATGCTGAGTGGCGTGTGCAGCTATTAAAACCCAATAAATGCTTGCCTAATTTCTAGCAGAATCACAAGCGCAGCTTATTTGGGTAACTCTTTCTCTGCGCTGCCTGCAGTAGAAGATGACAAAATAAATGGGGAGACGTTTGGCGAATATGTTCAGTTGACAAAATGTCAATGTCAGCGCCATTGTGTTGTTTTAGCTGTGTAGTTATGTGCAATGTGGAAAACTGAATAGTGGCTTGCATCACCGGTTCTAAACTACATTTTACATCTACCATACGAATAAAACTCATTTAAAGTTATGTTAGTTAGCTGAGACTACATTGTAACCTGTCTCTAACAAACTGAAATATTATTTGATAGAAACCTTTCTTTTATCTCATCATGTGCTAAGAGGAGGGCACGAACAAAGTATCGTAAAACTTCTAAGCTGTTAAATTTTCGAGTATTTCTAGCAATTTGGACAAATATGTACCAACAGAAATGTGTTATAAATGTAGTCAAAGAACTTGCATTCAAAATTTTGGATGGTGTTTTCTTGAAATATAGAGTACCGAAGTGATGACGTCACAAAAAGCTATTTTTTCATTTTGACATTTTTTATACCATATCTCAAAGGAACATGGTGAAAAACATCCAGATCCCAAATTTTATGGCAATTGGCTCATTGGGCCCCGAGATTTGAAGTCAGTGTAAATTGGCCTGGTTCTTAACAGTTTAGAACCAGGCCAATTTAACACTGACTTCAATGGGGCTAATTAGATATTCATATAGCCATACCTTGGGCCACCATGAACTGATTCATGTCAAATTTGATGTGTGAACGTTTTCCATCATGCTCTACCTAAATATGGTCATAAAAATACTGAAATACAAAAATCAAAATTTGATGACGTCACACTTCGGTACTCTATAGGCCGGCCTACATGCTTCATCCTCTCCATCATGGTAAGTCCTTCTACCAGACACGCAGATGTAACTTTAATTCATCTCTTATCTGTCCATAAATATCTGTGTGTAAATACATTAGTCAGAGGTGTAACACTTGTATGGATTTATTTTAAGTTCACGTCTATATGACATTCATCTACTTTTCTCTGTAAAGATAGCCACTGTACTGTTTGTGTCATCAGATATCGTCTGTTTGGAGCCAGAGGGGCATTAACTCTGTACAAATGATGGGACTTAACGTCCTTCTGGCTCAAAACAGACGATATCATAACGACTGCATCTGTTTCTGACTGTCATACCGTAATAACTCCTCCACACACTCTGCTGTTATTAATGATCTACCCAGCCTCCAGGCTCCCCAATAATCTAGTAGAATTGAGTGGAAATAAAATAAAAATCTTGCATGGGGGAGTGCATGAGAATGCATTAAAACATACAACATTCCTGGGATGGGAGTTATTGAATCATTCTCTACCCACCCCTGTACACCTGCTTGAGCTCTTATAAACATGCAGGCTAAGCATAGTATACTATTGAATTATTCTCTACCCACCCCTGTACACCTGCTTGAGCTCTTATAAACATGCAGGCTAAGCATAGTATACTATTGAATTATTCTCTACCCTATCCTGTACTCCTAATTGAGCTCTTATGAATGCACAGGCTAAGCATAGTATACTATTGAATCATTCTCTACCCTATTCCATACTCCTGCTTAGGCTCTTATAAATGCACAGGCTAGGTATAGCATACTATTGATTTACCTGTTTGCATGCCATGGCAGTTGAGCCAGATTCACCACACGGTGTTTGTTTGACTTTTTAGCCACGCAAAGAAGAGAGAGGACATGCATAGCATTGTTCATGTGCCAGATTCCTGTAACTCATTAAGCGCATATCATTTATATAGACGTGTTAGAGAGAGGAAGTGGTGCTTGAATCTAAATCTTACAAATTTTGGTTATTGTAAAAGATATCTCATGATTTGTTCTTATAGGAGCATGCATGGTCTAAATACAATGGTACATATAAATGGAGGAAAACGCTTTTTTTATACAGTCATGCGTGTTTCAGTGCGCGCATGTAATCCCTGCGCTAAAATGACAAACTACGCGATTTCATTGCGTTTTAAGTTTGCACGCACCAGAGGTACGCGTACGCGCAGCTCAGCCGTGGTTTAGAGGCTTTTTGCTGTGTGTTATCACTTTTTTTATGCACGGTCACATGGTGTTATGTGACCAATCAGGATGGCTACATTCTTGAACCCGTTTTATAAATGTCATTATAATTTGTTTGAAGGGTTTTCAGGCGACCAGAAAAATTGGCATATCTCATGCTTTGCGCAGAAGTACCCAGACGACCGTGCAATATTTTTCCCTATGCCATGGTTTGGGGTGCTCTTGAAGCGTAAAAAGAAAATATGCAAATGTTAATACAATGGATGTACGCGCACAGCCCTTGCAAGATGCTTGGGTAGGTAAAAATAATGTTTTTCTACCTGTGTTTTATGTTGAAGTCAATACAAAAACATAAGGACATGTAATGGTGAAAAATGAGGAACTAGATTTCATACAGTTAATAATATTGAATGGCTATATCGCACTCGCTTTGAAAATATTTCACTCATCGTAATATACCCTTGTATTCCACTCAAGGCCATTCAATATTCTATAAATTTTTAGTTCATTATTTAAAATCCTAATTATGCTCAAAAAATCACAGTGTATATGCTATTTCATTTGACTATTTGTAGAACCTGTAATATATTAAGATAGAGAGAGAGAGGGGGAAACATAATTGGACTTTGGTACTGTGGTTTACAATTATATCTCTTGAGAACAATCTTTAAAAAAAATACTTCAAAAATATACTTAAGAGCTGTATTCTGATGATTGTGTCCAGTGAGTTTTATTTTTGAAATTGTATTACTGGAATATACTCTCCAGGGATGTATTCATTCATTTATTAACTTTTTTTCTGATATTTAGACAGGGTGACTTATTTTCACCAATAGTGGTGGTCTTCCATGAGGCCTTTTTTACAATAATGAGAAATAATAGGAAAAAGAATAATGAATTTAAACTCCTAACAGCAACAAAAAAAGAGGAAGAACATGTATAAACATATATACAAATATTTGGTATCCTTGTAATGAATATTTGTTTTATTTTGTTTTGAGTTTGTTTGTTCAAGAAAACTTTGCATATTTATAATATCTTAATATACCATCTATGCTATAATGATATATTAAGATATTATAAATGTATAAACAAGAAAACGTTGCATATATTTAATATCTTAATATAGCATAGATGGTATAGGGGGATGAAGATATTTCAAAGCAGGATGGAAAAGATAAGAATAAATAAAGGAAGAAGGAAATGGGGAAAAAATAAAAGAAAGAAATTTGAGAAGGTATAGTGGATGAAACAATGGGAAGTGGAAACTGATATTAGACTTCAAAGAAAAGTGAAAAGGAGAAATAAAATAAGGAGTGGATACAAGAAATCTCTGTGAGCAGTTGTGGTGAAACTTTAGAGCTTCATTTCAAAGTCTTATTTGCATCTAAGTGATTTAAATCATGAATTACTGAGTTTACATTTAGACCAGTTTCCAGTTTGGATATAATGTCTTCTGTCATCTTAGTACAACAAGACATTTGAGATGAGATTCATTTAGAACTTTAAAAACTGTGAACTGCTATGCATGGGTTGATTGAAAGAGCAGACTTTGATTTGCATGGCATGTAGTGAGGAAATACTGCTTAACTGATAAAGAAACTCACATGGATGTTAAAATTGAGACATGCAATCGTAGTCCCACTGCAATTATTCTATGTAGTTCATGAATATTTGAGTAGTGGAAATATCAGGGACTACAGCTAATGCATACAGGAATAAAAAATGGGGAAGAGAATGAGAGAGAAAGAGAAAAAGACACACATGACGGAGTCATCGGTAGACCCACTGCGTGCCTCTGCGAATTCAGGCCATGTTTCTGAGCAGCATTCCAAACATCAAAATAATTTCCCATGTCGATGGCGGATTACTGCTCAGCCCCATGGCATGATTAAATGCGTGTATGCCATCATTGGAAAGGGAGGGAGGGGGAAGGAAGGGAGTAAGAGGGAAGGAAAGAAAGGCAGAGACAGAAGAAGAAGTGAGTAGATGAGTAGGAAAGAGAGTATGTAAGGGTGTGTGTGGGTGTGTGTGAGAGAGAGAGAGAGAGAGAGAGAAATACACATAGAGAGATTTAGACATCATACTCGCGACAGAAAATGGTGGACAAAGATAAGTAGAGAAAAAGGACAGAAAAATAGAGAAAGAGAGAAAGAATAAAAGATGTATAATCGATTGGGTGCGGATGTATGAAATGGAACGGAAGGTATCTATTTACTTAATAGGAAATGGGACAATGCCATGGGGAATTAAAGAAATACATTTCTTAGAAATGGTAAATTTTTGATAAAGTGTATATAGGCAAGAGAAAGAGGGAGCATGAAAGAAAAAAACATAGACAGGGACACAGAGACAGAGAGAGAGAGAGAGAGAGAGAGAGCGAGCTGTAGATCCATGAGGAAGGAGACATAGACAGGGACAGAGAGAGAGAGAGAGAGCGAGCTGTAGATCCATGAGGAAGGAGACATAGACAGGGACAGAGAGAGAGAGAGAGAGAGATGGGGGGGGGGGGGGGTAGTAAGAGAGTAGAATAGTGCCAGGGGTAGTCCAGCCTATCCATGAGATTGAACAAGAATTGCATACCAAGCAAGCCTTGAGACATAGCAGATTACATGTAATAACAGCACAAATTATCTTCTGACATCTTATAACAGCATGTCTGTTTATGTATGATCCACATTATACCCAAAAGGATCTTATACACAGGTGAATTGTAAAATGCTAAGGTCAAATTCTACTACCCCGTATTTCATTTTATTAACTTGTGAAGTATGCTTTTTAATGATTTGGGGTCTAGTTGATGTTTTTGATATAATTTCAAATTATGTATTTGTTAAAGAATGCTATGTTAAAATGAAATTACAATATCAGAGAAACAATTTTGCAAGTAGATAAAAAAAATTGTATAAAACTACTACACAAGAGGACATGAATACGCTCGCTTGCATTTATGTCCTATTAATTCTACTGCTTCTCGGTCCAGCATTGGTTTAGCAAGCCCGGGCCCGTAACACAAAGGTTCGGGATCAATTGCAAATTTGAAACAATGATTCCGATTGGTCAATGGTCAATATTATGAAGAATATGTGCATGCTACCATGATGTTGATTGGCCGTTGCCGTTTTGCAATTGATTGCAATTGATTGCACATCTTTGTGTTACGGGCCCCAGATGTGTTTGGTTTGGAAACCAGTAACAAATTATTTTCTTTTAATTGTTCAATTTCATATTTGAAATGGTGTGTAAATGTCATTTGAGACAAACACAATGGTTTCCATGTGATTGTGATTAGTGTTATCCTTGGAAAAGGACTTTTTAATTAGATCGAATAAATTCTACCATCGTTCAATTTCATTTAGTGAATTAATTAGCAATTGACCATGAATACCCATCAGTCTATGAATGCCATGTTACCTTGATTTATTGTGTTAAGTAGCCATTTATAATTAAATTCCAAACAAGCCCGCCTTTTTTTTTTTGCTTGGTTTTGAAAAAAATGATAATAGTTAACAAATGTTTCATATCATTGGTGAGCACTCTGAAGTGAATAATGTGGGGACTGGAAAATAGGATTTACATTGGCAATTTTTAAAATGAAAAGACAAAAGATAAATCATTGGGGTTTTCCCTAAACCTGTACACAATGGCAGATTAATTTCAAAGGCTTGAAGTTAATATTTTTTTATTGAATAGGGCATACTGTGCTAAAGAATGTCTCTATGTGTTCAAACATGATTTGGGTAATTACACTATTGTAAAAAAAATTGACAATTATCAGACCCATAAAAACCATTGTTTTTGCACATGAACAAATCATACAAATCTATTGAATTTATTTTCCATTTTCAGAACACATTCAGAATTTCAAGAATAAATATGAATCCATCTCATTGATTTTATGAGAACCATCAATATTTATAAAATAGAAAGGCTTTTTAAAGGCAAAGCAATTAATGTACAGAATGTGCTTATGGATTGAATACAATAAAAATTGTACACAGAATAGAAAAATGAAGAATTCTCAAAGAACTGGTCATATAGTTTGTTCAGCAATGGAGTTGGAAGAAAAATATATGTGTATTTTTCATTTGCATGCAATAGTTTGTGTGTATTCTTATATGGAATGAAATCTCTTAACCCTCTATTTCCTATAGACTAAAACCCTAAACTTCCATATTGTTTAGACTATATTTTTAAAATTGACTGAGGTAGCCTCCTGTATGTTCGATTCTTCAACCAAAAGGAGTAAAGAGGTAATGAATGTAGCATATCAATTGTATTTTCTTCTTCAAAATGTAATAGACAAAACCAGAATGAAGTTAAGTATTGTGAGTGATCAACTATTGTACGTATGTATTCAAAATTGCTGGGGAACATTTTGAATGATTCACCCAGTTTTGGAGAAGAAAAAATAAAAGGGAGGTTGGAAAGTATGAATGAATTATAATATGATTGAGAGCTTTCCCAAGTCTGACGTCACAACTGCCCATCATGCATACCAGCTGCTATCTGAGGCACGAAGCCATACGTCATCACGTAGAGACGAGCAGCAGTGAGGTGGAGTATGTAGGAATTACTCAACGTGCTAGGAATCTTGACTATTCCTCCCATCATGACTATAGATGGGTCAAACAGAAGAGAGAGAGACAGGCAGACAGACGTACATACAGACAGAGATACAGAGACAGATAGGGAGTGAGACAGAGAGAGAGATAGTGAGAGAGAGACAGAGACAGACAGACATACAGACAGAGATACAGAGACAGATAGGGAGGGAGACAGAGAGAGATGGAGATAGTGAGAGATAGATAGATAGAGAGAGAGAGAGATACTGATAGCAGAGAGAGAGGCAGAGATAAAGAGAAAGTGTAAATAAGAGAGTTTCACTCATTGCAGTCTGACTCCTTTCTTTCACTCTTTGCTATAGTTTACCGTCTCTTCAAACACATTCTAATTTAAGATTATTCTTACTCATTGCATTTACACGATGACATCACAATCTGTCAATACTAGACTAAACAAAACCTCTTTTTAACTACATCTGAGTCATGAGTTTTTACAACATGATTTCTCTGTTCTCAGAGTTTGTTTAACGAAATGGTAAAGATGAATCTTCAGAACTCCCAGATTTTCATTCTACTACTAGTAATGACTTTTCAGTGTTTGGGAACTTTGACATTTGGATGTGTCTGTTGGTTCTTTCCCTTGTTTGCTTATTACGCATTGGTTAATCTTCTAATTTATCTGTCTAAGATATAAATCATACTACAGACTATTTAATGTGAATGCATTATTTGTAATATGCATAATATTCATTATTTGAATAGAATGAGCCTTATGGTAGCTTAGCAAAACGCAATGGCCCATAAAGACACAGGAATGACGCAAAGAGGAAAATTGATAGTTTTGTCTGTGCAACTAAAATTAGAATCGGACATATCTGAAAAAAAGTTTTCATATTAGTTTGCTTAAAAGTGTTTAAAGAGGTGAATATTAATTCTACATCCTAATATTTTGGTTCTGCCTATATAGAATAAAATATTTATTGTTAATTATTATGTCATATGCGTCTTACCTGTGTTTTTACGTGCCACGACGTTTCGCCTAGCTACCTAAGCCTATAGAGAGTTGGATATGGGTGCTGAGCAGTGTATGAAAATGGATTACTATTTATCGTTATTATAGATATTATTATTTACAGCAATAAATCGATGTATCTACCTATTTGCTAGTTTCCCAAACTATGCCGTCATTCGAGAAAAACTAAGTCTAAAACGCGCAGCCCCTGCCTGCACGCGCGTACTCCCCGTCCACCAATCCAATCGCGCCACCGCCATACTCTTCCTCTTCCGTTCTCGCCCGTCAGAGAAGTGACATCTATGAAGCTAAGTCTTAACCTAAATTGCGAGATTTTTACCTCCAAAAGCATTTTTGGTTGCCTTTCGCAATAAAAATCCCGTTCACCATGTTTTCACATTCATTTTGGTGTATCGGATTTTTCCTGAGTCAACCTCCTTCACGGTAAATTAATGAAATTACTTTGCCGTTTTTCCTCACTTTCGGGGCTTTATTCACAGACGGTGTACTAGTACACTGTGTCGGGCTGCCCCCCGTGTCTGTAGGTGGTTGATTCAACGCGCTTAGACAAGCGGTCTTATCAAAACGTTGTGTCTCCGTAATAGTTTATTCCCACTCCGACTAATGTGAGTTGGTTGTTACCCTTTTATAGATCTATATTGTTTGTAATAATAAATTTATTACCAAATATGGGTTTCTATATTTGTTTGCTTGTCTTTATTTTCAGCCATGTCGAGGTCTCCGTTTCGGCTGGCGTTCCCCAGTATTTAAATACTTATAAGGGGACTCGCCCAGCCTTGGAAGGGTTGGCTGCGAGATTTTCATCTCGCACCAACATTATAACTTCCCCGGAGCCTCGACCAAGGTAAGTTAGGGCCTGCCTTGTGTACGGCTCGCCCCGTTATGAGTTCGTCGTCTGTTCTGACGACCAACTCATGCGGGATATACCGAGAGAGTGAGTCCTGAAACATGGCCAATACCTCTCTCGAAGAAGAGACTTGTATAACGGTGAGAGTGAGTGCCTAACCCGTCCAATACCTCTCACCGATAAAACTGTGGGTCTACCCCAGCCCACAGTTCGTCTCGCTCGAGCTGCACTTCTCGCTCACTAGCCATAGATGTTGTTCGCTCAGGGGTCGGCTCTCTTTGTCTCTCTCCGCACGCTTCTAATCCAAGCAAGGCGGGAAAGAGTAAAGAGAGTCGTGATCTTCCTAATGTACCCAGTACAAAGGGTTTACTACGGAAGCGGCGCCCGTTTTCAAGTGGGTAAAGGGAGCGGTCACGTGACCGCCTGCCCAGAAACGTAGGCGCCTGAGTACTGCCCAGCCAGCAGGCGGGGCGGACTCTCTCCCCTTGACATCGACTGTGTGTTCACCTCATGTGTCAGGGGGGCCAAGAAGAAGAAGGTTAGCCCCCAAGGGGCGACTACTTCTTCTGAGTCGGGCGTCTCCCATGAACTTCTGAATTATCTGAAGATCATTGTGGAGTGGAGTGGTTGGTCAGACTTTGTGTCCGTACCTCCCACCACGCCCGACTCCAACACCCCCCCCCCCCCCCCCCCCCCCCCCCCCCCCCCCGGGGGAGGGGGGATACCTGTACCCACCAACCCGGGTCCGGTTCGGATACCGGATATCCGATTCGGATATCCGGTTCGAATACCCGGATATCCGGTTCGGATACCGGTTTTTACCGGATATCCGGTTCGGATACCGGTTTTTACCGGATATCCGGTTCGGATACCGGTTTTTACCGGTTATCCGGCTAGGAAGACTGGTTTTCCCTTGTTTATCACCACTGCACCTAGTGGGTGGGGATCCGGTTCCTTTATCAGGTATCCGGCTCATTGTGTTTGGTCTCCAACACACAAGAGCCTTGCCGCCCAACTTCGGGCGTCTCCCGACCACGTTCAGCTTTGATCGTCCGGTCGGGGCTACTCCCATTCCAGCGGCACTATGTGCTCCGCCTGGGGAGGAATCCTGGGACTACCTAAACCGCCCTTCTTGGGATCAGGTTTCTCAGTCCGGATTTTCGGAGGATGATGCCTCTTCACAGGTTGAGATTACACCCCAAACCAGTCGGTCCTTGGCGGTAGAGACTCAAGCCCTGCTGGAGAAATATCTTCCCGACACCTCTTTTCAGAGTCGGGCCGATCCGGGACATCCGTCTCTCCTTTTTCAAGGTGAGCGTCCCTCCAAAGGCATCCCTCTTACGGAGGACTTAAGCGAGTCTACATGACTTCGCCTCACAGCCTCTTTCATCTTTGGTAGGGCCCGTCCCTCGGCCAGGGAATTCACTTTCTCTCAACAAGACACTCTCGATTATTTTACGAGAAAGTCTTGTTCCAGTGACCTCCTACATGTAGGTGGTAGGCTTGGTGTCAACTTTCAGAGTGCACCTTACGCCAAAAGGGAGAAGTTCCCGTCCTTGATGGAAGCTCATTCCAGGACTGGCCTGAGGCTGACTGCCTACTTGGGTACGCTCCTTTCCCTACGCTAGGAGCCAGGAACTTGAGATGTCCGACTCGGACATCATGTTCCTACACGAAGCCCTCTTGTCCTTGACAGGCTCGTGGTGGTCAAAACTGTCTGTGTCGACAGCATAGCCACTAATGCCAGGAGGGAACTTGCACTTTCCTCTCTGGGCATTGCGGATGCGGACATACCTGCCCTCCTGGCCAGGGTCCCGCACTCCGGCCAACACCTCTTGGAGGTAAGGTGTCTGATGTGATTCGACTTGAGGTTGATTCACGCTAGCAGGCGACGGAACTTCTGAAACGCCTTAAGTCCTCGGCTCCTAAGCCGCAGGCCCAGGCTAGTTTTCCGCCTCCTAGACGCGGTGGCACTTCCAGCTTTCAGCCTCTCGTGCACTGCAAGTTCAGCCCAGTGCCCCTCACTACAGGGGGCCAGGGCGGAGCCTTCTCCTCGAGGTAGGAGAAGGCATCGTCGCGGTCGGGGCCGTGGTTCGGCCCGGGATTCGCGGCGAGTGCGCCCCGAGCGTTGGAGGAGAGGGTTGGCGGAGCCTTCCGCTGCAACCCGCCTACATATCGCCCCCTTTCTAGAGCACATCTCCTCCGAGATTCAAGAGCTGCTAGAACAGGGCGCAATCGAAAGGGTAAGAGACCACCCCCATCTGTGTCTCTCCCTTATGATTCCCAAATGCTCGGGGAAGCTCAGAATGATCTTGAATATGAGGGTCATCAATACCTTCATTCCAAGAGACCTTTCCGCATGGAAACTTTGGCCTCCATTTTTCCGGCGATCATATCGCCCCCCTTTCTAGAGCACATCTCCTCCGAGATTCAAGAGCTGCTAGAAAAGGGCGCAATCGAAAGGGTAAGAGACCACCCCCATCTGTGTCTCTCCCTTATCTTATAATTCCCAAACGCTCGGGGAAGCTCAGAATGATCTTGAATATGAGGGTCATCAATCCCTTCATTCCAAGAGAGCTTTTTCCGCGTGGAAACTTTGGCCTCCTTTCTTCCGGCGATCAGACCGTCAGATGTGGCCAGTTCGGTAGACTTGAAAGATGCTTACTTTCACATACCGATACACCCTTCTTCAAGGGACCTTCTAGGCTTCGCCTTTCAGAGCGAAACCTTCCGGTTCAAGGCCTTACCTTGTGGCCCGAAACTGACTCCTCAAGTTTTTACTTGAGTAGTCTCTTCCCTAGCCGCTTTCCTCAGGTATCGCGGTCTGAGACTTTTCACTTGCATGGACGACTGGCTCCTGGTGGCGAGCTCTGTGTCCGTCTTTCAGTCACGCATGGACCTACTTCTCCGTACTACGCAAGAAGTATGATTCATAGTCAACTGGGACAAGTCGGAGTTGACTCCTACCCGCAGACCCATTTTCCTGGGTGCGGAAATAGACATTGTGAACCAACTTGCCCGCCCCAGTCGGGAGAGAGTTCTAACTATTGTCTTACTGGCTCGATCTCTTCGTCGCTTACGTCGAGTTCGGGCAGGCCGATGGCTCCAGTCCTTGGGCCACTTATCGAGCCTTGTAGATGTCCTCAAAGACTATCGGCTTCATATGAGGCCGTTCCAGCTTCATCTGCTGAAGTTTTTCCAAGCCCAGTGTAGACTCGCTCAAGGTGTGGATTCCTCTATCCGAGGAAATCAAACGCCTGCTTATCCCCTGGTCGAATGAGTCGTTCCTTCTTCAAGGGCAAGTCTCTTTTGGACCAGGTGGTCTCGGGGGACTGGTCACACCTGTGCACCTTACCCCACATCAATATGTTGGAATTGATGGCAGTCTTCATGTCCGTTTTTTTTCGAGAACATGATTGTAGGTCACTCCGTCCGGATTTTGACGGACAACACTACTGTTGCTGCCTACATCAACAGACAAGGCGGGACTCGTTCCACTACCCTGAACGATCTAACCGCCAAACTTTGGAAGTGGTGTCGGTCTCACCGAGTGATTCCGATCGCCTCCTATGTTCCCGGGCGGGACAATCTGATTACAGAATTTCTGTCCCGGGGCATGTGTCTCCCCTCCGAGTGGCCACTGAACCGAGAGGTCTTCGACACCTCTGTTCAGTCTGCGCCCCTCTGGAGATAGACCTGTTTGCGACAGCTCTCAATCATCGCCTCCCGAGATACTGCCCTCGGGTGCGAGATCCGGAAGCTTGGGCCCTCGATGCGTTCTCCCTTCAGTGGAAGAACTTCCGGGGTTACGCCTTTCCGCCGGTCTCCTTAATCCCTCAGGTCCTGGGGTAGATTCAGGAGGATCAGGCGTGGTTTCTGCTCATAGCACCTTGCTGACCGAGGAGACCTTGGTTTCCTCTTCTTCTGTCTCTGCTGGACGGTCGGCCTCTCTCCCTTCACCGGAGAGCAGACCTCATAGCTCAGCCCCTGTCGGGGATCCTCCACCATCGCCCGGCGGCTCTACATTTGACCGCCTGGCCTCTATCGGGGAGGATGCGAGGACGGCAGGACTCTCTGAGAGAGCCTCCCAGTTCATAGTCCAGAGCAGAAGAGATTCTACCCGAGCTGTTTACATCTCGAGATTAGAAGCCTTCCATGCTTGGTGTGGGGAAATGGGATTTGCTTCCCGTTCTGCCCCGGTGGGTGCTATTGCAGATTTCCTTATCGCCCCTTTTCGATAAGGGCAGGTCCCTCTCTACCAATCGTGGTTACCGGTCCGCTATTGCTCCGGTTCACCTTGGTTTTTTTTCTGATGGTTCGGGAGTTTCTAACTCTCCCTTCTTGACTCATTTGCCGAGGTCTGTCTTTTGAAACGACCAGCAAATCGCCAGTTGACTCCTGCGTGGAGCCTTCCTTTGTTTTTGGACGCCTTGGCCAAACCGCCCTTTGAGCCGTTGTGCAAAGCGTCTTTACACCATCTCTCGATTAAGACCGCCTTCCTCGTCGCTATTGCTTCTGGGCAGAGGAGAAGCACTATTCAGGCTCTCTCTACGGCGCCCGGGCATATCAGATGGGAAAGGCAAGGTGTACGTCTTGTCCCTCGACCTTCGTTTATTGCCAAGAATCAGAAGGATTCTTCTGGCTCAATCGAAGTGTTCTTGAGTCCTCTGTCAGAATTCTCTTCTGTCAAGGAGGATAATTCTTGGTGCCCTGTTAGGGCTCTCAAATGGTTCTTGGATAGGACTAAGGTTTTTCGTAAGGATGATCAGCTCTTTCTCTTTTCCCGTCACCCTTATTCCCCAGCATCACGGGAGACTGTCTCCCGTTGGATTGTCGAGGCTATCCAAGCTGGGGGTTCGGAGGCTCTCCTGTCTGAGAATCCTCCAAGAGCGCACGATACTAGGAGTGTTTCTACCTCCTGGGCGCTCTTTCTGGGTCCTCCTTTGGAAGACATTTTGAGGGCCGCCTTTTGGCGTTCCCCTACTTCCTTCACATCCTTCTATCTTAAGGATGTTCTTTCGGGTGAGGTTAGCTTTGCAACCTCTGGGTTGAGAGCTGCTTCGTCGTCTCTGTCTGCCCCGCGTTAGTTACTCCCGTCCTGGGACATGCCACCCGGGTTTTTATCCGTGCTATTCTAGCAAATAGGTAGATACATCGATTTATTGCTGTAAATCAAGAAAATTATAACTAATTTTGTTATTTACTAGATAAATGTATGTATCTACCTATGTCCCTCCCTCCAGCCCCTCTCCTTGTCTGACATGTCCTAGATTCTGTCTCTGACTGCTCGGAAGAGGAAGAGTATGGCGGTGGCGCGATTGGATTGGTGGACGGGGAGTACGCGCGCGCAGGCAGGGGCTGCGCGTTTTAGACTTAGTTTTTCTCGAATGACGGCTTAGTTTGGGAAACTAGCAAATAGGTAGATACATAGATTTATCTAGTAAATAACAAAATTAGTTATAATTTTCTTGATTGTCTTATAATTTCCTATTATTTGGTTTCATAATCTTGATGTCCTGACATGAACAAATTGTTGTGGATATCAACAGCTGTGGTAGGATTTTATCAATCTGACCCTTTTTTGGTGTATGGAAGTGCATTTCTCCTTGCAGCGGTGGAAAAAAATGATGTGAAATAGAAGAAACGTGATAGTAAGCATGAGTGTTAGTGGTGAGTGGGGTGACGTGGCCCCCTATGGGAGGTAGTAGTAGTTCGATTGGATCCCTTTATAGCCCTATTCAGTCTAAATTTGATGCTCCGCCGGCTAAATGAGGAATTCTTCTTCCCACGTTCCTCAGTAATGAACTCTCTAAAATCTGAGGGGAAATTTCTTTCCCATCCTAGCTTTGATTCCTCTCTTTCTCTCTTACTCTCCCACCTCTATTACTCCTTCTCTGTCTGTCTGTCTTCTCACTCTCTCTCTCTCTCTCTCCTCTCTCTCTCTTTGTCTCTCTTGCTCTTCTCACCTTTCTTTTCTCACCTTTCTTACTCTTTCTTTGTCTTTTCTCTCTTTCTCTCTAATACTCTATCACCTTTATTTATCTTTCCCTGTCTGTCCTCTCTCTCTCTCTCTCTCTCTCTCTGTGTCTCTCTCCATTTCTCTCTCTGTGTCTCTCTCCATTTCTCTCTGTATTTATCTCCTTTCACTTTTCTCTGTCTCCACCCTTCCATTCTCCACTCACCGTCTCTCACTCTTTCTCACTCTTTCTCACTACTCTCTCATTACTTTCTACTAAGAACAGCTGCATCTTTCACCTCATGAAATAGTTTTAACATCTCACTCAAAAACATTGAACATTTGAATGGCCTTGAGTGGGATACAAGGGTAGTATATATAGCACAAGCTATGAGCATATTTCACAAGTCGGCACAACAAGTGAAATATTTTCAAAGCAAGTGCGATAAATACCCTTGTGTCCCATGAAAGAAAAGCCATTCAATATTATAATTAATTGTTTGAAACCTAGTTCCTCAATTTTCATCATTACATATCCTTATGTTTTTTAATTGACTTCAACTTAAAACACAGGTAGAAAAACATTATTTTGTCCTTACCCAAGCATCTTGCAAGGGCTGCACGCATACATCCATTCTTTTTACCCTTTGCATATTTAAATGCTTATTCACTTTTTTATGCGTCACGCGCACCCCAAACCATGATATATGCAAATATATTGGATGGTCATCCAGGTACTTTTATACACAGACCATGAGATATTGTTTTAAAATTGCACGGTCATCCGGGTACTTTTGCGCAAACCATCAGATATTCCAATTTTTCTGGTAGCCTGAAAACCCTTCATACAAATGATAATTTGTCATTCTCAAAGACATGTATGCTATATGAGTTTTCAAGCTTAAGTTAGAACCATGAATGACCTTTTTCTTGATGTCAGTCTTGTATTATGTTATCTGTGGCAGCTAATTAGAGTTTTAATGTGTCTCTATATTGTTTGCTTATGGCTATGTATTAATTCTTGCATTTTACTCTGATGAGTGCAAGAAAAAAAGCTGCAGTATTTCTATATTTTTAAGCTATTAAAAAATATTTTGTAGTACTAGTCATCTGATTTCAGAGAGTCATTAATTTGAAGTTGTCTTGTCATGACTGAGTTCCTTGGACTTAAAGCAAGTCTATCAGTACACTTCCCTGACATGACAGTATGGTCTGAAAATATCCTGTAAATGCCATGTTTGTACACAGAACAGATTGGAATAGCTGGAGCAGAGTGCCATCAAGCAAAGGCAGATCCAGGATTTTGTAGAGTGGTGGGGGGGGGGGGGCACAATCACAACAAACTTGAGACAAGCAAAAAATAGAAGAGAGGAAGAAGAAAAGAGAGTTATTACACTTTAAGGGCCTTTCGATTGAAATTTTGAAAAAAGGGGGCCTTTGGAGGTCATGTACTTTGGGTATTCCTCTTTGGTTTCAAAAGGGGGGTGGGGCATGGACTTGGTTGTGCCCCCTTTAAATTTTGCATTGCATGAAAGAGTGGCCTGATTGCCTGCCCGCCTGCCTGTCAGCCTATCTGTCCTGCTGGTATGAGGTAGAGACAGACGCAGCCAAGACAAATGAATCTAATAATTGGCATCTCTCTCTGTACGACCTTGTGGCGTAGCCTCCCTTGTTTGTGTTCATGTTAGGAATGTGGTTCTAATGATTCAGATGCGAGCCTTGCTTTAATTGCTTTGTAGGCAATGACGTTCTTGGAGGGTGGGTGAACATCATTTAAAAGAAATGGGTGGTGTGTTAAGAGATAGGAATGGCATTGTTTTGGAGACAATTATGGAAATGAGAACTGGAGAATGTAGGATGGAGAAGGAAATGACAACCTGGGAAAAGAGTTACAGAAGAAGAGAAGTAGAGAGGTGAAAACAAAGAAAGAAATGGCTGAAGAGAGATATGCAGCTAACCAGATTGGTAGACTAACATTATCAAGAAGAACTCAAAGTAACAACTAAAACAAGAAATAATTCCTGGATGATCAGAAGGAGTTTACCTGACAGACTGACATATCTGAAATATTTGTAGGAATGTATTCATAACCAGCTATTAGAAAATCAGTGTTTTAGTTGTATAACGACCATTATAAATCATGTGATAACAAAATAGGGCCTGTTGAAATTGTAGAATATTATAAAAATGTTGTTTCTTTTTTTAGCAAGTTTCAAAGATCTATTTTGTAGAAAAAATGGGGGCTTGAACACAAAGCAAGACCCACTTTTGGTGTAAAACCACAGAAATGTTCACCGACTGAAGGCATAGAAAAACATCTTGAGTACAATTTGTTACAGTGTACATGTAAAAGCCCTTCTAGCTCTCAACACCATGCCATCTGTTGAAAGTGAAAAGTGAAATGGGGCAGAAATTTAGATTTGTAGAAGGGGAAAAGCCATGTGCTTTGGGAAGTTTTATGTCCTTTATCGTTTATCTTTAAATCAGGGCTATACAGCAGAGTAGGGGGTGGGGGGGGGGGGCATGGGTTGAGGCATATATACATTTCTGGCTTTGTAATCTGTTCTGGAAGTTTTTAAATCCAGGGCTCGGGGGCATGTATGCCAAGATGTATCTGCTCTCCATTAGTTCTGCAAGCTAGCAAGCAGCCTGTTTGAATTCAACATGGCTCTCATGGTACCTCCATTGACTTCATGCATGAGATGCCAGGTCTGACTCAAATTTAAATACATTTACTGGCTAGAAATACATTCTGGAAATGCATGCATGCTGGATGCACATATGACCTTCTCATAAGAAGCCCATTGCAGGACCATCTATGTACAGATTACTGTCGGGATGCTTTGCAGGGTCATCAAAAAGTCAATGGTAATAGTATGTGATGTTAGAATTTGTTGTGATTGTTCCATAAGCATAGCGTAGAAAAAATACACAGAACAGAGGAGTGGAGAGCGATTTAGCTCTGGAAAGTTAACATAAGACTCTAGAATAATGAAACTATCAAGACAAGCTGAAGTTGCACCAAAGAAAATTCTTTAAACAGAAAAAAATAAAAAGAGCTCCTATTAAAAAGGTGTCGTATTAATTACTCTACACTTCTGCTTTTGTTGTTTTTCTATTCTCCTAACAGAAGAAAAACAATGCTTATTCATAAAATTCGTAAAAAAATCCTTGCATAGGGTGGAATACAAAACCTTCAGGAAAATACATAAAGATCAGGGATGGTATTCTGAGCATCATTTTATCTCTAAAATTTTTTATTTTATCTTATTGTATTCCCAGACCACATTTTATCTCGGATTTTATCTCATATTTTATCTCAGTCTCCTACCTCTTGCGTGCCTATTCATGTTGCACGCATACGCACATCTTTAAACGCTTACGCCAATCATATTTGTGGGAAAGATAAAATAAAACTTAAAATAGGGTAGGGGCTATTTTATCTCTAGGATGCACGGTGTGTGCGATATTTTTGGACAAGTATGGTGCTAGTAGTGCGATCATATTAAGCAAAAATATACTGAGTACTGACTATATTTCCCAAGCAACATTCTCATATGATTATCGAATTCTATTACAAGATTTTTGCCAACTATTATCACGCTTGCAATAATGCTTGTGATGGTCCTCTAAATCATCGGAAAGTACCTTCGTCATTTTCATGAAATCCGAGCAAAAAGCGCATTCGCGCTCTCTTGCCCCAGAGACTGCCAGAGAGCAATTCTATTGGCTGAGCATGATGAAAGTGAAATCTAACGACATTTCTTATTGGTTAAAGCATCATAAATGGGCGTGTCTTAAATGAGATAAAATCTCAATAAAATGGTTCTCAGAATACCGTTTCAAAAATATTTTAAGGGTATTTTATTTCACTGACTTAAAATCTCAGATTTTATCTGATATAAAATGAATCTCAGAATACGCCTCCAGGTGATAATGAAATTAATATACTAGTAGATGCTCTCTGTGTGACATTTCCCAAATCTATAACTTTGTGGTATTCAACTCACAATTTTTCTTCAAGTTTAAAAGCATCGCATTGTACATAAAGATATTGTTCTTGACCAATTCGTTATCTAGTAGAAAATCACTTATAAAGGAGAAGTTGCAAACTTTCCATGGACCTATGTAGAGATCAGAAAATGTGGTTCTGTATTGGACCTTCAGAATACTAAAAAAGACTCCATTAAAGCATCCAATATATACTTTAAAAAACATACTATTTAGCAACATTAAGTGAAACCTACAGTATGTATTGCTACTAAAAATATCTCTTAAGCAAAATAACTATTGAAGTTCCCCTCCCCAATTTTTTTTTCTAAATACTTACAAAGGGTTTGTCTTCAAAAGTGGGATAATAACAAATTCTAGTGGGATAATCATAACACTAAGTCATCTTGTAAAATTAGTTTTTCTTTTCCTAATTCTTATCTTATTCCAATCGACATTACAGAAATAATGAAAAATAAACAGGATGGCAATGTATTTACTTTTAATTTTGGCTCTACCTACTGTTCATGGTATAATATCTTCAACAAACTGTGTTCGCTACAAAGGAAAAAGATAATCAAACGTTTGATTAAGTGATCAAGTGAGAAATCAGAAAATTTAGTTCCTTTTATATTTAGAAAGTAAGAATGGCTAAATTAATGTGATATGTCATTAATACAGGTGATGTGTATGATGGGTGCAAAGTCTATGATCTAAGCAAATTCATGATGATGGACATGTATCATTTCTACAGGTCTACATGTACTCAGGATTTATGTACTACAGATAAGAAATTGACTATCAAAGCATTCTTTATTGTATAAAGGAGATATTGGTCATTCAAAGGTCCAAAATTTGAACATTTCATGATTAATTTTAAAGTATCACTCTATTAATATGTTTACATCTACTCTAGATTTGTTTACTGAAGATTAGAAAGTGAATTGGCATGTTTATTGAGCAGTGCCCGTAGAATACAATGCTTGTAAGTTTCACATCTTAAGCTAATTCAGGACAGATTATAAGTATCATTCTTTTCATAAGTCTACATCTAATTGAAATTTGTACATTGCAGATGAGAAAATGAGTAAACATTTTTGTAACTGTATAAGGGAATTGAATTTGATGAGAAAGTAGTTATTTAGATCAGAAAATGAATATTTTTAAAAATTGTATAAAGGAAACAGAACTTGATAATTCAAACAACCAAAATTTGAACAATTTATGATAAATTGTAAATATTTCTTTTTTCGGTAGGTCTACATCTACTGAAGATATGTATACTGCTGATGAGAAAATGTATAAACAGTTTTTATTTAATAGTGCCAGTATAATTTGATGGTTGTAAAACTCCACATTTTACAGTAATAATGACAATAAGATGTTAGCATTTTTATCAATAGGTCTACATTTACTAAAAATTTGCATGCAGCAGATGAGAAAAAGAGTCAACATTTTGATTGTATGAGGGAGATTTGGATGATTCAGATGTTTGAACAATTTATGTTTAATTATAAACATTATGTTTTCAATAGGTCTACATCTAATTCAGATCTGTATACTATAGATAAAAAATGAATTACCATTTTTTAATTGAATGATTTGCCTGATGCTCAAATAATTGAACTTGAAATGACATATTTTGGGTGACAATACATGGAAATTTACTGCACGTCTACATGTAGCATTAGTTCACTGCAGATGACAAACACATGTTAGCCTGGAAATACATGCACGTTAACAGAAAAATAGAGAAGAAAGGCAATGGAGTGCGAGATATTAAAAGGACCGAAGCTTTTGTTAGAGTAATTATCATGGTTGGAAAACAGGACAAGGCAATGAGAACTAGATAGAGTGTTTGTCCTTCTACAAAATAGACCATATATATTTGTGTGTGCAGTGCATGGTGGAGGGGCATGTCCCAATACAGATACCACGTACACAGGCAAGCAGGCAACGTAACGCATTTCCATATGCTGATTTATATGACATTTAGAAGTACTGGATTCTCCATAAAAACAGCCCTGGTTCTGCATACATAGAACTAACCATCCACCGGGCGAGCTTGCTTGCTTGCGTGTAGTTTTTTTTGCTATATACCTATCCAGTATTTTCTTTAAATCCTTTCCTTTTCTCTCCCCTACTCTCTCTGCTCCTCTCTCTCTCTTCTCTCTTATCCATCATGTCTGTATCTCTCTCTCATTCCTATATGCCCTTTGCGTGATATATATTTATGTCTCTCTTTTTTGGTGGCTTTTATTTTCCTTTTCTCATCTCATCGCCAGCTTGTATGCTGTGTGTATAAATATACATCTTATGTACACTGGCATTTATTCAGTATGCTTGTGTATATATACACAATGCCTGTATATCTGTGTATTGCAATAAGCTCTTGTGATGTATGTATGCATGTACCATATGCATGTATACTTTTCCACCATGCTTTCTCTTTGACATGCAAAGAATAACGATGGTGATGATGATGAGGATAATGATGATCATGATTGATGGTGAAGATGATGACGATGTTATTCCCAATATAGGTTTTTATATTTGTTTGTTAAATGGATTGAAATTGCTATCAAAAGAGATGACCTTTGGTGCTTGAATAGTGCGCCGTTTTCTAAGGAGACATTGATATTATTCAAGTGTAAAAGGGTTAATTTCTAGATTTAGTATAATGTAATGATTAACAGTTTTATATGTAAATTAGTCAATTTTTCAGGCAGTTAATGTTTTCTTTAATATCTATAAAATCTAAAAGCATTAGAAGTGCATATAACTGTGATTTATATGATTATTCAAATGTGTCTTCAGCAGGCTTTGGTTTTATATATCAGTAGGTAAAATCTCTGAAACTAAAATGCATGTATTCATTACAAAATAAAAAATAGGAAGAATATGACACATGTTGGCAAATAAATTGAAAAATCAAATATTTGTTAGTGTCAAGAGCTAGTTCAAAGTATTCAATCCACAAGAATGAGGTGAAAACAATGAGATAGAAATCTATGTAAAGACAGATGAGAAACTTCTTTAAAGAAGTCAGAAGAAAAAGAAAAGGGATTAAAGAGGAGGAAGATAAAAAAAGAAGATGGTGATAAAAGAGAAGACAAAGAAGAGAAAGAGTAAGGGGAGAAGGAGAGAAAGATTTTTTTTTTCTTAAAAAGATGAGTAAAAGAGAAGCAAAACCCCAAGACCTGTACTTAAGATGGACGGCAAGAAGAAGAAGAAGAAGAAGGAGGAGGAGGAGAAGGAGGAGGAGAGGAAGAAGAATGAGGAGGGGAGGAGGAGAAGAAGGAGGAGGAGGAGGAAGAAGAAATAAAAAGATGACCAAAAAATAGATGAGTAAGACAAAAGAAAAGACCCAAGAGCTGAGGAAAGCAAGTAAGATGGAAGGCATTTTGCAAGGTAAATATGCACAGGCATCGGCCAGTTTGTATTAGTTGTCATATGATTGACTTGAGTGGCTCATTGCTTGTTCAATCATATCTCAACCATCATTAATTCATGACTTTTGTTATTTCTCATCAACATTCTCTGTGTACCTTAAATCAACTCTACTGAGTTGTCTTTGCATTTATGTATTGATTACCTTTTTTATGCAGTCCCACAGCTTTTCTTTCATTCTGTTTTGAAAGGTTTTGTGCCAATTTTGATTGTTAATACAATTCATGATTAAATGATTAAAAGTGTATTTTTTGTGCATAAAGCTCATTTTGAAATAACTTTTCATGCAACTTACAGTTTTATAGTAAAAAGATTAGTGCTGTATATACCCCTAAGCATTAGCACATAACCTGGACATGTTCAAACCACCAACACTGAATAACACTTTAGAAAGAGTGAACAACTGATATCAAACAGATATCGTTTCCTTGAATTTCATTGTTTGAAGTCATTCATATATATCCCTTGGTTTTTTGTATATACTTGATAATAATAATGATAATAATAATAATACAGGTAAATACTAATTCTACATCCTAATATTTTCGTTCTGCAGTTATAAAATGAAATTTTGATTTTGAATAATTTTGTCATATGCGTCTTTCCTGCGTTTTTACATGCCACAACGTTTCGATAAGCTACCTCATTATTCAACTGTTGAAAATAGATTTTTAAAAACCAAACCCTTAAGTGTGGTGGTGATAATGGTATCGAATTTCTATGAAATCACTCTCCTAGTTGTGGTATTTGTAAATGTATAGCTATTAATACTGTGCTTTGAATAGAATTCATTTTTTGTCATTACCGTTTACATATTATTGTCCCAATTTTCTTTAAACTTTTTTCTCACATTCCAAGAAAGAAAATGAATCATACCGTCTGTTTGGAGCCAGAAGGGCGTTAAGTCCCATCATTTGTACAGAGTTAACGTCCTTCTGGCTCCAAACAGACGAATTACAAATCCTCTCAAAATATCTAATGAAACCCATGAAAGGTCACATGCTTTTCTGCTTCACCCTCCAATATTTCATGGGTATATTTTTTGTTTGTTTCTGTTTATTCACTTTTGTGTTTTGAAAATGACACTATCATCTATGTACGTGTAAAATCATTGTTAGACTTTGTATGTCACTCTAAACTCGATCTACATTTACAGAATTAATACAAAACCAGTCAAAGAAATGTGCTGGTACAATTTCCAATCGAATGAGGTTTAGAGAATGATGCAAATTTTTGACCCAATTGTTTCTTGGTTGTAATATTACTTTAGAGGTTGTTGTATTCTAATTATCAAGGATTAGGCTTATAGTATTAGTATGTTTCTTGATAGTCATTACAATATCGTCTGTTTGGAGCCAGAAGGGCGTTAACTCTGTACAAAAGAGTGAATTAAACACCCTTCTGGCTCCAAACCGACAATATGGATATGAAAGAAGGTGTCGTCATTCCCAGGGTGGGAGAACACAACTTTCGATCGTTCGTTCATCATTCATCCCGACAATAAAAATGCATAATTCATTTTGTGGCGTAATAAAGGCCTCACGTTTCATTCTAGCCCAAGCCAAGATAAATGAGTTGGGATCTTACATGGAGTAGAACCATTTACACACATTTGGTATGGTTTATTTATCTCTATGTAATGAGAAGGGAACGGAGGAAATGATAGCCTCTTTGCTAAGAGGAAGGCCCAGCACATGGTATGTGGAGATAAGAGTTACCAAGCTTGCCTCCTAATTTGCAATTCATCGGCACAATTGTAGCCCCAGCCAAACTAATTTGCGCTGCTGTCGACATAAAGGTCACACATGCGATAGCACGCATTATCACGATACCAGGACAGGAAGAAGAGACGAGCAGATATTGAGGAGGGGGGGGGGGGACATCGGTGAAAAGTGGATCTTTGGGATTAGGCTTGCAGAATGTTTAACACTTCTGTTCTGCTAGGGAGTGCTTAGATAAAAGGAATTCTTTGAAAGCAATGCCATTAATTCTTACTATCAAATACAAAGAAAAGCACATGTTAGCACTGTGGGAAAGCATCTAATTCATAAAACTTATGATTTATTGATATGATTGATATGATTGATATGTTCAGGTGTAAAAGTAATTATGTGAATCATAATCAGATAAAAATCCACCAGATGTAATCTGATTGGAATCATTGGAGCTTCATAAAAGAAGTGACATGTTATCCTTTCCCCTAACATCATACATCCATTTTTTTTCTTTTCTTTACTTTTCTACAGTTGAAGTTTTGTAGGTTATACCACTTGTTCAAATATAGAAAAGTGATTAAAAATCCCCGTCAAAGAACATTACTTTGTATGTTCTTTTATTTTACTTAACATTTGTCCTAAAAATATGTGAGGTTAGGATATTTGTTTGTAAGAGAATGATCAGACAGAATAGGAGATTGGAGTATATCATTGCCTACCAGCACTACCTTCTTCTCCTCCTCCTTCTCCTCCTATCGCTTGCAGTTTATGTGTGAAAAATCAATTCTTCTTTTCATCAGCATCGTGATGTCACAATCGCTCAATGGCTCATGAAAAGTCCTCTCATCAATCCGGCTCTATCAAATGCATTCACTAGAAGTCACAAGAGCTAGCTAGCGGTGCAATCAAACTGCGTGGAATCATGAATTGAATTGAATTCGATGAAGCAGAAAGCAGCCATTAATAACACAAAATATTATTGGCAATATACAGATGACACACAGCACCAAAGGATTTTTAATCTGTTATCAAAAGTTTAAAAATCTGGTCAAAATATGTGGAGATGTTTTCTGAAAGTTTTCTGGGGTTACTTTTTTGCTACACAAATTCAAATGGATTTTAAGACTTTTGCTTCAATTTTGTAATATTTATTAAAGACTTATCATTTGCATAGAAGAGATTAAGTTTTAAAATTTAAATGAAATCTAGCTTACATTTGAGAATGAAAATAGTTTTCTATTTGTTTTTCATGTCCCGTAATATAGAGAAATCAAAAGGGGCAAAATTATTTTTTAATTCCTGGCAACCATTTATTTGGTCCATTTTCTATTTCATTAAAGGATTTAGAAATACATCTGACTTATCGAATTTGATATAAATTTACATTAGGAATTATCTAGTCTCTTTCTTTTTTGGGGGGAAGAGTTAACACTTCTTAATTTATAAATAAGTGCTTGGTACTGCAAAATCGGAAAATAGCGTTAAACACGGACATAATATACTAAAATACTAAAGCTTTTCGACATGCACTCATCAGAGTAAATTCGCATGAATGAACAGAACGCCAGAAAACGAAACAATATAATAGAGCCGAAAGGATGTGCTCCGAAAGGATGTGCTCCCTATTACGCATTGCAGTAATGTTATTTACGAATCTAAGTGCCGATGTGAAGCTCGGTACATAGGACGCACAACCCAACGGTTAGCAGATCGCATTAGCCAACATGTGCCCAAGTCAATCCGAAATCGCCAAACTAACGCGCGTCCACAACCTTCACGCTCCTGTAGACAACTGAATGTGCCTACTTCCGTGGATAGTGGCAAGTCGGCCATTGCTTACCATTTAATGAATAACCAAGAATGCGCGGAACAATACTGTTCATCTTGGTTCAGGGTTCTCAGCCGAGCGAGAGGTTTCAATCACCTGCGCATGCTCGAGGCATCATATATTCGGCTTACTGACCCCATTCTGTGCCGTCAGAAGGAGTTCGTAAGAACACTTGCGTTATTTTAGCATTTGTTCGACCAAACGGCTGTTACTATGCCTAACCTTGTTCAGCCAATCATATCGCGCCATTTAGCGTCCACTGTTCCTTCGGCTCTATTATATTGTTTCGTTTTTTGGCGTTCTGTTCATTCATGCGAATTTACTCTGATGAGTGCATGTCGAAAAGCTTTAGTATTTTAGTATATTATATCCGTGTTTAACGCTATTTTCCAACTTCTTAATTTGCATGTGCCTCTTTTAAAGCTCAGATTTTAGACAGTGATGAAACATTAAATTATTTCTGTTCTAAAATTGATCATGTAATAGTAAAAGCAATTGAGATTGAAGGAATTCAAAATAGAATCCATGAAAAAATGGGGGGAAAAAACAGAGGTAGCTATTCTCAAAGTCTTTGTTATAATGATAATTGTGTTGATTTGCAGTGTGCTCGTTACATTTATTTCTTTGTGGAGAGGGAAAGAAAGTTGATGGACAAGATTGTGTGTATGAAATGTAATTATTTTTTGCTTGTAACACAGTACATGATTCTGTAGATCAATTATTATTTATTGTTATCACTGGAACTACATACAACAAGCTCATCGCTCTTTGTAGGTTTCTTTTCTTCATCTTGTTTAATGTACAATTGATTTCATGTCATGTAGTCCTTTTTATGGATGATGAATATATAAACAAATTGAATTGAAATGAAATATCGTAAGTTTTTAGTTGTATTCTGATAATATTGGTTGATTGTGCTGTTTTTAGAAGTTGAGGTAGATGCCTATTGTCTTATAGTTTATTTGGAAAGAAATTCTGTTTTATTTATGACTATGTTATTATAATCCTGCCTGATAAGAGGAATTTTCAAGCTCCCTATCCCTCCTTTCCTCTTTTACTTCATATGTGATAAATAATGGAAATTCACTCTTTCATACCTTATAAGTTATTCATCTCTTTACAGTGGTCCACAGCATAAACTTAATCACATATTTATATGCACGTCTGCTACTAGCTCTGTTACGCACATCCCCGGCCCGTTATCGACACAATTCGTGTGAATACATCGTGCACCCTGTAAGTTTCTTTTCTCTCTATGGTGGTGGGATAGCGTCCCGCTACATGTGCGTGAAACTGAGGATCAAAGTGTGGAATGGTCATAAATATTAATGGTGCTACAACCTACTCTTGAGTGCCACACTGTTTGCATAGTGTAACTCTAGGACCTCATTTAAAGTGCATCGAGTAGTATTCTCTGAAAACTTGCCACTAAATGGGTGTCAAAATGAGTGGGTAGAAAACTTTGCTACTGCTAAAATGGTGAAACGACAGTCGCTAGCTTGTCAGCGTTTAGTAGCTATGTGTTGTGTATAATGGTCCAGTCTTGCAGTAGTGAAGTTACATTGCATCCCCCCCCCCCCAAAAAAAAAAAGAAATAGAAATTTTTTCAGGCCGTACTCCATCTCGAAATTAATTTGCAGTCTGCACAGAGATGATGTAAATATAGAAACATCTTTAAATTTACAAATAAACAACATAGCTGCAATTAGATAGACACAATATTTCAGTTATCTGGAAACAAGGAGGTCCATGCCACTAACCTCAGATAAGACATTAATCCTTTGAAGTTAAAAGCTTTAATCCCCCAGTCACTTGCCAAAAATTATATACTTGTGGATTCACTATTCCAAAATAAAGGTCACGTTGCTAAGTTAGCATGTTTTTAATGTGCAAAAACATTTACTAATGCAGCACATTATTTAGCCATAATTAAGTTATAATTCATATTTCTCCAAGTATCATCTCTTCCTTTAAATTTCTGACATACAAAATCATTACTGTTTTGTGAGATAACTTTGACTACAGTCTGTATGGATGTATTGTTGCTATACCAGGAAGGTTTTTGATTTTACAAAAGTACTTCCTTTTTGATAATAGCATTTGGGACAGTAGATCCATGGTATTACTACAAGGAAGCCCAGGTTAAAAATCAAGTCAGTGCACTTGTACCCTTTGGTATTAAGTCCCTCATATAGGAATCAAAGCCCAAGGTTTCCTGCTAGGTTATCTGTAAGCATTTTCTTGTTTTCATTGTAAGTGGGTGCATATATTTACCCAAATGCTTTTTAACCCATTGCCTACTGGAACCGGGTGATCCCTGTATTAAACCTATGGGAATTACATAATTCAGTAGTCAATGGGTTAAAAACAATTGTAATCCGTAGTTATTATAGTATCTTTGCTTCACAGTCTGCACAAAATGAGGAATAAATTAATTTTCACTGCTTAGCAAAGAAATCTTTCACAAAAAGAAAGAAGTAATTCTTTAAGAGTTACTTTTGCTAAGCAGCAGAGGTTGGGTGGTTTAGAGTACAAGAGTCTGACGGAGTGCATACTATCCCGGCAATGAAATATGGATGACTTTTGGAATCAGTGAACATTTTTTGCCATGAATACTTAATGAAGAAGGCATCCTGTGGCAGCTGTGGCCGTAAATGTCAGGCAATGATAATGTTCCCAAGCCTTTCTGATCAAGGCACGGCCCTCGCTCACTATATTCTACTCACTCGCTGGGCTTGGGATTAGATCATGATTACCGAGTCGGAATTGCGTTTGTAGCACTTGTTTCTCTTGCATTTATCCTGCACCCCTCCCCCCCTCAAAAATAATTGGCTTATTTTTTGTATGCATCTTGTTCCCTGTATTCTCCTGGAAGGGAATTGTGTGTTCTATGTGATTTCCCCCATGCTCTTCTTTTAGAGATGAATTTAGAGTTGAGATAATATGCATGTCGATGCAATATTCAAAATGTGGCAAATTGGTTCCCTTTTCTTCTTTTATTTTCCTTGATGCTATACGTAAACACATAAAGAGAACAGGGCCTATTCTTTCATAAATTGTCCATTATTGATCAAAATATAAAAATTCATAAGCCTTTTCATGACCCACAGCTTTGCTGATATAACTCCCTCGACATTTACCAATACTTGTCAAGTCTGGATTTTGCATCTTTTCACAAAAGTGGCCTTTGCTCATAAAATATTGCCAGATCTTTAAGTGTCGTGTCATAGAAGAGATCCAAAACTATCCAAAGGTCTTTTTTGTGACTTAACTTTATTTCTGGGACGCACTGTATATGCTGAAGATAACTGAATTTGTTCTCATTTTGTTTCAAATATTACCTCAGAAATCATATGACAGCAGTTGTTCAAACTTTAAAGATATGGTAATTTATAGGTAAGGTTCTTACATTTTTATGCTTCTTTGATTTTATTATAAGAGCAGATTTATTGTGATCGCCCAAATTAAGAAAAAGAGATGAAATAATGGCCACATTTATACATAGTTTGATATTTATATAATAAGAAAAATTAGTAACGTATTGTCATCAGTCGTGGAGGGGTTTGACAGTTTTGGATAAATAATTTTCAGAAAATACTCAATATTCTATTGAGGAATCACCCGTCATTTGTTGCAGAAAATGAAACCATACGCAGGTATTTGGCTGTCGCTCTGTCTTTGCGGGATTGCGCATGCACATTGTGCATGTCGGGCTGCCTACATCGTGATTTGTGTGTTGTAGGAATGGCGCGTTATGACTGGAGCACAGGCATTCTTGGCTAGACAGCCAACTTTGAACATAGATAATTTATTTCCAAAGTATTTTTCATGCAAAAACTTTGTCTGGACAACATCTATGGAACTTAAGCTCTGCTACATCGAAAGCAGAAAATGTGGTACATATTATATATTTTGTTTCAGTCTGCTAAAGAGGAAGTTCTTGTTTTACCAATAATTCTCTTTGGAAACAAACTTTGCATGCCGTCATTCTTTGCGCGATCGGCAGCGAGGAAAACGCTGCATAGTTGTTCCTTATTTATTTTGGTACAATATCTGCTACCCAATCGCATCCGTTCATTGCGCTCCGGAGAGTCTAGGGCAGTTGACACAGGGCATTGCAGCAATGAAGCTATATTACAAGGGTACGCCATGACTGGTGACATTATGGTATTTGGGAGCTGAAGAGAGGAAGAAAGAGAGAAGAAGAGATGAAAGCAAAAGGATACATATATATATGGAAATAAGAAAGAAAGAGAGAGAGAGAGAGAAAACAAAGTAATGAGATGAAGGGAAGAAGTGAGGAAGGGAGGGAAAAAGAGAAAAGCTTTTTATAGCAAGAATACAGGGAGACAAAGGTATATAAACAGGAAAAAAAATGTATATTAAAGCAGGATAAGAAAGAGGTTAGAAAATATTGTATATTCAAATTGAAGAATGAGATAAAAGGTTTTGTAGATTCAAATTCAACTATGAAATAAAATATTATAAATCCGAATTCAACAACGAGATGAAAAAAAAATATTGTAGATCCAAACTCAAGTATGAGATAACAAAATATTGTAGATCTAAATTTAAAATGATATCTTAGGTGAAAGTTTCTTTGGGGCATTTTATCATAGCTAGATAGCTGAATAGGTAGTGTATATTACACTCAGTATGCGTGAGATATTGGAATGAAGGCAAGATGATTAAATGGCTTGATAAGAGCGCCAGGTATCAATGCAAGTATGCTATTGATTAGCAATTGGCGTGATCACTGAGGCGTGGAGTAATATAGCAGCGTGGAATGTCAAGGCTGGATGATGAGCTCGTCACAACACAAAGATCAAGCTATCTGGGGTGCTGCCTACCAGTCAAATCAAAGTGTGCAAGAATGTAGTTTTGATCAATTAAGGTTGTGCTGTAGAAGTAAATAGCACAGGAACTTTAATGTTAAATAGAGTACTATCTATTATAAAACTTTTAGAAAAATGCACTAATAAAATAGTGAAGTTGGTATTCCTGGTGATGTTTGCATCAACTCCTCTCAGATTGGTTTATTTTTCTGAGCTATTCCAAAATAATCATTCAATATATTTTCTTGTTATTCATAAGTTTAATGATATTGGAGTAAAGATGTCTATGTTAGATTCTGAAGAGTAATACACATGGAAGATGCTGTTAAAGAAAATTGATTAACCAATGGATTTTGGTCAATAAACACTGGGAGTCGCATGCTGTAAGTTTTACAATTTACTTGAAATACAATTTGATAAATTTGTTTCAATATATAACGATGCATTTTCTATCTAGTATTAGAAATGCTCTAAATGTTTGCATTCAAATAAAATGAAAAGAGTTGATAATTGTTTTTTTTATTGATAGTAGATAGAATTATTGAGGAAAGCTAACTCAATTTCTCTTTCTGTAAATTACAGTAATCTAGAGTTCAATTATTTATGAATATTCAGAGCTCCAGCAAAGCTCCAACTTTTCATAATTATTTGTGAGATATTTCATTGAGTAAGTACTTGTGTAAGTTCACATCTCTGCCTAACATATCTCTGTCAAACATCATCCACAGAAGGTCATGTACTCAAGACCCATAAGGTTATTTAATGACCCTACTCTTGGCATAGGTGTCATACTCTTATTAATTCTTAGACTTGCCCTTGCCATAACTAAACTCACTACTCTATCTGATAGAAGAGATTCCCTTTTGCTAAGCTTTGGACAAAAACTCAAAAACTATGATCACCACAAACACCTTCTTCCCGTCCCTAGATGTAATTCAAATGTCAGACAGCTTCGTAACATGACTGGCTTCCCTACAATTAAATGCAATACAGAACGATATCGAAAATCCACCTTCCCTCACCTTGCCAGAATCTTGAAATAAACTCCCCCCCCCCCACGCTTTGCATCCCAAACATTTTCACTTCTCAGATTCCATGCCTAGATGTAATGACTCATTTTGCATGGTTATGGCCTTCTAACTTGGTTATATTTATGTATTCCTCCCAAATCTTCTCCTTTCTCTCTAACTATCTCCTTCTTTCTTTCTCTTCCCTTTTCTTTCCTATTCTTTACTTTTTCTTTCTTTATCTCACTTTTCACACTTGTTATCTTATTATTTGTGTAGCGTAAATCTTACATTTTGAAGGAAATCACAAGACATATATGCACCAATTTATCGTATTACAAAAGGTGGGTTTTCATGGGGCATGCGAACGATTCACGAACGATGCGAATGTCAAAAAAATGGCAAAATCCAACATTTGGAGAAGTTTTTCTCTGAATGTTTTGTGAAAATGGAGCCCGTAAACCATTCTTGCGCAGTTTGTGCGTAGTTCTGACAATGTATGTGCACATGTTGTGTGTAGCGTTGCAGAACTATGGCAAGTCCACAGACACGAAGAACACGTGACTAAAATGCGAACCTGGGTTGACAACTGTCTTGAGTTGATCAGTCTCTTTGTGAATAGTGCGCTTTATGTAGGCCAGACATCATGCGGTTCCGATTTGCTACCAAACATTTGTGAGAACTTCGCATAAACTCTGCGAAAATGTGGCGTGAGCAAAATCTTCGCAAAACGTTCGCAAAAGCGTCGGTTTTTGTTCGTGTGTAGCTCACAACTAGTTCAGGAATACTTTGTGACATTGTGACAGCGGTAGGCGAATTAACAGAGGGTCACGACGTGAACGGCTCACGTTTGCTTCTTTGGCGAAGTCACCTATTCTCATGTAGTACGCAAACAGTTTGTGAATAGTTCAGGGAAATGATCGTACGAACTTTGCTGCTTGCGCGAGACATTCTCGAAACTGTCGGAATCTGTTTGGGGTTTCACGAAGATTTTGAGAACATTGTGAGTAGGTTGTGCACATATGACAAAGCTCTTCAGACATTTTTAAGAACAAATCACGAACAAATCAAGACCCAGGATGCTGGAAACGTTCGCTAAAAAATGCAAACTTTCTTGAAATTTCCGCCGGACTAAAAATGACTCCTCCTAACACTTGACGATGCTTCCTAACTACCACGCATGTTTGGCGAACTCTTTGAGCCTAAAATACGAATGCCGAACTTTGCCATTTTTTCCACATTCGCATCCTTCGCGAATCGTTCGCATGCCCCGTGAAAACCCACCTTATGGGTTAAATGCCTTCAGTCCCATATCCCAATTGAAATATAAAACAATTACCCCTAGGGTTGCAAAAACAAAAAGAATTCCATCAAGATTAACTTGACAGTGATCACTCTTGACAAGTATTCCCATCGCAAGTTCTGTAATATGTCATTAGACAACCCTTCATATGTGCATAAGAATAAAATGAGACGAGTTGTTTAAGAGTAAGAGTAAACCTAACTAAAAAGTCATGATTATAAATCCCTCCATGATTATCAAACTGTGAATTCACCAGGTAATCATTTTTGCTAGCATTTTACCTATGCTGCATGAGAAGAGAGAGATGTATAAACATATTTTATTTGAAAGGTGTTTTTGGAATCGAGTATCATTAGTTTCTATGCATTGGGAATCCCTTTCAATCATAACCCTACTGACGCACACTATTTGGCATGCGTAATTACAAATTTTTATGGCTGTTGCCACAGAAACAGAAAATGAAATTATGAGCAAAGGGCAGAAAGGATGGAATTGAAATTGGGCCCCATCAAGCAGGTTGTCATCATCACAGATGAATTTCTAATGGAACAATTATGTTTCTTTGAAAAAAAGATGTACATGTACATGAGTGTCATATCTCCAAAACTCAATTAAAAGAGTGACGTCAAACAGAAATTAATTTGACACAGGTTGAAAACGTGATGTATGGTTATCCATTTGAATAGGCATGTGTGGAAGGCATAGCAGAGTATTAGAGTCATTGTAATGGTCATATAATTCATGAGTAGATCAATTTACTTGGTGTCATCATTCAGAAGACTCTCAATTGATAAAGTTTTAGTCAAAATACCAACTAGTTCATACATGTGAATAATTCTTGTTGGACAATACACAAGTAAGTTCATTTTTAAAATCTCTGTCTTTCTCTCTCTCTCGCTTGTGATATTTTTCTCTTTCGGTCTGTCTTTCTGCCTGTCTCTGTCTGTGTCTGTGTCTTTCTCTATCTTCTGTCTCTCTCTTCCTCCCTTTCTTGCTTGTGATATTTTTTTCATTTGGTCTGTCTTTCTGTCTCTCTCTGTCTCTCTGTCTCTCTCTCTGTCTTTCTCTCTGTCTTTCTCTATCCTCTGTCTCTCTCTTCCTCCCTTTCTCTCTTGCTTGTGATATTTTTCTTTTTCGGTCTGTCTTTATCTCTTTGTCTCTGTCTCTCTCTATCCTCTGTCTCTGTCTCTGTCTCTTATGAGAAACCTTGAAGTACATCAGAAAACTGCAAGTAAAGATTGGTTAGTACACAAATCACTTACCAAGTCACAACTATCGGCTATTCCTTTGACTGTGGATAACTGATTTAATATATACATAAATAAATGTGACTATATTCCCCTCATAATTGGATTTCTAAATATGAGAATAAATGATTTGCGATGAAAAGGAAAAAAAGATAACTGCTGTTCACATTTTTACTTACCTTTGTATGTGCCAATATCTATACTTTGAACCTTCTTTACATGCTTATTTTCAACAAAAGTCCAGGTCAACAAGCTGCAATTTACACTGCAAGAAGTGGCCGTACAGTGTTTTTGTTGTTGCTGTTGTTGCTCTGTGCATATAGTTTCATATCATTCTATTACATAGATTCATGCATCAATATGCCAGGTAGGAACTTACAGGTTCTTTGTATACCTGCAACAAATAGCAATGCCGTAGGGAAGACTCACTGAAAATAAGGAAATGAAACAACAACCTAGAAGCTACATTATCCCCATTATATGTTAAGATAATAAATGATTACATTCTATAAATGACAACCTGATTCTGAAAACCACATGGCTTGCTGAGATCCAGAAGGTTATTAACTCATATTATCTAACACAAATTTAATAACCTTCTGGCTTTTAACATACCACCTGTCCATTATGTAACCATTGCTGTGATTAGCTCAGTAGAACATTGCAGGTCCACATACAGTGTGCTCATTATTTTCTGACATGTTCTCTGTTGAGAGCCAAAAGGCTGTAACTCAATGCAAAACTACTGTCAAACCAGAAACATTCGCGACATGAATTTTTCGAGAATTGTAACTTACAGCCAATTTCACAGAGTTTTTTTTTTTGCGATTTGCAAAAATTTAGTGTTATGTCAATTCTAATTCAATGATTTTGCGGCATGAATCTTTTGCGAATCTGAAACACTCGCGAAATTTGCGAACCTTAAATGCATGAGAAAATTTCTAGTTTTGCAGTATGTAGAATGACGCCCTTCTGGAACTCAGTACAGACAATACATGTATAATGGTATAATGGAAATACAACATAGAAGTTACATAACTGAGTGCATATTAGGAGTAAGAAAAGAAGGGATGAGTCATAAAATATGAACCTAAATTTTAATACAACCCATATATCTTCATAAAGTGCTGGGCATGTCATGACAGTACAAGAAAACCTACATGAAAATTCATGGATATATATTGATTTTTGCTCCTCAGGTAGAGTTATGTGACTCTGTTGAATGTATGACACATGCTCCGGTAACAATTCCTCCGAGATGAAGTTTCCTAAACAAGATGAATGCCTAACTTCTACCCTAGACCTAACACTTTACATTATCTTGACACCAACCCTAAACCTAACCTAACCTAACCTTAACTCTTTGCTTGCCACATAGATACACCTCTATAGGATTTGTGTGTAAAGTCTGTGCCAAATGGTACAATGGCACAGTAAGGGTTAAACCAAATCGCAACCCAAATCCTAGCCATAGATATTTGATGAAGTAGAGCTTAGAGCAATTGTCGCCAGAGCAAAAGTTGTATCACGTCTCTGTCCTACTGACCAGTTTAACACACTGATAATACACAAACCAAAGTATTGTGACTCAATATATCGCCTGTTGAGAGCCAGAAGGGTGTTATCTCTGTAGAAGGATGTGAGTTATGCCCTCCTGACTCTCAGGAGATAATGTATTTGGAACACTACGTCCACATCTAACCAAGATGAACAATAGATAGAAAGGCCAGGGTTCCAACACTCTGACACCACATAGCACTTCAAAATATACTATTATGTAATTTCAACCCCATGTGCAATTAACAACTTAATATAAAGGAAATACTTCAGACTGGTAGTCCATATCCTTCACAGGTTATTAGTAGTAGATTAGTACATATGAGAGTGCCATAAGGTTATAAGTCCTAGATTAGAACACTTCCTACATTGGATGATTGTTTTCTTTAGTACCCACACCAGTGTAAAATAGCACTCTGATATAGAAAAAGAACAAGAGAACTTGTTTTCAAAAAGGTGGCTCAGAAACTTCAAGCTGAAATGATTCCTTTGGAAGGTTCTGTTTCATTTTGCTCTTCATTAAACCTCTGCAAGCCCCTTTTGGTTGTGAAATGGCACTCCTCTGCAGAATATATTTTACTCCAAACAACCAATAAATCAAGGTGAGTACAAATGTCTTCCATGAACGGAAACCACATGTTTCTTCTTGTACATAATCAAGACCTGTTTCTAATTCACAATTTAGTATATACTTTACAGAATAGCTCCGTTTTGAAAGAAAGTTCTCCTCTTCAAGTTTTTACAGATTTTTTTTTACCAGGTTGTTTAGAATTGAAAATACTGTAGCTGAACAGGAACTAGTGTAGCTTTGTTGTCAGTCAGTTACCTCTCTGCTTCATTTGATTTCATTGGTTACTTTTCTTCATCATTCTCCCAATGCCCCATTGCATCAAACTCTTAATCCAATGCAATTACATAAAGTCAGCTAAAACTTAGTATCTTCCCAACAGTTTAACATTCCCATTTCATTAACATTAGATTTTTCAAAAGAATGAAGAGTACTTTGAATATGTTTTGAGTGATAACTCTTAACCAATTTATCATGCTGACTGCTTTGCATTTGATATGAGTTTTGATGCAACATGGCCTGCTGGCATCGCAGCATCTTGACCTGGAAGATGATGATGATGCTGCTGCTGCTGCTGCTGATGATGATGATACTGATGATGGTGGTAGCAATGTCAATGATGGTGATGATACACCTGTAGAAATGATGATCTGCAAAAGAAAAGCCTTTTCCCTAAGGGACTTTCAAACTCATCAATTCCAGTATGAATGCCCTTGCTCATTTCTGATAGTGCTTCTTTATCATAGGCGACTTAAGTTTATAGAGATGGCCATTATTTTTTTCAAGACAGGATTTTTCTTTTATCCTTTATACCCCTGAAAAGTTGTGGATAAGAGAGTGAGACTTTCCATTTTAAGTTAATTTGGATAATTCATCAGTTTCCAAAAAATGGTTATTTTATGATAGGATATGATTCCTTTAAAGTAGATATTCAAAGAAAATCACAAATATGGCAATTAATGTATCACTAGAAACTGGGAAGCTTACAGATGGCAATCGTATAAGTTTTATGTCAACTGCGTATCTGGTGATTATAAAAACAACACAAATAAAAGCTCTTCTCAGCATCTGGAATATCCGAGGATTCGCCAGAAATATAGCGATGTTTTGATGTCGTCACACTCGGGATCGATCCTGCTTTAGCAGACGACGTCCTATAATGAATGAACGTAATTGCAATGCAATTATTTATCAAATTATAAAGAGTTTGGTGTATTTAAACATGACCTTATTTCACACCATTATAAAGGGAAAGTGAAACTGATTCTGATAGCTAAAACCGTTTGATTGTAAATACATAGGAGAAGGGTCAATGATCAATGAAATAAACCCCACTTTCAAATTGAAAAGCCCTCCGAATAATAGCAGGATGGTATTCGTTCCCTCTTGAAACGCCGAACATGGCCCGGTGCAAGCAGCTGAAAATACAATGGCGTCTTATTTTGTTTACAAGTGACTGATTCCTTTATTTTTTTAACGCTGCATTTTTCATCAAAATAATACCATACACGAAGTTAAGAGTGAGGCAACAGACTAACATTAAGACTGACGCTAGTGAAGGAAGAGAAATAAGTGAAGAGGAGATGACAAAATAGGCTCTGAAAAATGTGTAAGATGTTATGGGACATCGTCTGCTTAGACAGGACTGGTCCAGGGTGTGTCGTCACATATCTCAGCAGCGTTCGAGGAGCTCTTCAGCTGCTATATCGGGGGCTGTATTTTACCGTTTTATAATTGATAATAATCATTACTTCAAATGTTTCCAAGCGTTGAATTTGGATAACCTTGTTTAATTTATGCCATCTATGCAATAATAAGTATTAAGCCAATATTTAAAATCATTAACGTTCTACTTTAAAATTGAAGGTTTCTGGAAAGAAAGTGTTAAGTTACTATGAAAATAGGTTTGACACATTGCCAAAGTGATATTTTTAGCATATTCATATATATATATATATATATATGTATAAGTCTGTCTCCTACGGAAAGGCGAATCGTAACAATGCGGTTTATTCTGTCACAATAAAAATTCGACGTTAAAGGGAAGGCGAACGTGCGTTAAGGCGAATTTGAACATTGGCTGAGATAAAAGGATTCCCCTTATCATTCCATGTAGAGATGTTTATATATATACATATATATATATATATGTATATATATATACCTAGATTCTACTAAAAGGCGAATTTTTTTAAAAATTGTATATACGTATATCATTCGCAAAAAGGACCTACGGAAATGGGAAAAAACAGTGCCGAAAACGTTACGTCGAATAAAAAAATTCGACTTAACGTCGGCTTCCGTTAAGTCAATTTTTTTTTTTTAGGGGTAGGAGGCATGCTATCAATATAAACGTAGAGGGCGCCAAATTAATTAAATTACTACAAAGTTTTGTTCGGTAGGGAGAACTCATTTTCGTATAATAATCTAATCTAAGTTGGACTTAGGGCGATGTCTGTTTTTCTTGATTATATCAATAGTTTGGGGATTTACTAAAAATACCTTATCGCACACAAAAGGCAGTTATTATACGATTCTTTTTGCCATAAATGCAAATTGAATCAAATTAATTCTAAACATATACTAACATTTTGAATCCATTAATTCTCTGTAACGTCCTTTTTGCAATGATATACATATATACAATAAAACAAAACAAATTCGCCTTTTGGTAGAATCTAGGTATGTATGTATGTATATGCCAAGCCATAATGTTTCAACATGCTGATTTTGGAGTCATTACATTATTTGAGCATTGTTTGTGAGAGAGATTAATGCAGAATATAAATATAAAGAGAAAGAAAGACAGAGATAAAAAGACATTAGAGAAATAAGAGATAGATAAAGACAGAAAGGTGCTGATGTGAACAGAGGGAGTGAGATAGATAGAGAGAGAGAGAGAGAGAGAGAGATGTATATATGAAATTAAAGGAAGATGATGAAAGTGACAAAAGAAAATACAGATATATAGATATATAGAACATAGAATAAAAGAGAGATGATAGAGATATGTGAGAGATATTCAAATTATATTTGATATTGGTATGTTGGTGTTCTGACAAGTGTTATGGTGACAATTGCTCCAGGCATTACTTCTTCAAAAATATAGGGTTAGGGGTAGGGTTAGGGTTATGGTTAGGTTTGCAGTTGGGTTCTAGGTTAGGGTTGGAGTAAGGTAAAGTGTTTGGTTGAAATTAGTTAGGTATTTGGTTAGTTTAAGATATTGATTCCAGAGCAGTTGTTCCAGAAGCATGTGTCATACAAGCGGGTATGGTGTATTGTGACATGACTGATATGATACCTATTTAGTCACAATGATTTTTGAATGCATTTGTATGAGCAATACATTGAAACTGTGTGCTGTAATAATGTCAGCCCCTTGAATACAAAGCCTCATTAGAGATCAGGCTGTGGTCTAAGGAATATGCATGTTTTCCCTAAATTGAGTTGTCCTCAACAGGTTAAAAGATGTACAATTCTTTACAATACATATCCATTAAACAGTCTAATATTGGTGATTTGTAATAATGCTTAGAACTATTATCCATAAGAGACACTACCAAGACATATCGTTGATCTGTCGTAGAATAAATCAACCAAATTAGGTTAATGCCTTCACACTATTTTCAGTGTTTTTGCACATATTAATGCATTCAATAATCGTGAAATGATACCACCTTTTCCAACCTATGCAAAAAGAAAATGAATATTCAATTTTCATATCAAAATTGTATATCTTTTTTCTAAGAATATTGATCATATTTGATCATATAAAACTCAAATATATTCAAGATGATTGTATGGATTCATTTTCTTTCTGTTTTTGTAAGATTAATTTGGAAAAGTTGAAATCATTTTAATATTATAATATATTATCAACATTCCATTTTCACACACAAATCTCACAAGTGGAAATCTTTACTTTACACTCAACAGCCAATTTGCTGATTTGTCAATGCCAATATTTATGCTACAATGTTTTCTGACTTCAAAATTAGTCTGCTCTGTGTCTTTGATAAACATCATGAGCTTAAATCTGTATTCATATATTTCATTCCATTTACATAAAGATCAGTCATTATAATTTGAATTCAGACAGTACCCATGCAGGAGTTACTAAAATGAAAAACTGATGATCAGTGCTCATCGGCATGAGTGAAAGATATAAAATTTCGACCTCAAATATTAGTTTGACCTATTTCATTAAATCATACCCATCAGAAATTATCAAAACATGTGGCTATAACATTATGGTCTTCTTTTATCACTTCAGTATGCACATTCTGTAACATGAAAAGGCAAAATGATTTCTTTGTAAGTTTTAACTCTACATCTCATGCCTTCATTCAAATATTTATAATTTACATTAATTTACTTTACTTTTCTTTACTATCTGGAAACCAAACTATATAGGGTTGATAATGTTGGTTCATGATACCTTTAATGAAATAAGTCAAAACTAAGTTCATTAAATATAACCTTGAGTTTTGGTATTTAAAGTTAAGAAAAACAATGTCAAAGTTATCATTGTTGATAGTTGTTGGTCAAAAAAAATCATAAAAACCCTTGTGTATTTAAGGGTTATATTGACCAGCAAAATGTAACAAAAGTACTTGTTGAACACCACATAAACTGAGAAGTGCCAACGCAGATATGCTCACATGGGACAACATAATGGATTGTGGTTCATGCAGACTCAATTGTCCTCTTTTATCTTTGCTGATTATTCAGCTACTATCCATTTTTTTTTGTAGTTTGGACTTTTAGTGAGAGTTTTTATTGGAATTTTGATTGGATTCTTGGAAATCTGATTTTCATGAATACCAAAATTCAAAGCTACCTTTAAAATGATAGAGGACATATTTCATGGAAGACGCATAGACTATTCCATATATTTGTTTTCATATGGTTTCCAATTACCAATTTATTGCAAGATTAAGAAGATTCATACTTCCAATTGCTTAAGTGCATATAACACAATATTTTTTTTTCTTTAGATCTCATACCTCCGTCATAATGGCCTATACAGTGATGGTATGTAATAATGATAGTTTATCTAATGATAAGGATATGATAAAGAATAATACATTCAATCATTCATTCATAATGATGGTTTAAACTGTTGGATAGAAGAGAAGGAAAGGGGTTTTGTCTAAAGAGTGAGATAGAGAGAGGCTGCAGCTTTGGGGGTAACATGGAAGGGGGGGGGGGTGTTTATCTTGATGTGAATCAGAGAGTAAGGTGGTAGCCAGTCCCCAGGGCTCTACCGACTGACGTTAATCAAATCGATTGGATAGCCTGCTCACTATTGTGATCGTGGTACCAGAATGATCGCACAAAGCTCATCTTTCTTGAACCCATGCTATCCAAGGTTGAATCCTTTGTTTTTGAAATCATTGTACTCATTTTGACGTACATACAGAGAATATTTACATCCACCATGCATAGCTGTGGGGGGTTTTGATGCAAAATTCTCCCAAATGAAAGAGACAGATGTTGTTCGCTAATTTCTGATTCATCGCAGTTTGGAGTTTACCCAATCCAGTAAATACCTCATTGTATTCTGATAGTCAAAATGTGACTTGTAATGATTTGTTTTTTGTTTAATTAAGGCAGTATCACTTGAAAGATATTCCACCCAATTGCAGCACTACACAAGTACCGGTATATCCATATTTATTATCATCTATAACGTTTGTTGGTGACCATTCTTAGAAAGTGCCCTCATTGTGAATATGGTGAGCTATATTGCCTACATTGTAGACAAAAGCTATCTAAGGGACTATGAAACGAGACCATGTTACATGAGATAGTGTATACAAAGAAATTGACAAGTTTAGCTGCAGAAAGACAATAGCTCAAGGAGAAGATAGAAATTTAAAGGAGGCCCTACAATAATTCAGCTCATAATACTATCATGTTTACGTTTGATATTTTTGTAGCAAATAGAAGTATATCTTCAATGATATAAATTGGCATTTTACAATCATATAATAACATACGCAAGATACAACAAAAGTTAAGGACCTTTATATAACACACTGTGGGCAATATAAAAAGAGAAATATAAGCAATGAATTCAAATATGTGACGGAAGTGTCATTACGTTTCTCGCTATTCCCTTTTCCACTACCTCTGGTTGAAAGAGAAATCTATGAGATATGCTTCTTTGATAAGTGGAGAAATGTCCTTAGTCTTTTACGGCCACAAGGTCTACCATGGTCTACCACTAAGTATCAAGATCATCACGTCAAACAGCATCATTATATTCTCAAAGGTATTTCTCTTTGTTCTAGTTCAAACCATTCAATTCATCCTGTTTAAATTACAATTAAATTGGAAGAGCAAAACACAAAAGTAATTTTTTAAAAACCTTAACCTTCTACATTAACCTTAACATATGGTAGGATTTCAGTCCGGTGTCAAATCACAGTGAATATTTGGCAAACATATAGAAGTTATCATTTCTCCTGGACTACAGTCTAACTAATTCAAACCAAAAAGTGGATCTTTCCTGACAAAGCTGAAGCCTCGTTCACATATGATGCTATTAACCTTCTTTAAAAAAAAACCCATGGCAGACTTCAATGATATAGCGCAGTGCGCTTCACTTAATCTGTATCGTATAACATACAGTTAAGTAAGTACATGTAGGGAGGGGCCTTTGCTCTTCACATCCCCTTGCCATTCATTAAAGACATAAAATGTTTCCTTTTTCTTTTTGCTTTTCGCAGGAGCAATTTTTTGAGGTGGTTTATCAGATCACATATGAACGAGGCCTTACCATACATGCTTTTCAACCACTGGCCTATATAGAGCAGGATATTCCATGGCCATTCATGATAACATCATTTCAGAGAATTTTTCAGTGCATTTTAGATTATCCTCTGTTGATATAATAAATTGTAGCCATGTATGGTTTCACTGTGCTTAAGAAACTACTCATATGTTTGTCTTTGTGATGCAAGCACTTGATTAAATGTGCAATGAAAAGGGCATGACTTTGATTTCTTCCTTTCAAATAAATGCAACTTTCTGAGGCTTTATTTTTCTGTTTGGTATCATACTTCAAGTATTTGATTGAGCAAAATGAAAATGTATAAGCCTTTTGTATTTGCCTTTAGTTGCCATGTGTCTCTATGAAAATTTATTCTTAATATTTGAAATGAAAAACAGTTGGTTGTAATTTAAAATAACAATAGTTGTTGATTTGATTTATATTCCAAAATGCAGCCTGAATACATTGTCATTAAACTCATTGAATATTATGCTTATGATAACTCAGGATAAAACAAATCAGAAAGGCATAACAAATGATGTTAAAGCCACCTATTAGTTATATCATTAGGAACAACATTTTGGGTTGATTTCAAAAGCTTATCCTCATTTATTTGATAGTGCGATTCTGCGTTGGAAATATGGAATATTTAGACCTGCATTTCTAGCATACTAGTCATATGAATAATCAGTTAAAGATAGGCAACTTTAATGTGAAGTTTATGCCCAATTTATCCATGGAACAGTGCATTTAAAAGTGAAAATTTTACTCTTGAATATTCAGTTATGAAAATTGTCCAAACCTGGTGGCATATAAATGCATTGACTGTTGGTTCAATACTTGCCAAGGTAAATAGGAATACAGACAAAAAATTCAGTTGTATAAAATTCTTTCGCCTTTGATTCTATAAGAGTTTCTCACAGGCTGTATCCTGAGAAAATACTTTTCATGTCAGAATGTTGAACCATCAGAGTTTGGTAACTCTTTGTTTTCTGAGAAAAAATTTGATAATCAACAATGGAAGTAGTTTAATCAAATGCTTGCATCATCCAACTCATACTATACACTACTCAAGCTGAAAAATTTAATCTTAGTTCAAAATAATAATTGTGAAAAAAAAAATTGAAAAAAAAATTGAAACAGACATTGCATGAAAGAAAAATGGCAATTGGCATATTTCTGCATTAGGAAGAAACACAAAATGAAATGAAAAAAAAAGAGAGATTTTGAAATGGAATCATACAATTCATAGTCATATGATGATATCAACCTGTGAGATATATTATGTACTGGTCTTCAATTGAAATCTCTGATCTTGTTTTCACACCGAGAGTAAACGTGTGACAGAAACAACTTTTCCATGCATAAATTTTTGAAATGACGCTTCGTCACCGAAACAGTTACATGCAATCAAGTTAACTTGATGGAGAGATCATCATCTCAAACTATTTTGTTTTCTATCTTCCAGCCATTCGTCTTGTCTTATTCCGGTCACATGTTTGTAGATTTGTCTTAATTACGTTCAGTCGCACCAAATTGTCTCCACAGTCACACAAATATCGTTTCAAACATCGTTTGCTCTTTGTGTGAACATGAGGTAGGAGTAGTAGTCAGCACACAATTTCATTACATAGTGGTATGATTCATTTTATTTGTGCTGTTAGTCATTGTACCAATTTGAATATAATTCCTAGACAAGATAGGATGTCTATCATCTGTTTGGAGCCAGAAGGGTGTTAACTCTCTACAAATAATGGTACTTAACACCCTTCTGCCCCCACACAGACGATATATGCTGAGTTTAACGTTTAAACTTGCTATGATCAGTTTACAGTTGCTCTAGATCTATTGATAACACATAAATGGAAAGACATGTGTGTCGATAGAATTCCCTAACCAGCTAGAATTTGTATGGTAAGGACTAAGGAAACAGATAAAACATTTCTGTATTTGTGTTGTTGTATTGCTTGGTAGATCTGGCGATTGGAATTTTGAAATTGGTGCACCATCAGGCATTAAAATGAAAGCAAAGCACACATACATGTAGTCATAGCTCATATTGTCAGCATTTCTTTTTAAACACGAGGTGGGATTTATAAAACCACATTGTAATTATTTGTGAAAGTCAAATATGGGTCATTTAGCGGTTGTTTAAATGAAATATGAAGCCCAGTAGCATGTAGCATGGAAATATGTTTCTTTTTTGATAGATCTCAGAAGGAAACTACTGTAAAACCAGACATGCGTGAAACTTTCGTGAATTTCGCGAGTGGACGAGATTCGCAAAAGTTTCCCAACGCGAAATAATAAAATCATAATTGAAGAATTATTGGAATCTGCGAGAGTTTTTTGCTACAAAATTGGCTGTCATTAACGATTTTGCGAAAGTTTTATTTCGCGAATGTTTCTGGTGTTATAGTTACTCTTTTCTGAACTACCAATGGGTTTTGAAGTGTACACGTTTAGCTTATTGTTTCTAGCTCTGGGTTGGTTAAAAGAATTGTTTTGACTGGTTAATTTCAATGTTTGTTTATTCAATCTTCAACCTCTTTATAACTGAATAAAATGAAAGTTGATTTTACAGATGTTTTGTTTTAAAAGTCTGTCATAAAAATTTGTTTTGCCAATCTCCTCCAATTTCTACCAAGTATACAACCCCATACAGATGTCTTTTTGTGTTTGTTTCTTTTCTTTCTTCTCTGATGGTTTTTGATAACATGGTAAGTAACTTTGTTTCCCGAAATAAACTCATTTTGAGAAAAGGGTGGGGAACCTTTAATTTTGTAGACCTCCTAGATATTTGTTTTGTCTGTATTTTAAGTCCAGTCATTGTCATTAGAGATCGTTCTCTTCATGTTAGCTTTCTTCTGTGATATATTCTTGTCCATACCTAGTAAATTCATTGCATTCTTTTTTAAATTGGAGCACTGTAAATCTGAAGCATACTTTGTCTACATTAATTTACCACACTTTTTTTTATTTTGTTAAGAAAATTATAATACACCAGAATCTATAATAGCTTAAATGCAGACTTTTTGCTGAAATGGGTAATTGCAATCTTAGGTTTCCCTAAAATAACGAAATATAATTCCCAGTTCACCAAATCTATCATTTAATCATCGAATTCATATCAGGTATCAAGATTGAATTAAGAGGAAATAGGGTAAAATTGTAATATTTTGTAATATAATGTATATATTATATAGATATATTCATATATATATTGAAAAAAGCTGTCATTATTGCACACACACAAACTCGTCTATATAACAAAACCTTAGAGAGTACATATGCATGATCCTCATCAAACAAAAATTGATAAGGTAACAACTTCAAAATGACTTCCAATTCATGCTAGGTTCTTAGAGTTTGAATACAAGAGTATGAAATGTTTGAATAAGTAGATAAACATCATTTATTTTGTCCACTCTTAGAGGACGCCCATGTTCCTAGCACCTCGGTGCCCAGTTCGCATACAAAAATTGACTTCAATAGTTTTCTTGTAATCAATTGAAGATAAAATATGAAATGCAGAATATCTAGATAAGGATTACTAGTTGTAAAAACAATATCTCCCCATTACTAGGAATACAGATAGTGTATGATATTCATTGAGTTTTCTGAAATATCGGTACATCGATAATATGAAGGGTACAACGGGAAGGCACGTAAGATATCTAGCTAAATTTCATCTACCCCTTTAAACTGATAATATTGATAGTAAAGGGCAGACATGAACGCTGCCTGCTCAGATATATAGATTTGAAGATGATACAGGAAAAAAAAAAAGAACTCCACACAACGTCTATATCACTATGAAGTCTTTAGAACCTACCAAACTTGGTAGGCAAGCCAATCAAGAAAGTCCCAGTTATTATCAGTTAAGCAGGAAAAAAATGTCCACAATAAAAAAAGGATAGAAATACCTTTTATGTTGCATGTGGTACAATAGAGATAGGCTTTTTATGTACTTTTTGAAAACACATCACATCATTTCTTACTTTATACATTTCTAAATATTGGAAATATATTTCATGTAGTACTCAATATAATACCTATATTTGTCATTCCATATACCTCAAAAATGTTTTGTGATAGTAAGCAATTGGTAAGGATATATTACATAGAGTCATTTACAATTTTGTTAGAATAAAATATCATGTACATAGATAATGTACATTTAGCATGTTGCTGTAGTTGCTAAAGTAGTATGTTTATCCTATATAATATGCTGTAATAAAATCTACTTTTCGTCTTATCTAGAATCAAATCAGTGGTAAGATATTGATTATATAATACCCAAACCAATAGCAAACAGAAAAATCAAAAGCCAAACCTATATGATATAATGATAAATCGACATCTACAAGCTATGATTCATATTTTCTAGCCTAAATTGGAGGAAGAAATTCATTTGATGCATACATTTGTAATAATAAAAAGTCAATAAGATTTGTGGCTTTTCAGTCCTTTTTCATGTGCCAGATTGCAGCTCTGGTCTTTTGTTGTTTGATAGAGCATTTGGGAGAGTCAGACATCAACTGATTTCAGATCAGACCTTAACAATTTATTATGGACCAAAAACAATAGTTTCTGCCCCAGGCTGGCTGGCCCTGTGTTTGTGTGACCTGACCCATGGGTATCTCTCCCTCTCATCTTGACTATGTTAATTCATATATTTGCTTGTGCAGTGGCGGTTTTATTGCTTTTTGACTTGTATTTAATGTAAATACTGCATGTATGTGGGTTGTTCTTGTCACGTTACCCTGTTATTAGGAACCTTATGGTCGCTACTGACACTGTACCTTGTGTTGTCTGCCAGATCCAGGCCGGTGGTCTCCGGGTTGCCCAGCTGGTTGTAAGCAGCAGGTGTCCTGTTGAATGCGGCAGGCGTCACACAATGGTTCCTCAGAATATTATCCACATGATCCTGGGATTTCACCCGTCCTTTACCACTCTTTCCCCGTAAGATCCTTGCATCTGCTTCAGTCTCTGATATGTCAGCAAGAGGGCAAGAACATAGAGTTTTGGGTTTGGGTTTGCATCCAGGACTATCCAAGCTAGTGCCACTTAACCTTGGTGACGCGTTGCCGGTTGCTGTCCGGCGGGTACGAGGCGACAGCAGCCGGCCAGATCTCCTAGGTTCTGGCGACGGCGTTGCTCTGGCGCCCTCAGTTCTACCTCCAGAAGCCTCCAGTTTGATCTCCTCATGGGAGCTACAGCCCTCTCTGGCCCGCACCTGAACCAACAGATGGCACAATTCAAGGAAATCTTGAAAGTCTACCTTATTCCCCAGCTCGGGATACTTCATGGACTTCATTGTTTGTACAAAGCAGTGGAATCGTACGTTGGTGGGGGAGTCGTCCCCAAGTTTATTCAGGACTTCGGAAACCTCGTCGTAATTTAGCAACGAGTCCTTGTCCTTGTCGTGGGTGATGAACTCTATCCGAAATTCGGATATATTGGAGCGGGTCCAGTTGGGGTACTTTTCACTCAACTGCTCAAAGTTGATGTGCTCTAGGTGGTCATGAGGACTGTGGTAGGTGCGCCGGTTGACTATATCCCTGTATATATCCTCAGTGATGTTTTCTGGGCAGCGCACTACCTGTAGGGCCTCCCCATCCACCATTCTCCTCTTGCCTGTACTTGTGAAGATCTCCGCAGGCTCAAAGTGTACAGGTTCCATCTCGATGGGGAAGCTTGGAGCTAGCCCCATCTTGAGCCCCCGTAAGCAGCTTGAACACAAGCGTTGCATGATGCTTTCTTTCGCTCAACACTCTATAGACCAGCAAAGCTATACATACATTCCAGTCTGCTTCCGATGTTCATTGTCACAAAATTTCCACATGGCAGATTTCCGCGATACCATCCATCAATCACAAAACTGGTCCTGGCCCCAAAGTAATGATTCTCCAATAAAATATGAAAAATAAGTATTTCTAGAATGAATTCCAAATAATAAGTTGGCTACCCGATGATATCAGTGCACATGAGATATAGATTGAATCTGAGGTTGAAGTTAATCCAGATTGAATGAAATCCCAAAGATATCCGCAGTGTGGATGGATTAGCCTACCGCTATGGCATGATGGACGAGGTGCTGTGGAGTATGATCCATACTGTGCACGTTGGCAATGTACTCTTCAAACACACTGCAAAACTACTCACATCACATTAGAACGTATGCCCAAAGCAACTGGCTGCTTCACTGTGCCAGTTAGCTTATTATCATTGCAGCCATTAATCCAAGTATGAACCGTAAACGTACGTAGCGGAACCTTTAACAAATCCCATCTCCCATCAGCAAAAGAGTCCTGGCCGATGCATCCATAGTACTGAGAACTAAAGCTGCTCAGGGGATATATCTCGCACAAAAATCACCAAAATCAAGTCGACTTAAAACAATCCAGGTAGCTTATTTTGGGGTTAGAGGTAAAAAAAAAGGAGAAGGCAGCCACAGACCAGGTTATATGTATGGAGATAGTGCGTGAGTGTGTGTATATGTGTGTGTGTGTGTGTGTGTGCCGGTATGGCTAGGCTGCTATACAACGCCACTGCAAGCCTTTCTTGTGCACTAACCCATACATTGCATTTTCCATTATGACAGTCGTCTGTGCGTATGTGTAAAAAAAGGAGACAGTGGAGCATCCATCCCAGTAGTGGTGCAAGCTCTCTATTACTACACCCTCCTTCTCTACACACTCCTTCTTTAGATCCAATCATAACCATTCCCTTACACACACACATACACACACACACACTCACTCTCACAGGGAGAGGGCTTGCTTCATTACAATGTGAGAATGCTTCTTGCCTCTTCCAAAGTCACTCTTATAGGGGAGGTCAGCTTATTGAACGGAGCAGCATCCAGCTGGGTTTTAATATTGCTTTTTGCTAGCATCGCATCTCGGGTGGGGCTCTAGCCATAGCAAAGCTCTACACCTCCCCTTCAATGATTACAGCACTGATAACCATCATACTTCTGTAATAATTCATCATTTATTCTAATCATCAGTCAGCTTGATACCAAAAACCTGACTTTATCAGTGGTATATCTTCATGCAGTAATTCTTTTGAATGTCACTTACCTCATAATCCCATGTTGTCAAAAATGTCAATTTGGAGCTTTAGTTATTTATCAGCTTTCGCCTTTAAGTATTAACCATTGTGTATTGATTCTTACAAATCACTAGATGTACAATACATTCTAATCTCTAAAGTGGATGAGTGGCCTTCAGTATTTATTTAGCTATTGTAGAGTTATTCACCTGTATTCTGGGTTTAAAGGATAAAACTACTTTTGGAATTTCATGAAAAGTGGCTTATCAGTGGTATAGGTTTGAATAAGTTTTTTTAAAAAGAAGATTTATAGTGAATGTTGCTACACGAAAACCCCCTGAAATATCATGCTGAAATAGTTTCCTTCCTGGTGTGAATTTTCGAACATCGTGTGAAACATGTCAGCGTATTTGCAGGTGTTAGATTAATATTGAAAAATTTGGATTTTATGGTAGAAGGTGCGTAGCTACTTCCTGAAAACACTGAAACCACTGATAAAACAAGCACTAGTTTATGGGTATGAATACATTGCAACAAAACTTACTTGTTCTGCCATTTACATTTGTTAAATCCTTACAAATTTTGTGCACTGCTGGTTAGTTGCAGATAAATTACACAGTGACCAATGTAAATGGGTATAGTGTGTTTTAAATATTTTTCCTTTGTTCATTCAACATCATTTTCTGTGTGATATAAAAGGTTTAAAGAATTTAATCTTATCAATGTTAATCTGAAAGGTGAAGTAAATCTTATCTTACACAATGTTAAAATCTTGATTAAAAGACTTTAAGATAGCAATGCTCTTAATGTAATCCTGTCTGAAAAAGACATATTAATAACAATGGTAAGCAAGGTGTTGCTATGGAAGATTTTGTTTGAGGGTTTTTTGTCATGAAAATTCTGTTTAATTATCACTTCATTGTGTTATATAAATCTTCTATATTATAATTTGTCCGTTTTGAGCCAGAAGGGCCTTAAGTCCCATCAGTTAACGCCCTTCTGGCTGCAAACAGATAAATTGTCATCATTGATTGTGTTAAAACGTAATAGGATTGTGTAAAACCTTGGATAGTACCCTTATATTGTACTGCGAACCCTCATATGACAAAAGAAGATGGTCGGAGCTAAGATTTCACCCAAAATTTCAAGTTGTACCTGCATGCACTTCTAAGTGTGACCTTAGTAATTTTAATTTTTCACTATGTATTAAAATTCTACACTTGTATCCTTCCCTTATTTTTGCTGGTATATGAATGTTGCTGGTATTTCCTCTCTGTCTTATGCATTGATGAAATAATTGAATCACACTGAAAATCTGAATAGCAATTAGTCCCTTTTCAAGATCACTGATTATGTAGAGTTCCTTTCAGATGTTACCAAACTTATAACGTGGTTAGATGTATAAAATAGAAGAATGCATTAACTGAAATTGAACAAATATTCTGTGGTATGTATTTGAAATACATGATTAATATAATATTGATATAGTCTATGTATAAATATTATATTTGTTAGTGAATGTCAATATTTGCACTTTACTGTATAAAAAATATGCTCCAGAACAGTTTCTATTCAATACCTAAAATATTCTTTTGTTGGATTTGAAACTCCAAAGGAGTGAAGAATGTTATGTATTCATATTTTTACATATTATTATATGTATTTTTTAGATAAAATATGCTGTGTAAACCATTAAAAGGGTTATGTGGATGGATTATAATTCATTATAATGTGTCATAGTGCATGAATTGAAGCTTAAATATTTTCTAGCTTTGTGATTTGGACTCTGTCCCTGTGACCATATCTAGATGACTTCCCTGTCGACTATCACCCCCAAACATCTTCACCCCCAAACATCTTCACCGTCCCTCAAAATATACCCTTTGGGCAACAACCTATTGGGTTATTGTCTTAGGAGGGTATTTGTTCAAGCTGGGAGGGGTGTTGTCCAGGTATGGTAGAGGTAGTTTAGCAGGTAGTGCAACGTCTTATTTTATATATTTTTTTTTCTTCTACAGTTCGACAGTTCCTGTTACATGTAATCTGTGTTGTGTCTGTAGTCTATATATATGCTTGTCTTGCTTTTTATGTTTGTCTTTTCCCCTCTGACGAAGATTTTGCTAGGATCGAAAGCTCAGGCCCCTTTTGACTGCACTTTATATTTGTGAGATTTATTTTGAAGTTCATGCATCACAATTGATTGAGCTATATAATTCTGGTTGAGATGATGGAAGGGAGCAAATGTCTTACAACATATCTTGCAAACTCTACCAACACTAGACTTTACCTTTAAACACCTGCACAGCCCTTTCCCTCTCCCCCACACCCATCTTAAGGTCAGTCTTTGATACTTCTGCTACTGCGTATTGATTTTCTTAGTTATCTATCACCAATGTCTGAATGATCACCCTATTGTCAGACCCTCTGTCACGTGATATGTCTGCGTGCTCTGTTCACATTATGTAGTTCTAGGGTTAAATCAATTTTGGTAATCCCCTCCCATTGTAAGAGCCTGAATATGCAATCAGGTTTCTTATTGAGAAACTCTCCTACATTCCATTGTCATTTTATTGATTTATATTTATAGAGACTGGGTTGCTGCAACTGGTATTGCTTGGAAAAAGACCAAATAACCCTGATGGACTGCTTTTTGTTGTGTCACACTGGGGATAATAATCAGTTGATATTCATATGCAAGAAAATGGGGTTGAGTTGTTCTCCATCCTGTCATGAATATAAAACCTGTTATTTTTATTTTATATTGAAACTTTTTTTCTTCTAGATAAGAACAGTTTTACTGGTGGCAGCTCATTTTTTATAGAAAATATTTATTTCATAAAAATATCTGAAATGTAGGATGAAATCTATTACTATTTTCCGTCTAATGACACAGGAATATTAAACATGGATTATAAGATCATGATCTTCTTTAAATTCAGAGTTAGTATAATAACTACATGTTATGATTGATGCACTACTAAAAGCTTATCAAGAATATGAGTGATTATTACAGGCTTTTTGTATAAGCTTCAAGTTTTCCAGTTAAGTGTATATGAAAGATATTTGTAAGAGGTTAGACTAGGATCTATTTCTTAAAATCATAATGCAATAACATACATGTATGTATCTAAGTATTTCTATCCAAGCTTCTGTTTTCCCTTAAGACCAATCCGTTGATATGGCATGTAATTCTTCTAACAAAATTTGTCTTGGTTTGGTATGCTGGTCATGCAATTGCATTGTGAAAGATACTGTATATAAATCATATGTATTAGGAAAGGTTAATAACGTAGTAGCTAGAATAGTTGTGTATTGTTAGGTTTTGGAATCATTAAACTGATAAGATATTAACCCAATCCTCCTGAAAATCAATGAAAAGCACTCAACATAAATATGTGTACATGCATGGAACTTCACAAACATGTTACATCTAAATTTAGTAAAAAGTTGTAAACTTTTTCTAGTCATGTTTGAAAAATATGAAAGCAGTTTAAGAGTAATCCTTTTCATGTTACATTACTACTATACTTCCATATGGGGATACAAAGAATGAGAAAGCTCACTATTCATTTTTCATTTTTAGATGAACTCAAGTTCTCTTTAAGGATGGTATAAGCAAGATAGCATGTATGAGTGTACATGATGATGATGATGAGTATAGAACAAGCATAAATTAACATTTCAGTCTGTCCCCTCTGCTCCGTGGCAGGATGCAGCCCCCAAAAAGAGAGAACGGTAGAACAACGTCAATCATGCATCATCCCCACCTTACTAAACATGATTTAGCCAGGGCCTCGATTATTAGGCACTGTCTTGGAATGATAATGCTATATGATAGGGTAAGATGACATATAACCTTGCTTAGTTAGCTTCAATATTGAAACTCCTTTTTCGGTCATGATTTGTCCTGCTTTCCCATTGTCCATCTTTCATGTTCCTTTTTCTTTTATCTGTTTTCCTTTTCCTCGTCGTTTCGTGTTTGTTTGTTGTTCTGTAACACTGTTTTGTGTTTTCCAAGTCTTCGTAGGCACAATTTGAAACAATGTTATTTTCCCTGGGGGATCCACAAATTACAAGCACTGCTTTTTAGTGGATCCCCCACATTTCCTCAGAAATTAAGAATTTTAATAATTCATTCTAATAATGTATTTATATATGTACAGTGTACTTCTACACTTATCAAGGTAAATTGAATTTGTACATATATTTTTCATATTTTCTGTAACAATATCTGTAATGCCATTGTCTTTTCTTTCTGTTGGAAATGAAATAAATACGAATTTGAATTTGAATTTGAACCTTAGATATATTCCTGTCCTGGACCTTTGACATAGGTGTATGATTAGCCTTCTGAAGGTATCTTTTAAACTGGTATTTTTAGGCTAGTTAGTTAATTATTTGCAAATATAAAGTGATGCATGAAGGCATAAAAGAAAATATTGATAGTTCTTTATGTAGAGTTATAATTTAAACTTCAAACATTGTCATATTTTTGTGCCAAAATTGTGTTCACCATCATTTTGGATCATTAAACTATTGTTTCCCATGTCTAGCACAAATTGTGTTCAAATGTGTTTAAAAAATATGTTGGATTGTATAAGGTTTGTCAAATCATTCCAAATTATAAATATTATTCTAAATGAAATATAAATATTTGATTTTGTATATAATTATGATACTGGAATGTTGAATAACCATTCTAAGAGCTTTTAGCAATCTAGTTCTGATAGCATAATAAGTATACATTTTTACTAGGATGGATATGTTCATATAATCACATGTGTTTTACAGTAAAATTATGTAAAGTTACATCTACATGTCACTTCTATAGTTGTCATATTGATAGAAAATCAGCAAAATTACACAAGCTTTCAAACAAGAAGAAATCATCATTTTATATACCTCTGCTTTTATCAGCTTCTATATCAGGTTTATTTAATTTACTGTTGCTCCCAAAGTGTGCAAATTTAGAATAGTAGTTGAAAATAGGTTGAGCTTCCCTTTCACCCCCCCCCCCCCCCCCGGTCAGATTCTCTTCCTGCTCCTCTTAGGGGAAGGGGGGGGGGAATAAGTAGTTTCCTCCACATCTATTCACGATCTGCAAAAGTAACATGACAGCGAATGTGTCAGCTATATATAATGGCATGTAAAGTGTTAATTGTAAAGAAGTGCAGTATCTGTCTGCATGCAATGTCTACGATCATAGCTGTCCTCCTTACCTGTTCTATACACAATCTCTGCCAATGCCATTCTATGGTATACAGTGTGGGTCACAAAAATGAACCCAGATTCAACCCTAAATATCATTGTAATCTGTACATATAGAGTCAAAGCTACTCATCTTATAGCCTATCATGATTTCTTTTTTAATACTAGTATTTGACACCTTTATCAATGAATTCTGACCATGGACTGATAGACAGCAATATTCTTTCTTGATTCATGTCAAATTTGCCTGCGCTCAAGTTTTGAAGTTTTGAATGGAATGGATGCATGGTCAACCCAGGTTTTGGTTGAATGCTCTCCATTTATTGAAATCATTCACACGTAATGAAACATAATGAAAGGAACTCCTGAACATACATACCAAACTTGAGCAAAGTCAATTTTGGTGTTTTTGTTTATTTGGGGGCTTTTTTTTGGGGGGGGGTAGTTGAAAATGGCCAGTGCTTATTCATTCATGGTTACATTTGGGTGAGAAACCTAGAACATGACAGAAAGCATTATCAACTTTGATTCTATTATAATATATTTCATCAATTTTACTTGTTTTTGTTTTTCAAAATAGCTATTGGTTCTTGAATATGAGTTCCTTTTTTTTTTTTACTCACACTGTATGGAGGCCGTCCAGAGATATGTATGCACTTAGCTTGAACTCTAGCTGGTCGGGGAGATCAGCTGGAAAAGTCATGAATAAGATATATCGTTAATTTGAAATCCTTGGATTCATTTGCCATCATCCCATTTTGGGGAGTTCATCAATGCCCTTTTGGCTCTTTCATGATGTAGACCAAGTTTGTATCAAGAGTTGAGAGCTAGAAGGATGCTAACTAAAAGTGTATGAGTTAACGTCCCTTTGACTCTAAACAGACAGCATGTAAAAGGGTTTAAAGAACCATTGGGTTAGAGACCTTTTTCGCAATATCCTTGATATCTTATAATTGTATTGGATTGTAGAACACTGCAAGTAAAATCAGAGCTTAATGGTAGAATATTTTTGAGATTCTGGACATTGTTGATTAGATATAATTTTCTGTATCAAGAATTGTCAGTGATAAGTGTTCAAAGAGATGATTAAACTTCCTCTTTCAACTATCGCCATCATGAAAAGTGAATTTTTAATATCTAAATAAAGCATTCACTTATAATATTCTTTATTGTTCAAAATAAGCAAGCAAACTTATGTTACCTGAAGGGGCTACTTTACATGGGTGCGTAATAAATTTTTCTGAACACCACAGGAAAACATAGAGTTGCTAATTGTTATACTGACTTTATATATATTTAAAAAAAATTTATAAACCGTAAGATTTGTATTCGATATTGAAGTTATCTCAAACTCTCATCAACTTATTTTTTTCTCGATTTCTGCTAGTATTCAAATCAATTCAATGTTGGGGTCGACTTCCCTTTAAAGATTGCAATGAGTTTCATTCAATTATAGCGTCTCTAAACATGTTATCTCAATAAGATGTGAATTGATTGTGGCATATTTGTAGGTTTATTTCTAAAGTAAAATAACATTTGGGTAAATTAAAAACAATTTTGTTAGGTATCATATGCCAACACTAAGTACTATTACCACTAGTGCCACCCATATTTTCACTGTTTCATAGAAAGATGAACTCAAAGCATTCTATTTTATTGATAGTATATAAGAAGTGATCCAATTTATATTATAAAGATGTTAAATCCCATGATAAGGAGACATCCTACAAGCTATTTACTTGAAATTGATTTTGTGAATATTTAATAGGGGTTAAAAAAAATTAGAAACAAAAGCTAATGAACTGGATCTTATATTTTTAATATCTTATTTGCCTTATCCTCCATTAGAAAAGTGTACTTTTCAGTCATGTTTGAATTGTAAGTAGCTACTGTCAACTGAATATGACAACTAGACTTTTCCTATTTTTATGCCTCCGCCCAAGGAAGGTGATACCGGAGGCATTATGTTTTCAGGCCGTCCGTCTGTCCGTCCCCTTTTCGTTCTCGCGATAACTTCAAAACTGTTTTTTGGATCAGTTTGTAACTTGGCCCATGTATGCATATGGGAGGGACGATGAACTGATTAGATTTTGGGGTCTCAAGGTCAAAGGTCAAAAGTCACAGAGGTCATTATGTACATAAAAATGGTTTGTTCTCGCAGTAACTTCAGAACTGTTTGATGGATCAGCTTCTAACTTGGCCCATGTATGCATATGTGAGGGACGATGAACTGATTAGATTTTAGGGTCTCAAGGTCAAAGTTCAAAGGTCAGAGAGGTCATTATATACATAAAAATGGTTCGTTCTTGAGATAACTTAGGAACCGTTTGGCGGATCAGCTTCTAACTTGGCCCATGTATTCATATGGGAGGGACGATGAACTGATTAGATTTGGGGGTCTCAAGGTCAAAGGTCAAAGATCACAGAGGTAATTATGTACATAAAAATGGTTCGTTCTCGCAATAACTTCAGAACTGTTTGACGGACCAACCTCTAACTTGGCCCATGTATGCATATGTGAGGGACGATGAACGGATTAGATTTTAGGGTCTCAAGGTCAAAGTTCAAAGGTCATAGATGTCATATACATAAAAATGATGTATGGAGTCTAGGCCTACCTATTTTAGAAATTTCAAGGGGACAGTTGTCTATTTGCTATAAAATATCTATTTCCTTGGTGTATTTGATGATTGTAAGTCATCAATGGTAACTTTTTTATTTGTACTTTTTAAGTGAAAAGATTTGTAATTTTGTTGGACCAATCCTTTTTAGAGTGTACATGTATGCCATACATTTCCAATCTGGTGATGATGGAGGCATAAATTTGAAGATTCATCTAGTTTTTTTGGGGGGAGGGGTGGGTGGCAGCAGCTTACCAACAGTTTATATAGGTATAACTGGTATGTCTGTTACTTCTACCACCATCACCACCACCACTAACACAATCATCCCATCTCTACCACTACCACCGCCAACAAGAACACCACTACAATCACCGTTACCACCAACCAACTCCCTTGCTACCGGCCCCAAGGATGATAATCCCACATTATTATAATCCTCTTCATCAATAACCCTGGATGAGATCCCTGTCTCTCTGTTGTTATTGTCCTCCCTCCTGCTGTGCTGACCCATTTCATTGTTTTCTTACACCTGTCTCCTCATTAACCTCAATATGTTGCATTGGTATTATGATGCCCAATGGGGGTTTTCTCCGGTTTGGGATGGAGGGGTGTGATGGATTGGAATTTGAGATGTTGTATTGCTATAATGCCCCAAAGGTGATCTTATGTGCAGTTAAGAATTTTTGTTTGTTTTTTGTTCTGTTTTCTTGAGTAGGTGTCAGTAATTTAATTGGTATTATGACGTCGAAAGGGGGATCTTATGTAATTTTGGGATAGAAGGAGTTAGTGTTGAGTTGGCATTATTTTGCCTGATGGGGCCCCCTGTGGTTTGGGATGGAAGGGGGAGGATCTTGCAGTGGGTATCTGTGACATTGCATTGATATTTTTGTGCCTGAAGAGGGGGGGGGGGGGGCAGTTCTCCTGTACTTTTGGATGAAAGGGGAGGGGGTTGTCAGAGATGTCGGGTTTGTATAGTGATGCTCCAGAGGAATTCTGTTGTTTAAGATGAGTGATGGGGGATGGGATAGGGGTGGGAGTAACATTTACATAAGTTGTGTTGGCATTATGAAAGCCCCAGATGTCATCTGTGGTTTTGGCAAGGAGGGGGGTCAGAGACACCTTGGTATAGTAGTCTTTCTATGGTTTAGCATGATGAGGAGGAAGAGGTATGTTGTTGAGGCATCTATTTCCCAGAAAGTATCCCAGCAGGAAATGTCAAAGATTGGTCCATCTATCAAATGTATGACATATGCCTCTAACATATCACAATCAATTATACCATACAGATCATCTTAGACAAATCTCTCAGATTTTTGCATCATTGATACTAAACTTAATAGATAACAGTTGTTTGTTCATACTGCATCTCTACTAAGATTCTACCAGATTAAATACAAGAAGGATCCTCTACCATTTCCCAAAACCTTGTAAAAACCTTTCTATTTACAAATGAGCATTGATCAAAAATCAACTTTCAACTTTGAATTTTAATTCTTTGTATCTTTTCAGTATTGGGGAAAATGTGTTCTGTAGATTAAAAAAACAAACAGTTAAAACTGGTTAGTTTTAGATCATGGAGTAAGGATAAGACTTGATGGCACAGAAAGACTTAAAGATTTCATGAACCATTTAAAAGTTGGTCAAAGCCTTGAAATTGACTATATTTAGGGTTATTAACACGGACCACTTTCTCTGACGTATGAATAGGTCATTTTCAAAAGAACGTTCAGTCTAGTCGATGAGCCCTCTGTGTTAGTTTAATGCCAATCTGCAGGCAGATTAATTGGCCTTAACCAATGAATAGAACAGGTGGAGAGCTTGTAACGACAGCTTCGTGATTAGTCTACTCCTCTACTACATTCCCTCCACTAATTATTCTTTTAAAGGACAAGTCCAGATCCCTGTTTTCAACACATACAGCATCTCTTAAGTGCCAGAAAGGCGTTAACTCAAATACTGTTACGCAGAGTTAATGCCCTTCTGGCTCTCAACAGACACTTTATGGAATGATATTTGTTGAAAATATTTGTCCCATTTGCAACTACATGTAATGTCACTCTAGCATGTCACTCTAGCATGTCACTCTAGCAAGTGAATGAATGAGAAAAGATTGTAAGTACCCAACCCCATAAGTCACCCTTCCTGCTATGGAGAGTATTGTTTCTATAATGATCATCCATTGTGAAAGTTGAGTTCTGGTCATGAAATTGAATTGTGAAAAAAACTGTCTCAAAGTTCTCTTTTGATCCCTAAAGTTGCAAAATCTTGGGGGGAAAGATCATTTGCCCATGAGTGTCCTAAATTATGGAACAGCCTTCCTGAAGACATCAAAGATTGCATAACATCTGATTCTTTTAAAAATCATGTAAAAACATTTCTGTTCAAGATGATCTTTGAAGGTTTGCATCGTGGAGCTTATAACGTGGAGAAGGTTTACGGTTCACCATGTGTGTAACACACATGGTGAACCGTAAACCTTCTCCACGTTATTTCTGTTCAAATTGTAACTAATTTCTACATGGGCCCTGAGCACTCCACAGAATGGATTTGGCGCTATATAAGTTACATTTATTATTATTATTATTAAAGCAATTGGGAAAGGTTGATTATATAGGACATAAGAAGTGGTGTATGCTGCAAGGTCTTGGAATCACCAAAATGATTAGAAATTGACTCAATCCTGCTGAGAGACATATACACTGCACACAGAAATGTGTATATGGGACTACACGTAAATGTTCGGCCCGACAATGTCGGCTGTTTCTTATCATATTTTGAATGTGAGGGCCTTTGAAGAGCAATCCTTGTCAATGTCTAGTAACAAACTTACTTTTTTCACAATTATCTGTTGTATTGAATAAAATGAAAAAGACATATTAAGAGAGTGAGAAGTGCAATGGTGAAGTAATTGTAACTCATTTCCGAGTATCAATTTTGGTTAGATGTAGAAATATTTCCAAGATGATGTTTAGTAGTCAGAAAAGCAATTGATTTTTATTGCTTTTCAATGTAGCCAGACTTAGTGCATGAATATTTCATGTCTCAATTACCACATACATGTCAGCACAGAGGGGCCGGAACAAACAGCCTCACGCATCCTTTACATTACAAACAAATTTAGAGTTTACATGCCTAACATGATACATTAAACATGAAATTTAAAATCTGCTTATCTTCTATTTTTTTCAAACATTAGTAATACTACCCTACCTTAATCTAGGATTAGAATTTTGAAGAAAAAAAGTGCATGGAGTACTATGAAAAGCAGAATTTAGCACTTAAGAATGGGAAATACATAGTATGTTTGCTATGATTTTATATGTTCTTGAATAGTGTTACTTTTTGAGTGATTAGTACAACTTTTAACAATATGGTATGACATTCTTGCTGTCATAATAGTCGTACCTCTTGCATGTTATCAGATTCAAGATCTAAAGAATGTTAGTAATAGAATTACACCAGAGAATTCGACATATTCTAAAAAACTTGACCCCATTCCTTGGAATAGAAATGTATGTGTAAGACATGCAGTTTAAGAGTGAATTACACTTGTAAAAAAGATTTCTGTGTTTTCCTCTATATTCATTGTCTCGATGTGATTGGGTCCTAAATGAAAAAAAAATGAAGTTTTCTCAAAAAAATAGCTCATTCGATGCATATTCAATCAGAAATCATTCAGTGAATAAGCCCATCTAAACTGCACATTCCTGTTTTTGTTGAATTATCAACCAAGCGCTCTTTAATTCTGTGTCCCATCTGTCTGCTTTGGTATGCATTCTACGATACATGAAATTGTGTAAGTTGTCTCTCCAACGCATTCCATACCCAGTCAAGTGTGGAACGGACTGGCTTCATTGCCCATACAATCAGCACAAGATATCCTGCTATCTCTCCTCATCATAAATGCATAAACAAGCTGTTTTCATTGCCTGTTTTTCCTTCTCCATTACCTGTTTTTCCTTCTCCATTTGATGTATTTTCTTTGATATGAGCTGTACATGTGATATACACTTATATCATAATATAAGACCAGAAGAGCATTCACTTATATACTTTTATCAAGAATATATATACTTTCCATAGAGTGCTTATAATCAGCATAAGATATCCTACTATCTCTCCTCATCACAAACAAGTTCTTTCTAGTGCGTTTTTTCTTCCCCATTTGATGTGTTATATACTTTTACAAAGTGATAATCACATAGATCATGTACAATCAGCACAATATATCCCACTATTTCTCTTCATCTCAAATGCATAGAAAACTGTTTCCCAGTGCCAAGTTTTGCTTCCCCATATGATGTTTTTCTTTAATACTAGCGTAACTCAAGATATAGACATACTTCTACATTTATAATACATAGATATACCACCTGACATTGGCTTATCAAAAATATCCCCCCCCCCAAAAAAAAATGTAAATTCATTTTTATCTCTTTTAGTTCCAACATAAGGCTGTGTCATACATGGTATACAAATATTTTGCAGTATATTGGTTTAATCTAAATGCATTGATTATATTCTTGATTATATTCTTTATATCATTCATGCAGTATAAAAGAGGAGGAATGTGTTACAAATTAAGAAAACTTACAAAAGAATAGCTTAAATTCCCAAGTACTATTTTCTACTTGTTAGATACTCCTGTCATAGTGGAAAAAATATGCAAATATTGGACATGCATATTCAGATAGTGTATATGTTGTAATATTATCATATTCATACATGTGTATATGTCGTAATATTTTCATATTCTGAATGTATTTTTTAAAAAGGAAGCGTATCCTAACAACATAATGGATTCTTTATCAGGGATTGTAGACATTGTGGATGTGAGAAGATGAGATGATGTATATCACAGGCACACAGTGGTGCCAATTTGATACTCTATTTAATGCTATATTATTTTTTACTTAAAGAGAAGTTAATAAGGAGGAAATTAATAAGTATGTTTATTGTAAATCATTTTCAGATTTGTGGTTACTTCTGGGGAGCATTTCATGAAGTGTTTTGTCATTGATTTTTACTGACAAATTTGCTCTCAGCCAATCAGATGCAAGGTTTTCAGTAGCTTATAACAGTTGTCGGTAAAGATCACTGACAAACCGCTTGATGAAACGTTCCCCAGATCTGTTTGTTTGTTTTTCATCAAAGCACACAGTGACCTAGCATTTTGTGATATACATGAACTGTAAAATATTAGTACAAACCACATTGTACTCTGAATTGCCATACCTTTACTATAACCTTTTTAATGATATTTATTTTTTCCCTTATTCCATATCTATGAGATTATTTTGAATGAGATTTCTTTTCAAATGTTTTTAAAATATTATGAAAATTTGTGCTTTTCAGCGTTTCTGGATTTTACTGTTAATTGATAATAATGCCCCCCCCCCACCTCCATTAGGGGTTCTTAAAGATCCCTTCTGAGCTCCCTCAACCTGATCTTGGCCTGCTTTTTCTTCACTCATGCCTTTCTTCACCGTTCTATTCCTCTCTCAGTCTTCGTCCTTCTAATGAATTCTGATAGCAAAAGCTGCTCATTATCATAACGAGACAAGTTAATTGAACACACATTGAAAACTCATTTACGGCAACCTTGCGTCACCAGCGCTCTAGACCCCCCACTCTCCGTCTCCCTTTGCTTAATGTCTTTCAGGCAACCTTGACCGAAATTGTAAACTTGAGCTGATTCTTTTTGTCATTTCTCTCCTTCAATCGTTTTCTAATCTTCGGCATCTGTTTTTCTTGGATTTTGATATCTTTAACAACGCTCACAAGGAACTGATGAATGTTTTATTTGAAGCAATTTATTTGGTTGCATGGATCATTTGTCTTGATCATATTGAAATTACATTTGTTCTTGTTCTCCCTCTCTTCAAGGATCTCAGTTTAATTTGATGAAAGTTGAGGTGATATGTCGTCTGTTTGGAGCCAGAAGGGTGTTAACTCTGTCCAAAAGATAGGAGTTAACGTCCTTCTGGCTCAAAACAGACGATGTCCAAAAATAATTTCCAATGAACTGAAATTGTAATTTCTTGTCACATATGATATACCTTTAAAAAGGAATTCATTAATTAGTAGACCACTTTTATATATTTTAAGATTTACTGATTTCTTTATCTCATGTGTCCCATTTTATAGAATGTGATGTAAATGTTTATAAGTATATGAGTTAACGCCCTTCTTGCTCTTAATAGACAATATGTTTATTTTGCATAGATTTAGATAAAGAACATTTTTATGATGTACTATGAAATATAGGTATTCACAACTTATTTGGGAGATGTGCAGATTGTAGAATCAGTTTTCATTTTACAATTTTTGTCAAGTTCAATAAATAAATACTATTTATATTTATTTTAAATAAATGTAAAAAGTGTGGCATGTGTTGCGATAAAAAAATACCTTAAATCTTTTCAATGCTGAATTGAAGTTTTGTTGTGAAATCAGTTCTAGAACTAATTAAGTTAGGTCTTTTGCTTCAAATACCCATAGCAATATCTTATGGATATTGAAGAAAAATTTACATAAATTGAATGTAAAGTAAGTCTTTTACTGATAATGATGTTAAAATGTGTTTGAACATTGGACTAGTATGTATGACAAATATGACAACTGTAAATATTTAGGGTCTGGCTGTTAACTATTACAGTCAGTCAGCCTTTGAATTTATTATAACAAAGCATAAATCTTTGTATTGGCATTCAGTATTTCTATCGCCATGCCTATTTATTCATTTATACCGCCATCAGACCTAGGCTCACCCCTGTATACATTGACTCTGTGGCAGCGTCCTAAGCTAAATTCTTTGTAAACGTCACAAATTCATGGCCACAATCGTCGTTATCCTAAGACAACCATTAGCAAAGTACAGTAACCTGATGTGATGGAAGATAACATCCTTGTTGTTACCAGCCTTTCCTTTCCAACCCACCCATCCCAACCAGAGCAGAGAAAATGTGCCTTATGACCACTTGTCCGTTCCTCCACCAAGTATCGATGACTGGCGGGGGCCCTGAGACCTTAGGTGTGGGAGAGTATATGAAGAAGATAGAGACATTCTATTGAGATACTGTAACATTGTGATGGCAAAAGTTGGACGGATTGAATTGCAGCGCGATGTTTGCTCAAGCCGGGCTAGACCGTGCTGCAGCAATGATGGTGTGGTGTTTTGTGGCGCTAATGCAATGCTATGTGACGTCTGTAGCGCTCCTCAGACATCAATCATATGGGAATAGGAGAAGGGTAGAAAGAAAAATGGAATGATAATGCAATGAAGAGAAGATGGGAGTGAAGAAGATGACAGTGGATATGATGGGGAAGAATGAAGGAAGAATTGATGGAGCACGATATCAGGAGAGGAGAAGGATAGACAGAGATAATAGAATGATAATGCAATGAAGAGAAGATGGGAGTGAAGAAGATGACAGTGGATATGATGGGGAAGAATGAAGGAAGAATTGATGGAGCACGATATCAGGAGAGGAGAAGGATAGACAGAGATAATAGAATGATAATGCAATGAAGAGAAGATGGGAGTGAAGAAGATGACAGTGGATATGATGGGGAAGAATGAAGGAAGAATTGATGGAGCACGATATCAGGAGAGGAGAAGGATAGACAGAGATAATAGAATGATAATGCAATGAAGAGAAGATGGGAGTGAAGAAGATGACAGTGGATATGATGGGGAAGAATGAAGGAAGAATTGATGGAGCACGATATCAGGAGAGGAGAAGGATAGACAGAGATAATAGAATGATAATGCAATGAAGAGAAGATGGGAGTGAAGAAGATGACAGTGGATATGATGGGGAAGAATGAAGGAAGAATTGATGGAGCACGATATCAGGAGAGGAGAAGGATAGACAGAGATAATAGAATGATAATGCAATGAAGAGAAGATGGGAGTGAAGAAGATGACAGTGGATATGATGGGGAAGAATGAAGGAAGAATTGATGGAGCACGATATCAGGAGAGGAGAAGGATAGACAGAGATAATAGAATGATAATGCAATGAAGAGAAGATGGGAGTGAAGAAGATGACAGTGGATATGATGGGGAAGAATGAAGGAAGAATTGATGGAGCACGATATCAGGAGAGGAGAAGGATAGACAGAGATAATAGAATGATAATGCAATGAAGAGAAGATGGGAGTGAAGAAGATGACAGTGGATATGATGGGGAAGAATGAAGGAAGAATTGATGGAGCACGATATCAGGAGAGGAGAAGGATAGACAGAGATAATAGAATGATAATGCAATGAAGAGAAGATGGGAGTGAAGAAGATGACAGTGGATATGATGGGGAAGAATGAAGGAAGAATTGATGGAGCACGATATCAGGAGAGGAGAAGGATAGACAGAGATAATAGAATGATAATGCAATGAAGAGAAGATGGGAGTGAAGAAGATGACAGTGGATATGATGGGGAAGAATGAAGGAAGAATTGATGGAGCACGATATCAGGAGAGGAGAAGGATAGACAGAGATAATAGAATGATAATGCAATGAAGAGAAGATGGGAGTGAAGAAGATGACAGTGGATATGATGGGGAAGAATGAAGGAAGAATTGATGGAGCACGATATCAGGAGAGGAGAAGGATAGACAGAGATAATAGAATGATAATGCAATGAAGAGAAGATGGGAGTGAAGAAGATGACAGTGGATATGATGGGGAAGAATGAAGGAAGAATTGATGGAGCACGATATCAGGAGAGGAGAAGGATAGACAGAGATAATAGAATGATAATGCAATGAAGAGAAGATGGGAGTGAAGAAGATGACAGTGGATATGATGGGGAAGAATGAAGGAAGAATTGATGGAGCACGATATCAGGAGAGGAGAAGGATAGACAGAGATAATAGAATGATAATGCAATGAAGAGAAGATGGGAGTGAAGAAGATGACAGTGGATATGATGGGGAAGAATGAAGGAAGAATTGATGGAGCACGATATCAGGAGAGGAGAAGGATAGACAGAGATAATAGAATGATAATGCAATGAAGAGAAGATGGGAGTGAAGAAGATGACAGTGGATATGATGGGGAAGAATGAAGGAAGAATTGATGGAGCACGATATCAGGAGAGGAGAAGGATAGACAGAGATAATAGAATGATAATGCAATGAAGAGAAGATGGGAGTGAAGAAGATGACAGTGGATATGATGGGGAAGAATGAAGGAAGAATTGATGGAGCACGATATCAGGAGAGGAGAAGGATAGACAGAGATAATAGAATGATAATGCAATGAAGAGAAGATGGGAGTGAAGAAAATGACAGTGGATATGATGGGGAAGAAGAGAGAACTGTGATGGAAGAAGAGAGGTAGAGAATGGAGACATATTAAGTGATGAAGGAAAGAAATATATGAAGATTCAATGCAATACATTACAATAATTTAACACTCTTACAAACTGTTGTTTCACAGTGCTTTCAATTGATTTTAAAAATGTCCAAGAATGATCTAATATAAAGATAGATCGAATATTTAAATATATCAATGCAAGAACTGAATGCCAATATAATAACTTTTGATAGAGATGAAAACAAGACCAAATACGAAGCAACAGAGAGAGAGAGAGAGAGAGCAAGAGAGAGAGAGAGAGAGAGAGAGAAAAGACAGAGCGAAGGAATTGGATAGATTATAGAGAGCATATGTTATAATTTTTGTCAACTAAATGAGCATATTGGTGCGTCCTATTATTATTATCAGCAGCAGGAAATTATAACAACGTAACTGAATGTTGAGGAATATGAATTAATACCCTTCTGTTTTACATCATACATTATAAATTGTGACTATCAATCAAGTCAATGCGAGGTCTCAAAGCAACCTTGTCCATAATTTTATCAAATCTGAACACATTTGAGATGTGAAAGACTTAGTTTGGTTCTCCACAATCTGGCCACCTTTAGAATCAATACAATTGCATGTATATTATGATATGATGATGTATTTTAAATTTATATGGTGTGTGTGTTTAGTAGTCAAGTAGTTTAGTAGTAGTAGTAGTAGTAATAAAGTAGGAGGAGGAGGAGAAGGAAAAGAAGAAGAAGAAGAAGAAGAAGAAGAAAAAACAGGAGAGAGAGAGAGAACTAAGAAGTAAAAAGAGAGGAGAGAGAGAGAGAGAAATAAGAAAACAGAGAGGAGAGAGATAGAAAGAAGCAGAAAAATAGAGAAAGAAGCAAAAAATAGAGAGAGAGAGAGAGAGATAGGAGAAGAAGAGAGTGATGAGAGATGGAAGATGGGGAAAAAAGACAAAAGAGAGGGAGGGAGAGAGGGGGGGGGGGGCATGTTACAGAATGTGTTATGTGTTATGGAAAATCTAGAGTAGATGTTAACTCATAGTAGCATAGAACAATTGATATTAAAAGTCATTAAATCAAATAAATGATAGCAAAGTTGTAGGAGCATTACTAGATATATATTTTATATATATATATTTGAAATGATATAGTTTAGTTTTTCAGTAATATTGTTAAAAGTGCTACTAGTTACTATCTTGTAATGAAAGATATTTGAACAACTGTAACTATATTTATTGTACTCAGAGATGTAGGAGGTAGGAGAGAAATAATTTCCTAAGAATAATGTTCATTTTGTTTTTGTAAAAAAATGTATTCAAGAAGTCTTCAGAAATGAGATTAACCATATGGTGAGGAATAAGGGTAGTACAATAAGGGAAACAACTAAAATATTTATTTGGAGTATGGGTGGAAAGTATAACTTTTTTATATATATTTGCAATTATGTAGCACTTCTATATTAGACAGCTTAGCGAAATGCAATGTGCATAAAGACGCGGGGAAGACGCAAAGAGAGAAATTGCTAGTTTTGTCTGTGCATCTAAAATCGCAATCAGACTTATCTGAATAAAAGTTTTTATATTATTTTGCTTTAAAGTTAAATAGTAATTTTACATCCTAATATATTGGTTCTGCCTCAATAGAATAAAATTATGATTTTAAATAATTTTGTCATATGCGTCTTTCCTGCATTCTTAGGTGCCATCACATTTCGCTAAGCTAGCTTTTAAATTAGAGAAAATGTATTTTATGAGATAATAAGGCAGAGAGATTCCAGATGTTATTGGTGGAAGAATAGTTGAACAGATGTTTCGGTTGGGTCATATTTTGTTAAGACATTTCATTTATTTATTATATCTATAATATATTAATTTTGAAATGGATGATATGATTAGAAATAAGGGTAGATTGATTAAAAGAGATTATTTGATATAGTTAAATAGAAAAGAGAGAGGGATGCAACAAGGCTGAGATTTATTTCATCTGCTAGAAGATGAAGTGAGACGTGATGTAATGATAATTTACAATGATTTCATGGATGGAAGCCAAGGATGATACAGAGACCAAAAACACGGCTAGTTGATTGAAAGAACCCACCATAAAGTATTAGACATTCTACTCAGGGTGAAATGAAAAGAGAAGGATGAAAAATAAGAGAGAGAGAAAGAGAGGCAGACATGGACGGGGGAAAAGAGAGAAGAAGATGAAAAGAAATTTGTCATTATGGAGAGCAGAGTCTACACCCACGCACTTTGTCACTATGTGATGTAGGTCACATGTTACCATAGCAACCAGGTGATGTCAAAATTGGCTTTCTCTTGCTCTCTCTCTCTCTCCCTCTCCCACACTCCACTCGCTGCTCTGCTCTTCTCAGGGCTTGATTTCTTTTATTGCGTAGACCTTGCTCTACATGCATGTTGCAAAGGAACCCAGAATTCAGATGTGGAGATGGAGGGCTTGGTGGATGGGAGTGGGGGGGGGGGGGGGGGGTTAAGGGGTTGAGGGTTGTGGGGAATGGAGGCGTGAAGGAGAAAGGGTGGGAGGATTTGAATTTTGTAGATTTAAAAAAAGAGGTACTGTCAGAATACAGAGGTTTGGCTGCTTGTTCAGATTTAACTGCATCCGTGAAAATGATTTTAAGGGTATTGTAATCATTATTACAGCAGTAGAAGATTTTTCATTTCTTAACTTTGAAAGTGGAATGTCTGAAAATATTAGAAATCTTAAAGCTTACACGTCTTTCTGGATTTTTTAAAACAAATTTTTGGGTGATGCTATCTCTGGGTGATGCTATTCATTCAATTCTCCAGATCTGGACTATGAGTAGTTTTGATTGAGTTTGGAAATGAAGTAATCCAAATTTGATTGGGATTGAATTTGATTTGGTTAGGTTGAATGAATAACACCTTTAGTTACTCATCTCTCTATTATTCCAATAACATTCCTTGGAATGCATAACCTGAGTTGCATGGGATAATCTTCAACTCTAGATATAGAGGTATTGTAGTCTAGTGGATAAGTCACTGATCCATTGATTACAAGGCATGGGGTTTGAATAAGGCCACTCTCCACCCAGGTGAAGTAAATGGGTGCCTGGTAGGAAGAAATTCTTTAAAAGCTTTTGCTCCTTATCATGGCAGCTCGGCTAAAGCTGGGGTTATGATGTGATAATTTGTATTAGTGCAGTAGAGTACATAGTGGCTGTGCTATATAAATGTATACTTGTATTATTATTTCTTATTCTATATTAGTTTGTTATGAAGCCTTTTGAAGAGTATGACAAAACTTGTTGAATTGATATTTCATTGTTTTCATGGTAGAAATGTGATTTCAAGTTGTATGTCTACAAATTATTCTAGCAAATTTTACAGTGAAGTTTAAGTAAACAGTATTTGTGTATGTTTTGATAGGTTGGCTTGAGGTAACGCATAGGTATTAAGGTTTCAGCAGAGAGTATGCAAATGGTGAGAACATCTTAAATCAATGTGGTTATTATTATTATTATTGCAGGTATGTGATATACATTGATTATTTACATTGTACAGGTTTGCATATGGGTTTCCTTTAATTTTCCTCCTCACCGGTTCCACCTTCCATAATGACTTCTGAATCTATTGCATTTGTCAGCTTTCTAAAGGGAACAAAGATTTACCTGTTATATCCTATATTTACACTTGAATGTATTGGTTGTTATTATTTAAATAGTATGGTTGTGTTTGTGGTATTGTAAGGATTCGACCATACTGTGAAAGTGCAAGAAACTTTTCCCCTCTCTTCTCTGCCCTGGCCCTATAGTGGGGGCGGGGCGGGATGATAGAGAGAGATGAGAGGGGAGTAGAGTGGGTAACCTTTGGTGAGAATTGTGTGTGTGTGTGTGTGTGTGTGTGTGTGTGTGTGAGAGAGAGAGAGAGAGTGAAAGGCAGTCGGGGAAGGTAAGTAAGATTATTAGTATCGTGGCCAGATAACAACTAATGCCAATACCGGCATCATCGCTTTTCATGTCACTCAATAGTGTGGGTCTGGAGTTGCCGTGGTAACTGAACGATGTCGTCAGAGTCACATGCGGGTCCCCAGCATGGTTTGTTGGGAGAGAAACAGGAGGAGGATGGATAGAGAGAGAGAGCTTAGAGTAAACTTGTCTGCTCTTTGTCTCTCCTCCCATGCTCTCTCATTCCCCTTCTATTATTCAGATACATGCTGACAAATTTGATTTGATGTTGTGTGATGAGGCTACCCTCACGCAACCCCTACTACTCCCATTGCTACCACAACAACATCTCTGAACAACTACTGCTTTGTATGTTGAGAGCTAGAAGGATGTTTTTATGTTGAGAGCTAGAAGGATCTTTGTATGTTGAGAGCTAGAAGGATCTTTGTATGTTGAGAGCTAGAAGGATCTTTGTATGTTGAGAGCTAGAAGGATCTTTGTATGTTGAGAGCTAGAAGGATCTGTGTATGTTGAGAGCTAGAAGGATCTTTGTATGTTGAGAGCTAGAAGGTTCTTTGTATGTTGAGAGCTAGAAGGATCTTTGTATGTTGAGAGCTAGAAGGGTCTTTGTATGTTGAGAGCAAGAAGGGTCTTTGTATGTTGAGAGCTAGAAGGATCTTTGTATGTTGAGAGCTAGAAGGGTCTTTGTATGTTGAGAGCAAGAAGGGTCTTTGTATGTTGAGAGCTAGAAGGGTCTTTGTATGTTGAGAGCAAGAAGGGTCTTTGTATGTTGAGAGCTAGAAGGATCTTTGTATGTTGAGAACTAGAAGGGCATGAAGTCAGTGTTAAAGATAAAGTTGAGTTCTGGTCGTGCGATTACAATCTGAAAGAAACTGTCAAAGCAACTTGGAAATGTTGGTTGTGTCTAGATAAGAAATGATGTATACTATGAGGTTTTGGAATCATCAAAATAATAAGAAACTGACCCAATCTCCCTGAAAAGCACATGCACTGCGCACAGAAATTAGTATATGGGACACAGATGTGCCATGAATGTTTGGCCCGAACATTTCAGCTATTTTTTTGTCATATTTCGAATATGAGGGCATTTGAAGAGCAATCCTTTTCAGGGGACTTTTTTTACTATGATGTTCTTCCAAACTGATCAGATTAAAGAGAGCTCACAAATTAGACCCCTGTTACACATACCTCTGAAAGTGGACTGAGGCCGCCTCCGGAGGCGGCTCGACGTATGTGTAACATCAACTTTTTTTAAAAGCCGGACTGAAGCCACCTCAAAGCCGCCTCAAAGCCGCCTCCATCCCAGTCCATTTCTGGATGTGGTTTGAGGCCGGCCTCACGCTGGACTCAGTCCAAAGTGGACTCGGCGCCGGCTTTTAAGCGGAAGTTACGTAACCCATGAGGGCTGTGCATGCGCAGACCGTTCGCGATGTCAATGAGATAGTACAGCACCTGCAGTGCGAGTGTGCGAACCGCGCGAAAATTTTTACATGGAGTGCGCCCCAACGTCAGCTCGTGAAAAGGCGACGTGTAGCTGGCCTATGTGTAGACACAAAATTGCGGGCCCGGGGTATGTGTAACAGGGGTTTTAATGGTCTTGAGGCGGCTTCAAATTGCAGGTGTGAAGCCGGCTCCGGGGCCGCCTTTGAAAGCCGACGCATGTGTAACAGGGGTCTTAGTTTTCACCTTTCCCAGAAATCAACCTTCTCTTTTAGTGCTCTTCTCTTTTCATTCTGTCTTCTTGGCAATGGTATTTTTTTTAAAAGCCATTTGAAATGCATAGTATGCTTCACTTTCTCAACATCACCTTAATAAGTTCAAAACTTTAGTTTATGATTGTATATATTTAGCTATTGCACATTGTATTTTGATTTGATTGATGTGTATGTTGGATGGTATCAAATTACATACAAGATTGTCCCTAAATATGTTGGCTATCATATCATGATGGATATACTGTGTACAGTATAATTCAATATCTTTTTTTAATGTTGTATGCATAGTTTTCGCCCCCAAATTTTAGATTTTTCCACTGCAATATTTCTTTATCATGATTTGCCATTCCAATAGAGTTGCGATTCATGCAATTTAATTGTGCTTATATTCTCGCACTATTTTAAAAAATTGATCATCTATCTAAATAGTTGATTCTGTCTATTTGGGAGCCTTTCAGACACAATGCACTCTGTTAATGCAGCAACCTTTCCTCAATTGCTACATAGTATTGTACATGCTTGTAGCATTGGCTGGGATATCTTATCAGCTGTATGGTACAAGAGAGAAGTAATTTTACCATTTTTTGTAATTTTCTTTTGAACTGTAGTAACTTATGTGTGTGATATAATATCACATCCATCATTATTTTTATTTACATATACCTATTTCTTTTTTTTACTTAGTTATTCCAGTGAAAGAACTTTACTTAGATATGTATCATTCTACCTAATAATAGTTTTAATTTTGATTATCATTTGCGGGTGTGATTTCTTTATCAAGGAAATTTCAAATCTACCAATACAAATCCCTTTTGCTTTGGCCCTCCAATAAATCATCTATCCAATTGCATTCTATAATGGTACATAAGGCTATCATGATTTTTTTTAGCAAATGAGATATGCTAGTTTCCTTTTAAAGAGCATTGTGGTTTTTTAAATTATTAGAACAAATTTTTAAAGATATTAAATTTCAAAGTAGAGGAAAGTGGCTTTACATTTGCTTTGTCCTGTAGAGGTGCTGTAGTCTAGTGGATAAGGCACCAGATATCATGAGATACTGGGGTTTGAATTGCGCCCACAGCACTAACACTCTTTGACTAGATAATAATCTATAGCTTCCATCCAGATCTACAGGAAGTAATTCTTGAATGTTTCAACACCTTATTAGGAAAGCTAGGCAAGCGCTGGGCTAATAATCTTAAGCTCTTTGGAAACACATAGAGACATTGCTTAATATGTGATATGTGCTATTTTACAAGAATAGAATATTAATATTGTTATTATTGCTTGTGGTTTCAGAATTATAGAATTGCTCTATGTTTTATGGAAATGAGAGACATACTGTGCAGTTTTACTTCTCTTTTCCATTTTAGCAGAGACATATCAAAGGTTTTCCTTCATATTTTTGTCTACTTATACAGGTTGTAGTTACCAATCAGATCACTACACACTTCACAAGCCTGGCAGAGCAGAATAAGATTGCCATGGAAACAGATGATGATGCAGCTTCATCTTTCTCTGTTGCTACATCAGGTAATACAAGCTTTTTTTCTACTCTTTGCCTTCTAATTCTCAACCTTCTAATTCTCAACCATCTTATATTTTCTCTTCTCATCCTTCTGCTTTACTTTGTTCTTTTTCTATTTTCTATATTTCATATTTCCTACTTCTTATGCTCTGTTTCCTTCCTCTTTTACTTTTTTCTTCTTTTCCAGTTTCTACAGAATTGTATGCCCTTCAATTTTCCAATTTTCCAACCTATATTTCTTATTTTAATACCATGTACCTATTCGTATCTGCACCATAGAATTACTTCCTTCATCTGTCAAAATATGCAGCAAAGTCAAAGACTTATTTTTAAACACGGAGATTGAATTGACATCTTGCATTTGCACAATACCACATTTCATGATTTTCACAGTACTAAATTCATTCTCAATTTTTCCATTTCCTTCATTTTTCTGTTCAAAAGACAGGAAGTAGAGATTACATGATCAGGTTCAAAGGGTCATCTATTTTTCACACCTCTGCACGATCATGCTCAAGCCCCCCCCCCCCCTTGAATGATTGTACACTCTTCCTATACTGACCTACATCCATACTCGATGGTCAAGCAATTGCTGACATAGAATGACTGATTAAATTTAGCTCAACCTACCTCTACTGACCTTTATGTGACAGAAGTATTGATGGCAGTGATTAAAGGAGAATTAACCCCTGAGTACAAATTTACTTATATTGAAAGGTGTAATATATTCCTACTTATTGGCCTAAATCATTTTCTAATAAGATATCAGAAAAGGGTATAAATAAAGATATTCCAACACCCGGTATCGTCTCCTACTCATTTACATGGGGGTTGCCATTTTCTTGCTGATTTGGATTTGTACATGAACCATTGAGAAATGTTCCGGTCAGGAAGATATTTTGAATCCAAGACCTAAATTGCTTTTCTTCATTACCTAAAATCCCATATGTGACGAAAAATATAAAGTTGGTGTTTACATGATTTATAAAAATTAAATCTTTATAATGATACTTTTAAATTGTCTGGTTTTGCTTAACAAAAATCTATTTTCTTGGGTTTGCCAAACAGAGCAGTATGCAGCATGCATTCTGACTTTTCAAGTCCCATTATCCGAAAGCAGGTGAATGCATAGTTTGCTGCTATAGATGCTCAGGGAAGAAGCATCCATAAAATTTGAATTAATTTGCTCCGTCCATTGCGTCACAGTATCTAGAAAATAGATTTATATTAAGCGAATATCGATTTTCAACAGAAATATATAAGGAAATCTTCAGTTTAAAAATAAATTGACATATCTATTCTATATTTTTAATCTCAAATGGGTTTTTAATTTTGAAAAAGGCAATTGGGCATTTGGATTAAGAAAATCTTCTTGTACACATAAAAAAATGGCAGCCCCCATGTATTGCTAGCAGACGATACATATTGCTAGCAGATGATAAATTTTGCTCAGAAAATCTTGATTCGTATAGATCTCGTATATTTTGACGCGAAGCCATATAGTCTAACAAGTAGGAATAAATAACACCTTTCAACACGTCTTTATTGTTTGAGGTTAATTCTCCTTTAAATATCAATTAACTGCTACATGGTGTTTGTCACTTATTTAGCACCTCAATTCATTTCACTCCTCAATGTCTTTTCTTTCTTTCTGTTCATCCTGTCTCGTTTTCTTCCTGTCCTGGTTAATCTTATGATTGGAATCAGTATAGTTAGCCAGACAGCTTGCATATGAAGTGTGTTCATTTCCGCTTTATTTTTGTCTTCTTTGTCTCTCTCTCTCTCTCTCTCTCTCTCCCTCTCTCTCTGTCTCCCTATTTCTCTCTTTCTCTCCCAATCCCTCTATATATATTTCTTCCTCATTTTACATATTTCTGTCTTTCTGTCTGTCTCTGTCTTTTCTCTCTCTCTCTCTCCCTCTCTCTGTTTTATTAGAATTGCTAGTGTGTGATTATCCAGTAAGGGTGCACATGAAGTTTGTTTATTCCTGCTATGATTTTTAATGTCTCTCTGTCTATCTCTTCTATCTATCCCTCTCTCTCTCTCTCCCTCTCTCTCAATATTTATCTTACAAATCTATATTTCTATCTTGATTTTAAGGATTTTTAGTGGAGTGGCAGTTTATTTTCAGTATTATTTGGAGGTAGGCCTACATCATGTTCTGTATTTTCTTATTTTCATATTTTCATATATCTCAGTCAGTAGCAGCCTAAATTTTAACACCATTGGTAATTCAAATTGACCTCCAAGTACTGACATGTCCTGTATCTTAATTATCCCTCCTCCCACTTCACTTCTCTAACCCCTCCAACTCCCATCATCCCCTACCCTCTTTGTAAATCCCTCCTTGAACTATCTCTTCCCACTCCCTTCCCTACTACATGTAATTCCCCCTCTCTTCCGCCTCATTTTATTTTTCAACCTTCTTTCAACCCCTTCCTACCTCTTCCTACCCTTCCCTGCCATGCCCTACCCCTCTCCCCTCTCTCCTTCCCCCTCTCCTTCCCCTTTCCCCTTCTCCTTTCCCCCTTCTCCCTACATCCTCCCCACACTCAATCCCTCCCTCCCCACACTCAATCCCTCCCTCCCCACACTCCATCCATCCCTCAACCACTCCGTCCCCTCTCTCTCCTTTCCTCTCCCCTCCCTGTTTTCCACCCTTGCCTCTCACCCTCTCATTCTCTCCCCTCCTATTCTTTCCTACCTCTCCCTTACTTCCCTATATACCTCTCCCTACCCCTCCTCCCCTCTCCTTCCCTCCTTAATATCTATTTCCATCCTCCATCTGCCCCTCTTTCCTTCTTCTCTCCTTCACCATACACCTTCACTCTCTTTTCTCCATTGTCCCTGAACTCCTTCTTCTAAACCTCCCATTCTCCATCTCTCACAACCTCCTGCCCTTTTCACAACATATCCTCCCTCTCTCAACCCCTCCTCCCCTCCTACAACCCATTCCCCCTTCCCAAACACCTCCCTCCCCACCCCCAATTCCCCTGTCCCCCTCATCTCCCTCCCTCCCTGTCTACTCCCCTCCCTCTTTTTCCTCCCTCCCTCTCAACCTCTCATTCTCTCCCCTCCCACAATCTCCCCCTCCTCCTGTTCTCCATCTGCCAAATTCTTTCAAGATGGAGGAGAAGGTCATGTGACTGCAGCTCTGGGTAACACATGGAGTCACAGCGTGAACACTCGTCTCATTCTCCAGTATCTTGATGAAGTACAGAGAGAGGTAAGGAATAGATAGATAGCAAGGTCAACAAACACTCTTCATTTAAACTCTTCATTTTAAAGGTACTATTAAAGATTTTGTAGGCTAATATGCAAAATAAATTGAAATCAAACAAAGTTAAACAAAATTGAATCAAATTCATTTATTGATATAAAGTCCCCAAGTAACAAAATATGAAAGATGAAGAAAAAAACCAGTTAAGATCAAAATGATATAAGAATGTACATTTTACAAGATAACTAAAGATGTCAAATGGTTTTTCAAAGGGAAAAAAAACATTAATAAAGTAGATGATATTTACTATTTTAGTCTATGTGTTTGCCAGAGAGAGATAAAACTTAAGAGTAGTTTGCTGGGGTGAGAAATGTGTTTTTAGCTTTTTGATGTAAGTTTGAGGAGTAGGTTTTCCCAAAGCAGAGAAGGAATCCTGAAAATATTCATATTAAATTGAGAGGTTGGATTGTTGAACATTTTAAAGGAGGGTTTTCTTCCTGTGCTTCTTTTTTTTATCTGTTGCTGTGTAGTAGAAATGACTGGTGTATATTTTGTTTTGCCATTTTATGGTTACATGTAATACATTATATTTGAATTCTGTTGCTTGTTCTTCATTATTTTCATCCTTATTTATACATTTTTAATGTACAAGGCTGTTTCACGAGGCTTGAATGCTTTAAGAGGATGATAAAGTTAGCATTATTTCCCCAGTAGGATATTATCTTCACTTCTTGTTAAATTCTTCGTGAAATGTATCTCAAATAATGATGGTAACTCAATATTTTTTTCCAAAGCTGTATGGAATTATGTTTCCGCTATTTTCAAATTGTTATTTAAGAAAGTATTTCAAAATAGAAAAACATTATGGAGAAAACTTGACATATCCTGCAATCTCGAGAATCATTCATATACAATATAATGAGTATACAAGAAACAAAAAAAAAAGAAGAAATAGAAAATGAATTACGAATGTCCATCACATATATAATGAGATTCTTTTCTAGTCATCTCTCCAAGCACTTCTGATCTGATTAGTAGCATGCCTTTTCTTGATGGCAATACTTTGTACCCAATCCTCCAACAAGGACTGCATCATTCATTCCCTCCATTTCACTCTGCCTTCCCCTCTCTTCCAACAAGGACTGCATCATTCATTCCCTCCATCTCACTCCGCCTTCCCCTCTCCTTCAAAAACAAGCCTCCGTGTCGGTCTGGGGTGGCGGCATCACCTATTCAGGGTACTTGTCTGGTAACACTTGACTTTGATTATCTCCTCTTGTCCTGTCCAGGTGTTGATAGCCAAATCCCCGCTTGCGCCATTTGCCAAGGTAACCTACACCATCCAAGATGCGGGCTTGGTGTGCAGAGGTAACGTACTTACAGTAAATATCATATCCGATAAGCTTACCTACTCATGCGTGTATGTATACATGAGAGGATGATGAAGAAAACAAAATAGCCTTTAGATTTGTGAAGTGTTCTCCCAAATGTGATACTAAATACGGGTAGATTGAAGTTGTTGAGAGGTGGGATATGCTTTCATCATCTCGTTCTTGAGGAGTGTAGAAGTTAGATGTTCTTAACAGATGATGAACTTCTGTAAAATAATACCATCAATAATGCATGCGCGTCATGTTTGGGGATGTAAGCTCTGTTTATATTTTTAGCTTTCATTTGAGCCGGTCGATTTAAATTGTTATAAGAGAAGCGATAAAGGAAAAGTATTTTCTATTTTGACTACAAATGGATATTTCATTCGTAACACATTACATATATCCGCAAATTCATTAATATCATAGAAACTAGAGGAGTCATTTATTTATTAATATCAGAATAATTTTGTAAATACTATTGTCACCTTTTGGACTAATTTTTCAGCCTCTATGTTCTAGGGTTAAGTAGCCCTTTATCATGTATTTTTGATGTGTGCGTGAGTGTGTTTGTGTGTTTGTGCGTGTGTGTATGTATGGAGGAGCAACTAACAATGTTATATACAGGTTGTTGGTAAGGCAGGGTTGATTCTATAATAAATGATGATATCATGTATGAGAATTCATGGAATACCATTAGATGTTGATGAAACCAGACACAATGTGAAGTGATTAACATACAGCATTCATTCTTAACTCACACCATCTCCTCGAATGTGTCTTGCCTGAAGACATGTCTACGATACCCTTCTCAGTCTGAAGTGCTCGGTTTGGGTATGTGTGGAGTATCTATTCTCCAGACAGCAGTGGTGTAGCTACGGGGGGCAGCATGTATCCCCCCTCTTATTCTTAACTCACAACATCCCCTTGAATGTGTCTTGCCTGAAGACATGTATATGATACCCTTCTTGATTATTACTATGTTGCAGTCCTCTTCCTTTCTTTCTCCTCCAAGTTCCCTATCCTCTTTTTCTTCCTCTCTTTGTCCCTTACTTCTTTTCCTGTATTAAATTATATTGTATTTGTGTATTAAGGTGTACCCGTTACAAGCGTCCGATCGCACTAGATTTCTGAATAAAGGCCCTCTATATTTGTTTTATATCCCTCATCAACAATTAGATATATTTGGATCTAACTTTGATCTAGGTAAGACAAGTTGATGTTAGTTGTTCTAATTCTAATGTTAAATCTCGCGTAACGTATCAGTTAGATCAAACACAGTGAACAACTGAATGCTAACTAACTGTTGAGGATTGATAGTCGCTGAGATCAACTCCATAGGTCGAAATAGATTTTCGATTAAAGGCCCTGTATATAAATTTTGTTTTATAGCCCTCATCAAATACTAAATACTGTAGATCTTGATCTAGGTGGTCTCTATCAAACAAGTTAATTATAGTCCTGTTAAAGGGTCTAGCGTTAGATCTAACTCAAGTCAGTGAAAGCTACACAGTACCGTAATATAATTGGTGAAAGTCCAAGAAGAGAGACAGAGAGAGAAAGTCAAAATTATATGAACTGCACAGGCACAGTAGATGAAAACTTTAGATCTAACAAATTAGCATTTTTTTAAATAGGCTAGGCCTAACTTAGTCTTAGGGTCGGCTAACACTTAATTAATATTCATTATCGTAGATCTACTAGAGTCTGGTAGACCTAACGTTAGTACTAACCTGTTAGAAGTTAGATCTAACAAACAGTTATAAAGGGTCAAACGACATATACGGTAATTATGACAGTTTACAGTCAAAAACCTGGTAACCGAACATTGTAGATAAAGTTTACCTGACAATTGAATATACTTCATTTATTTCCTGGTTTGTGTTTGGTCCTCGTCAATTAAAATCACATCTTTTTTCCTTCCGACAGATACTAGACTAAACATAGGTTGCCATGTTTTGATTTCAACTGATCATGACATGCGCGTTTCATTACAACGCGCATTTAGCTTGGATGATAGCGCATGCATGAGAAACAGCTGATCTGCTGACCCACATCCCATTACATTTACATAACCAAGACGTCACGTGTCCGGACAGGTCACTTTTAAATAGTAAATCGAACACAATTTCATGCAAATTTTCATGAATCTTTTCTTCTTCTAGAAGGAAACAATTAGGTTATCACTAAAGACAGGTGGTCTCTCTTGAAAGATGACCACAAAAGACAGGTTTGACCTTAGCATATTGAATTCTGATAATTTACTGCTTTCATATCTACCCCTGAAAGCAGAGCATTGAAACATTGGTCAGGCTCTCATTCTCATTAAAGGACAATTAACCCCACGTGATATTCTAGATGCACCTATTGTCTGCTACGTCTTTCCATGGAGGCTGCCATTTTGTGCATGACACGGATCATTAGGTACCATATGCATTGATAATAGCCTACCTTTACAACAGATACGTCGCTTTGTTCTGATTGTATTACGATTGTTATTGGCCATGGGCCTAGATAATTGACGACCCATGAGTTCTAATAGCCATCCTGTAAAGCAGATTCCTCGCTTTGTTTTGGTATTGTTACGATTGTCTCCGTCCTTGACGTCAATTCTCCGTCCTTGACGTATATTTTTTATGAAGTATATTTTTTATGAACAAATTAAGACCTTTTAAAAAATATATAAAACTAAACTTACATTTCAGAATATGTGACTTTATCTAATATATATTTGTCCTCTAAAAATCAATTACAAGTTAACGATGAAGGAAATTTTACTTGGGATGAAAAATATGTTCGTGTACACATAAAGTAATGGCAGCCCCCTTATTATTGCTAGCAGACGATAACTTGGCTGGAAAATAGTGATTTATATCTATATCCTGTGTTTTTACATGAAATTGCATGTATCAAATAAGAGGCATATACTACACCATTCAAAATAAGCTAATTCATACGCTGAGGTTAATTTCCCTTTAAAGATGTATTATAGGGAGTTGTGGGGATTAAGTTGCCATAGCAATAAGATTACTAGAAGATTGATGATTTCCTGTCTTAAACATAGGAATGAGATGTCTTGATAGAAATGAGAGTTCTTGTATAATCCGACAAAATTTACAAAGTATAATTCAATAGAATTTCCAGTTAATTTTGAAAAAAGAAATGGTAAGACATGTGAAGGTTTAATTGGAATAAATCACAACGTGTAGTCCCATATATGCATATCTGAGTAGTTACTTTTCACGTGTCATTTTCATGAGTTTAATGTATGATAAAAAGTGTGTTAACTCCATGTAAAGTGGTATTAATCAACGTCTTTCTAGCTTTGATCAGGTGATTATAAAGGTGGGAAATTCCAAGCAAAACAGGACATGAACCCCAAAATTTCAAATCTGTCTGATCATATCAAATCTGGTATCAAATTAATCATAAACATCCAAATTCTAATAATCTGATAGAAATAGATATTTTCACACTAATGAATACTGAAAACTTGCAGAAATGAAAAAAGAAATATATATGTTCTAAAGGTATGGAAAATTTCAACCCAATCCAAATACTACTTTACAGTGCATGCTAGGGAGTTTTGACTCCACCTTTTGTGCGACAAACTATAGGACATGGATTAGGCGCTGTTAAATGGTCACTCTTCTTTAGAGCCTGTTTTCTCTATTGTTTTGGTCATTAGCCTGTCTGACATGTTGACATTCTCATTGTAATTTACAAGGGTTTGTTTAGTCCATACAAGACAAGTTATATATCATTTTGAAGCTTAGAATCTAAGCTTTCAAACTGTGCTGAAAATTTAAAAACCCAAATTTCCGACTTATTGGTTATTTTGTGGTGGAGGGTCACAAATAAACAATAGAATACATAAGAAAACCATAAAACAATGAAATACATGCAATATAAAATGGAATGTAATGAAAAATTTATCTGAATGTCTTTTAAACTTAACAGAAGCATTTTACACAAATGAGTACTCTTCAGAATTTTTCAAAAATCTAATTATTAACAAAAATATGATTTTATGAAAAAACTTTGCATAAATTATAGTGGATTAATAAACAGTAATAAAGCTATTTTTAACACAGATATCTTAGGTTATCAAAAATTATCAAATTGTTTGCTGAATCTGTGTTTTATACTATGTTTTTACTATTTATTTACATAATATGACTTTTATACACTATTTTCCATTGACTTTCAGAAGTCGCTCCGTAACGGTCTTTCCGTAAAGCTGTTTCATTTCATATTTTGCATCATATTTCAAATATTTGCAAACAGATTTCCAGGAATATTGGTGACATATCTAAGCTGACATACTATAGAATGCCACAGTAATAATGAAAACCAGATGCATATTCAAAGTTCACAGAGTTTGAGCAATGTTTATTCTGGTTGAAAAGTCATTGCCTTTTTGTTTCATTCCGTAACGAAGCAATATAATACATTAGATGTTCTCTGTAGGTTTCCATGGTGAGTGAGTATTCACAATTGAAGGTTTTCAGTAACACCATGTGTGCTCTGTTCATCATCAGGAGATTAACTCCTGATGATGAACAGAGCACACTGTTCGAAACGCGTCAAGACAGATATACTCCTTTACCAAAAGATTACCGTAGTTCGGAAACTCTCTTTCAGAACTACTCTACAGAGGAATACAAACAGTTCTTTTCAGAACTACTCTCTCCAAACTTCTCTGACCTGCTCAGAACTTTCCTGATCTCAATCACTCTTTCTTCCTTTTTCTTCTTTCCCCTTTCCATTTCACTTCATTTTTGGTGTACAAACACCGAAAACAAAAACCAAAAATAGTCTTGTATAAGTGTTTAAGTTAAATTTACTGCAATAAATCATATATACCTACCTATTATGCCAGTAGTCTTGACTACGGGACCCCTTCGAGAATTTAACACAAATGAGTCACAATATTGTGCGCACCCCCCGTAATCCTATTGTCCCCTTCGCCACTCACGCGCGTCAACACGCTATGGCCATCTTCCTCTTTCTTGCTCGCCCCCGACGAGATAGGACGTATAGTCACAGCGCTCCTGAAATCAGGTCGTATAGTATCCTTTAGGTGCGCTTTTTCGCACATTTAAAGCACTTTTAGGTACCTATATTCGCTTAGATTATAGTACTGTGTGTTTTAGTAGTCACTTTTGCCGATTGCAAGGGATTTTTGATATCCTTTTCTTGGCATTTATTTTTCCCTTTCACGGTCAGCCCCACGTAGATATTTCTGTGTGTTTGCGGGTGTTTCCGTTTGTCACCGAGCCTTTGGGTTCGGTGTTTGTTCTTACGGTTTTTTGGCTGTGAAAATCTTTTGTGCGTATCTCCCAAATAAATTTTACTCTTATTTTACTGCATTCAGTTGAAGTATTTCTTATTTCGAAAAGTATACTTTATTGTCTGTTTTATTGCAGTGGTATGAATTCGGAAGAAGAAGCAGCTAGGTCACGGAGACCTGCTTCTTCCGAAGAGTCGTCTAGCAAGACGACTCGGCCTTCCAGAACTCTCCCGAGTACTTCGGTACATGGGGGAGGGAGGAGGGCTAAGGGTAAGTTGCCTAGTGGTGTTTCCTTGCAGAGTTTGCCAGTCTCGGAGCTTGCGGCTTCGGGATGGGTGGCGTTAACTGAGTCTGGATTGTCAACTCCGAAGCCCGTGGTTTCGGGGTGGGTGGCGTCAGATTCTAGTGGTTTGGATATCTCGAATCCAATCCCCCGGTCGTCAAGACCAGAGGGGGGGGGGGGCGGTTGTTTCCCGTACGGTAGCGTTCACTCGCTCTGATCCGTTAGGGGAGACGCGCCCCACTACTGCAGGGCAACCCACGGCTTTGTCCATGTTGGTCTGGGTTCTCAAACCCTAGCCCCCGGCTAACGCCAATGGGGGAACGAGTACTTCCTGGGCTGTCTACATTGCCAGCTAATGGGAATGCTCGAGCTAACAATTATGGACGCTCTTCGGAGCAACAGGTGTTTTCACCTGAGTGCGTGACTACTAGTGCTCCCCTATTGCCGCTCTCTAGCGGTCCAATAGCGGGTTCACACGCCTTTAGTAGTCATTGGGCACATACCGAGTCATCTCGGTCTGCCCCCGCACTGGGTGCTTTTAGCTCCCAACCCATGGCTACTGCATCTTTTTGCTTAGCCAATATGGGTGATTTGGGCGATTCTTTGGGCTTACGCCATGAGCGCTCTAATCCCTTTAAGGGAAGGGAACGTCCCTCCGCGGAGGGTTCGGTTCGTGTTTCCGAAGCGGCTTCGGAGATCCGAACGAATTCGATTAAGCGTTCTAAGAAAAGGATTTCGGCTACGACTCTTGTCGAGCCAGCCAAGAAAAAGGCCAAGAAGAAGGCAAAAAGTGGCAAGGCTTTGCCGGCCTCTTGCCCGTCTGGCCTGGCTAACCCAGCTAGCTCCTCTCAAGCTGACATGTTCAGCATGATGCGGGCTTTTGCTCAGAATCAGGGTTGGTCCTTTGTACCGGCTACTTCAACCCTGACTTCTGTCCCTATTCAGGGGTCTGACTTTGAGACTAATCAGCCTTTTGTGATTGATTCGTCTTTGTCTGAGTCGGATTCGCATGTGCCTCCTATTCCCGCGGCCCTTGGGGCGCCGCCGGGCGAGGAGACTTTTGTTGAACCATGCGGGGCTCTGCCTGCTGAGTCCTTTGTTGGCGTTCCTTTGCCGGGTCATCCCGGTCCGCCCTTGCACTGGGCGCCTTGGCGCCCGGCCCATGGCTGTTGCATCTTCTTGCTCAGCCGATATGGGTAATTGGTGCGCGTCTTTGGCTTCAATACCCTCAGCGCACTTCTCCCATAAAGGGAGGTGAGCGTCCCTCAGCGGAGGGTTCGGTTCGTGTTCCCGAAGGGCTTCGGGGATCCGAACGAAACCGAATAAACGCTCTGAAAAGCGGGTTTCGACTTAGGCTCTTTTTGGGCCAATCAGAAGCCTAGGGAAGGGGCTAAAAGAGGCAAGGCTTTGCCTGCCTCTTGCCCATCGGGTTTAGCTAACCCTCCGGTCTCTCAAGCTGAGATGTTCGGTGTGAGATGGGCTTTGCCCAGACTCAGGGTTGGTCCCTTGTACCAGGCATCACATCCCCTGCTTTTGTCCCTTTTTTGGGTCGGACATCGAGACTAATTAGCCTTTTATGGTTTATTCTTCTTTGTCTGTGACGGGATCACATGCGCCTCCTATTCTCGCAGCCTCGGGGCTCCGTCGGGTGAGGAGGCTTATGGCGGTTCATGCGTGAATCCGACTGTTTCGGCCTTTGTTCGTGATCCTTTGTCACGATCATTTCAGGCGGAACCAGTTTGGAAGCGGCCTCTCAAGCTTCGGTTTCCGAATCGCTGGGGCAGGCAGAGCCTTAGTCGCTCTCCCTTTGTGGGGTAGAAGCGATTGCTTTGTTCTAAACTTTCCCTGACTTTCAGTCAGCCCGCGCGCAGGGTTCGACTTTGCTTGGGTTCAGGCAGCGGGATTCCTCCGAGGGTATTTCTCTTGCGGAGGATTTCAAGCTGGATTATGGACGCATTGAAGCGGCGCTTCTTTTAAGCGTCAGGTTTGGTTTGCAGTGGTCATAGTTTTTCACTGCAGCTGCCTCGGTCATGTACCGTCGCAGAGTCTTGGTTCTTACGGCCCTTTGGGTTAAGGAGTCGGACATCGCACTGCTTCTCTCGGATGTTCCGTCTCGGGTCCTTTGCTTTTGGCGATGCGCGATAACAGGTCTCTGTCTTGTTTACATGCTCATCCTAAGTCGATGCGAGCCTCTGTCCGCGTCTTGGTTGGTGGCTGTCTTCGTTCCTTTCTCCCCGCTTGGGAGGCCATCTCCGGGGACGCTTTTGTTCTCTTTGACGGACGAGACGGACTCTTCATAGATCTGTCCGCCCCGCTCCCCGGAGGGGCTATAGGAACTCGGTCACCTCACAGGCCCTAGCTCGTTCTCGTGCCTCATCAGAGATTGAATCTCTGTTGAAAAAGTGGGCTATAGAAAGGGTAAGAGACTGGCTGTCTTTTTCCCTTTCTCCGACTTTTGTTATTCCCAAGCGCTCGGGAAAACTTCAGTACATTTTCGGATGGAGACTCTCGCCTCCATTCTCCCGTTGATCAAGAGGAAGGACTACGCGGTCTTGATAGTTTTCGAAGATGCGTATTTCCACTTTCCCATTCATCGCGCTTCGCGCGATCTTCTGGGGTTTTCCTTCCTCTCAGAGACTTATCGCTTTCGCACTCTTCCCTTCGGGCTGCGCCCAGTCCCTCGGGTTCTTACTCAGGTTGTAGCCGTGCTGGCAGCCTCTCTGAGGCGACGCGGCCTTCGGCTATTTTTGCTACCTGGACGATTGGCTTCTCCTAGCGGAGTCGCGCGATTGTTTGTTGGACGAGACTCGTTTGCTCGTCAATCTTACTCAAGACTTGGGTTTCCTAATATTTTGGGAAAAGTCAGAGTTAGTTCCTACTTGCAGCCCAGTTTTTCTGGGGGCTGTGTTGGACATTTGGAATCAGTTGGCTCGGCCCAGTCGAGACAGGTTTCTCACCATTGTCTCGGCAGCTCGCAAGCTCATGCTGGCCAGGAAGGTTCTTCCGTACCCCCCCCTTCCGTTGATCTCGGTTTCGACGGACGCCTCTCGGTTGGGGTGGGGAGGACATTGCAATGGCAGCGCGGTCGCGGGGGATTGGTCTCATCTTGGGACTCTTCCCCATATTTAATGTCCTGGAGTTTATGGCAGTTCTTTTAACCCTGCTTCACTTCAGAAGTCGACTTTTCAGTCGTTCAGTTCTGATCCTCACGGACAATGTCACTGTGGCGGCTTATGTCAATCTGCAGGGAAGCACTCGTTCTGCTATCCTGAATGCCCTAGCAGCACAGCTGTGGAGGTGGTGTTGTCGCATGGCGATCACACCCGTGGCCTCTTTCATCCCCGGTCTGGAAAACCTCATTGTGGATTTTCCGTCTCGGGGCAGGTGTCTTCCATCGGAATGGATGCTCCATCCAGAGGTCTTTCGCCGCATTTGCAGTTACCTGGATCCACTGGAAGTGGATCTTTTTGCGTCGGTTCTAAACCTCCTACTTCCGATATATTGCTCCTGTGCGCGCGATTGGGGAGCTTGGGCTCTCAATGCTTTCTCTCTCAGTTGGGAGAATCTTCGAGGATTTGCTTTTCCTCCCTTCCAGCTGATTCCGCGAGTCTTGCGGAAGATCAGGGAAGATCGGGCTCGGGTGCTTGTGATAGCTCCCTTTTGGCCCAGGAGGAGTTGGTTCCGGAGCTAATGAGCCTTCTGGCGGCTCAACCGTTCCTTCTTCCGTTAAGAGTGGATCTGGTGTTGCAGCCCCTCTCGGGGATTCTTCACCACAATCCAGAGTCCCTTCATTTGACTGCTTGGCCCTTGTCGGGGAATCTGCAAGACAGTCGGGTCTCTGTGATAGAGCCGCGGAATTTTTATTGTCCAGTCGTAGAGTTTCTACTAGGGAGTTTTATAATTCCCGTCTTTCGGTCTTTTTCCTTTGGCGTAAAGAGCGAAATCAAACCCCTTATCGGCTCCTATTGGTTCAATTGCGGATTTTCTAATCTCGCTATTTGACAAAGGGAGATCCATCTCTACTATCCGAGGCTACCGTTCGGAACGATCGGGGCCATTCATTCGGGTTTCTCAGATGGTTCGGGGATTTCCAATTCCCCGCTGTTAAGTGGTGTGATTCGGTCGTTCTTTTTGAAGCGACCTCCTTGTTCTAGGTTAGTGCTGTCTTGGAGTCTGCCTAAGGTCCTGGAGGCCTTGGCGAAACCTCTTTTCGAACCTTTAGGTGAAGCTCGCTTCATCATCTTACGGTTAAGACGCTCTTTTTGGTAGCTTTTGCCTCTGGGCAGAGGCGCAGTACTCTTCATGCTCTCTGCCTTACTCCTGGTCATGTTCGCTGGGAGAGAAAAGGCGTTAGATTGATTCCTAAGGCTTCTTTTATTGCCGAGAATCAGACAGCTGCCTCTGGCCCTGTTGAGATTTTTCTTTGTCTGCTTTCTGGGTTTTCGTCAGTGCGCGAGGACAAAGTTTGGTGTCCTGTTAGGGCTCTCAATTGGTATATTGATAAGACTAAGTCTTATCGTAAGGATGATCAGTTGTTCCTGATCACTAGAGAGCCTTTTTCTCCTGCTTCTCTTGATTCCATTTCTAGATGGATTGTCGAGGCTTTTAGGGCTGCTGGCACAGGGGCTCTTTTTTCCGATAGTAAGCCTCGTGCTCATGACACTCGTAGTGTCAGCACTTCTTGGGCTCTGTTTCAAGGTGTGGCGCTTGATGATATTTTGAAGGCTGCTTATTGGCGTTCGCCCAATTCCTTCATTTCTTGCTACCTTAGGGATGTTCCCGCAGGTGAGGCTATGTTTGCGTCAGCCACCTTGAAGGCCGCTGTGTCTTTGTATTCTTCGCTGTAATCCTATTCCCTTCTGCTTGAAACATGCCTCCCGGTCTTTGAGTTGGCGCTGGTCTGGCATAATAGGTAGGTATATATGATTTATTGCAGTAAATTTGTAAAATCAGCTCTGATTTTCTTATTTACTATATAAATCTATATACCTACCTATGACCCTCCCTCCTTCCCCTCACCTTGCAAGCAACATGTTTCTACTTGGGATTGCTCGCAAAAGAGAAAGATGGCCGTAGTGTGTTGACGCGCGTGAGTGGCGAAGGGGACAATAGGATTACGGGGGGTGCGCACAATATTGTGACTCATTTGTGTTAAATTCTCGAAGGGGTCCCGTAGTCAAGACTACTGGCATAATAGGTAGGTATATAGATTTATATAGTAAATAAGAAAATCAGAGCTGATTTTACAATTTCATTCCATTTCCATCTCTTTCCTTTTACTTTCACTTCTCCTAAATTCCTCTAAACGCCCCATAAGTTGGTTATTTTTCACGAAAGAATATATCAACAGCCTTTTCACATAGGCTCCCACATGGTGTTACCGAAAACCTTTAATTGTGAATATAATACATGTAGTTAATATTTCATAAATTTGAGGAATGGTTGACATGAAACTTAACAGATGTGAAAGTACCTCATATTAGTTTATGTGTTGCACTATGAATTTGAAAATATTCATTAGGATGTTCATGATATTCTTTTTTCAAACTTGAAAACATTTTGGGAATGTCATTCCGTAGTGCTTGGAATTGCCCTGGTGTGTCTATTTGTACAATTTCCAGGAAGCACCCCTTCTGATACTTTTCATATTCTCTTCAGTCTATTTGCACTGCAGGAAAAAAAAATCTGTTATGCAAAATATGTGAATACTGTGCAGGCTTAAAAATGACATAAACCGCTTGAATTGACCTAGTGGGAAGTTGGAAGTTTCATGAGAAGTTCTTTGTTAGTTTTTTTGGGGGGAGGCCACACTGGCAGACTACTGGAAGCAACACTCTAGACCTATTCAGGCTGGGCATCGATCACTTTGGGGGATTGTAATTTACTATTTACTAGAGATTGCCTGAAATTATTGTCGTGTGTGGATGATGTCACTTAGGTTTATGAAGTCACAATGATTAAAAAGAAATCTCTTTATCCCCTTCTATGTACGTAGAGGTGTCGTAGTCGAGTGGTTTAAGCACTTGACTGGAGATGCAAAGGTTGTGGGTTCGAACCCCAGCACGGCACTAGTGTTCTTTGGCAAGACATTAATCTACATTTGCCACTCTCATCCCAGGTGTTAAATGGGTACCGGTAGGAAGAAATTCCTTGAATGCGGTGAGCACCGAATTCGGTAGCCTAGCTAGAGCCGGGGTAATATTGGAGCGCCTTGAGCACCTTATACGTGGTGGATATGAGCGCTATAAAAATACCCAATATTATTATTATTATTAGTGATGTGTCGATGTGAGTAGTCAAAGACAATGCTTCATTATCAAGGATGTTCTTTTTATCAGTCTCCTGTTTTTCCTTTTTGATTGATGGCCAATAACTATGTCATTGTCGCATGACCGGACTCTGTACAAGACGGCTTCATGCTCTGTGATTTATTTTTCATTCTTATTCCTGTGCAGTGTTATATCTTCTGTTCATTGGTATTTCTTACCCAAATGCTCTTTTGAAGTACTTTTGGAGGAATTTTGGTGCAAAAATGAATATACCATGTACCGATATGTATGATAAGGCTATAGTAACAGTAAGATTCTCTCTCCTATTGTTTTTCATTTTCTAACCCTCCTCCCACTTATATGTGCTCCATTTCTCTCAGGCATGTCCGAAAAGAGTTCAGAGAAAGAGAAGTAGACAGATACAGAGGGACAGAAAGAGAGTGAAAAAAAGAATGAAAGGGGGGGAGACAAGAGAGAGGGAGAGAGAAAAAGAGAGAAATAGCCAGGCAGCCCAGTGACTTTTGATCAAACGAACGAGGTACCAATATCTGAGTATTGGAACATCCCGGGGGGAACCTAGTATATGCAAATATGGACGTCTGCCGTGGTCCCTCTGCTGCGTGTGGCCCCAGGGGCCCGTTAAAAGGGGCCCAAAAATGCATTTGATCAAAGATTATAGGTACCGCATGAAACTCATGGTAAATATATTGGTTCATCACACACTTTACAGAATGGGCCTTGCCAGACAAATTTTCTGCTGCTTAGGGCCCGCCAGACGCCCCCAAAGGGCCCCAAAAATTGGCCTCGATCAAACGGAGGAGATACCACTTGAAACTAATTTCAGGTGAATACATGAATACCACAAAGCACAGAATGGCCCATGCCAGACAAATTTTCTGCTGCTAAGTGCCCGCCAGACGCCCCCAAAATACGCCCCAAAGGCCCAATATGCTAGCTTTGACCCAGTTTAAACATTCAAGGTACCACCTAAAACCAATTCGGAATGCTGAGGTTAATCTTACATACTATGGAAATCATAGTGACAGACAAATTTTCTGCTGCCCAAGGGCCGCCAGACGCCCCCAAAGGGCCCCAAAAATTGGGCCTCGATCAAACGGAGGAGATACCACTTGAAACTAATTTCAGGTGAATACATGACTACCACAAAGCACAGAATGGCCCATGCCAGACAAATTTTCTGCTGCTAAGTGCCCGCCAGACGCCCCCAAAATACGCCCCCAAGGGCCCAATATGCTAGCTTTGACCCAGTTTAAACATTCAAGGTACCACCTAAAACCAATTCGGAATGCTGAGGTTAATCTTACATACTATGGAAATCATAGTGACAGACAAATTTTCTGCTGCCCAAGGGCCGCCAGACGCCCCCAAAGGGCCCCAAAAATTGGGCCTCGATCAAACGTAGGAGATACCACTTGAAACTAATTTCAAGTGGTATTGAAACTAATTTCAAGTGAATACATGAATACCACAAAGCAGAGAATGGCCCATGCCAGACAAATTTTCTGCTGCCAAATGCCCGTCAGACGCCCCCAAAATACGCCCCAAAGGCCCAATATGCTAGCTTTGACCTAGTTTAAATATTCAAGGTACGACTTAAAACCAATTTGAAATGCTCAAGTTAATCTTACAAACTATGGAAATCATACTGACAAATTTTATGGTGCCCAAGGGCTGCCAGACGCCCCCAAAGGGCCCCCAAAATTGGGTCTCGATGAAATGTATGATATACCAAGTGAAACCTATTTTAATTTAATATATGAATACCTCAAGAGTATAAAATGACCTTTGCCAGACAAATTTTCTGCTGCTTAGTGCCTGCCAGATGCCCCGAAATATGGCCAAAAGGCCCAATTTGGTAGCTTTGACCCAATTTAAATATTCAAGGTACCACTTAAAACCAATTTGGAATGTTCAGGTTAATCTTAGAGACTATACAGAAATCATCTCGACCAATTTTCTGCTGCTTTTCTGCTGTCCGCCGGACAGAAGAATGGGGCCTCCAAAATGCACAATGATCAAACATCCTGAGGTACCACACATGTCAAATCAACATCACTTTCTATTATTCTTCTTCTCACCCTCTATCCCTCTGTCTATTACTTTCTTTTGTTCTATATTTTCGCTATTTCTCTCTCTCTCTCTCTCTCTCTCTATATATATATATTTCTCTAACAACCCCTCTATTTTATATTGATCACTACATGCATATTATGATGGAAACATGAAATTACATGTATGTCAGTTTGTATATAAAATTGTAATTTCCTCTGTATATACCATGTAATATAGCTCTGGAGCTGCGATTTAATGCATTCTCATATCTATGTTTCTTTTTCTCAGACATTACGGGATTAGATCTGGAATCATACGTATTGTTTGACTTGGCAGTTACTTTTTTTTTTGCAACACTGAACAAGATTTTTTTTAATTATTCAAATGTTTATTAGAAACAAGAATTAGAAAGCTAATATTTGTTTTATCTGAACACACCATGTCTTTTTTTATTGAAAATCTACACAGTCTCAAAGGTATCAAAATCTTTTTGAGGCAAAATTAGTTGTCATCATAAAACATTCTTGTAGTCGGACTATTAAAGATGACTATTTTCAAAGAGCTAACAAAGCGTGTACATCTGCTGTACACCTGCATGGTGAAAACTAATGACGCCTGAATGTGACATAATTTATGGCCATGCCGTGTACGATATGTGAAATTAATCTCCATTTTGACTTTTCTCAGTATGCAATCAAATTAATTTCTTTAAAAACTTTGGTGCATGAACATCTATCGGATGTAAATATATGAAACCTAATGCATTAATATAATTCTTAAAACGTAAAGAATACTTACATAAAGCATACTTATTAAAAACACACAAATACTGCATAAGTGATCATCTACACTTTGTACCAAAAAAAATCCAAGTTAGATTGATTAGAGAATGTAATGAAAACCCATTGCATTCTTACACTGAAATATTAGTTACAAGAATAAATTTAGGTAAATTGGCAAAAGGTTTGATGTTGTTAGAATTTTGATCGATCTAATTGACTTAAGTTCTTATCTTAATGATAATTAGGATTTTTTTTTGTTCGAATTTGCTTTGTTCGATAGTGTTATGGAGAAAAAAAGAAAAAAAAACAGGTGGTGGTGAATTTTTGTCTGAAACTTCCAAAATGCCTTTTGAAACATTTAGTGGATGAAGTTTGAGAAATAAGAATTTATGGTACAGTATAGTGATAGTGATAAAACAGTGGAGATAAAACTAAATATGCCATTCACATGTATCTTAAAATTATAATTTGTAAGCTAATGTAATTTAAGCATCCCCATTAACTTTATGCTGAAGATATTATGGAAGCTCAAATCTCTGTTTCATCTACGGAGTCATCACTCCAAGTTGGCTCAGAACTTGAATCACGTGTATCTCGCTTCATTGACATCATCTCCATTCATACCATACAAGCAGCAACTCCGGTCTGGCTCATCTACAGAACACAGATTGCCAAAGAACTGGATGAATGTTCCTGTGTAGAGTCTTTCTGAAGAATTTCTAGTGGCTTCATTTTACCCTTTCGGTAGAATGCTGTGGTGAAATCACACCCTGTCAGTGACCTGTGCCCTGTTTTATAAAACTTACCATTAATGGTAACTCTCCTATAATGGTAACTACATGTACCATGGTAACATCACTCAACAGCCAATTGAAATCAAGGTTTCCATGGAAGTTACCATTGATGGCAAAGTTCTGTTAATGTAAGTTGTATGCAACGGGGCGCCCTGGCACTGCAGCAGCCATTCTAGTTTGCGATGACTCACGGTTGGTAGCAACGCTACTAACATCAATGTGACGACTATAATTCCCAGATTCGCATTCCATGAAAATGCGATCATAGGATGTGCCTCTCTGACTTCCCGAGTGCCTTCCAATCATTCCGGGAAGGATCACAAGAACATCTGTATCGGAAGCTCTGACCATTTCCAGTGAAATGCAAGGAGGGTGTCAGCTTAATTCATTATGGCTTCATTCAAGATGGGTTGGGTACTCCACTGTCATCTTGAAATCACGCTCATTGAGGGCAAGATGGACACGGTTGCCACATAGATGATTAGTGACTTGTTTCCTAGGAATGGTCCATACTGCTCTTGTTGCCATTCTTTCTGAAGAAACCTTGCCATTTGGTCTTTAAAAATTCCGTTTTGCAGTAACTTGTGACATCTCTGTCTTGTTCTGGACCAAAGATGACAAATTGACGATTATCTGCTCCCTGAAGTTATCTCTCGCTCTCCTTCAAAGACATTAGTTGATAAGTATCGAACAACAAGTGGATCTCTTTCCTCTTGGCTGGAACAAACATGTGATAGAATGTGTCTGGCGAGATACCCATATGATGTGATGTTCCCAATCGCAGATAAAAAGGAATGTATCAAGAGTCCACCGTCGATCAAAGTCACATCGATTGGCGGAACCAATGCTCCTGTGAAACCACCCTGCAATTCCACTAGTTGCCCCAGCAGCTTGCTTTTGTTTGTCTTAATTCCTGTTCCATCTGAGTGTGGGAAGGACATTACATGCCTGAGGTTGAAGGATGTCTTTAATATCTGAAACGATGACCAGAATATGAATGAAAACGTCCCTCAGACTCTCAGCTGATGATTTATCTTTTGTGATGGGATGCCTCTTCAAATGGTCCCTTACAAAAATGTTCTACCTTTCGTCTCTGAATGGGTTTCAGGAATCTTGCGCATTCTTCCTGGAATTATTATGAAGTTCATGGCCAGTACCCAGGCTTCTAATCAGATAGTCTTGGATTTCCTTGGATGCTTCTTTGCCTGCAGCAATGTTCAGAAGTCATGATGATGTTGTTGCTGGAGAAAAGAAAGGGTCACATATTTCTGTAATGGTATTCATCAAAGCATCCCTTTGGCAACTATCCTTCGAAATTCTGCTTGTCCGAAGCCGTTGCTGGCTGCTCCATGGCATCCAGCCCTGTTAAATTCCGCAGCTCTGTAACGGACATGCCTACCTGGGTTGACGTGATGCACCATCTTCTGATGGCATTACTGGAGTTGTGGAATCGTACAATGCCTCTCATTGGTGACGCTGCATCTCTATTCACACTCTGCTCTAGGGTCAATCTGGCAAAATGTCTGCTTGTTCATTTGATGGAGAAAGCCCCTGACTGTAGAATCAATCGACTTTGACATCCTGCAGTCTTGAGTTGACTGAAAGAGTATGCCCAATCTGGCATAGTTGGGTCGATTCACTCCAAAGAAGAGGTCGATTACATCTGGAAGTATGTTGATGTACCAATCGATATCATTTGAGCATAGTGCACGCATGAGATCTCTGTGAACTCGATTAATCATGAAGACATACATACACCAGTATTGGGCAGTGGGGCCAAGTTTTACAGTCATCACTGCCTTGAAGAACGGCTCATACTGATCCATAGGTTTTTGAAAGAGTCGACTTGTATTGAGGAATTTTGTCTAAGGATCTGGATCCTAAGGAACAGTTGCAAGCAGGCCACTGATTGCATCTTGTGTTTCTTGCGCGAGAGTCGACTTGAAACTTTCATAGATCTTTCTCTCCATGGCGAGAGCAAGGATGTCATGGATCCGGACACATCTGTTGTAGTGTTTCCCATGGATGTACACAGTTGCAAATTGAGCCAAAAAAATTGAGGGGGCTGAACATGGCATACGCGACACAATTTCTGAATACTTGTGAGCGAGCGAAGCGAGCGAGCACAAAAAATCAACCTTTCTTAATGAAAATGTAATGTTTTTACAGATCTAGACCTATATCCGGTAGGTAATTTCAAATTGTCCCCTTTTTCTCTTTTTTTCCCACTTTTTTTTTGGCACAGAACTTTTTTCTTTGGGGGGGGGGGGCTGCAGCACCCCAAGTCTCCCCACCAGTACGCCAGTGGATGTAACCGATTCAGGACCCTTTATACAAATGTTGACTGCTTTGAGGGGCATGGTTAAAACTATGGCCCGAGGTGAGCTTGCAACTATGCTATGCCCCCGAGACGACAGTCGAGGGGCACAGCACAGTTGCAAGATCACCGAGGGCCATGGTTTTAGCTGTGACGTGAAAAAGAAGCAGTCACCAATACTGCATCCTTCGTTAGCTCAGAAATTCATTTCAAAGACAGATGAAAATACGGTACCGTAACGTAATTCTCATCGATCGCTCTTGCAAAATTTTGTTCGGTGTACATGTATGGTGCCGGCTACGCGCCCGCGTATATAAATGTTCATAGCTGCGTGCACGTACAAAGACATAACTATTTTTCACGATACCGCCCGGCAGTCCGTAGTTTCATGCCTGCAAATTTGACCAATTAGAGGTCTAGAAACTAGACATGCATTATATAAAAGCCAATATCCAAGATTCGGTAAGGTGTTTGTGCGCAACTTTCATTGATAAAAAGACCAATGGCACCATAGAAAGCCGATTCCAGGTGGAAGTTACCAAGCACTAACTTTAATGTTTTTGTTTTTTTAAATATTTTTTTTCTTGTGGTATATGGCAAATTCATTTCTGGGCCTCATGAGGCTATAGCTTTTTCCATCATGTGGGCCCTATGGAGCACAAAATTTGTCTTACATTGGCAGTTCTTTAGTACATGTATGTGGAAAATAACTTTTTTTTTTTCATTTGATGTTGATTTTGCATGGTATCTCCTATGTTTGTTCATGTGGGGGGGGGGGGGGGGGGCTTTTTGTGTTTCTGCCGGCCCCTAAGCAGCAGAGAATTTGTCTGTCAAGATGATTTCTGTAGTCTGTAAGATTAACCTGAACATTGCAAACTGGTTTTAAGTGGTACCTTGAATTAAATTGGGTCAAAGCTACCAAATTGGGTCTTTGGGCCATATTTGGGGGCATCTGTCAGTCACTAAGCAGCAGAAAATTGGCCTGGCATAGGCCATTTTGTGCTCTGAGCTATTCATATATTAAATTAAAATAGGTTTCACTTGGTATATCATTCGTTTCATCGAGACCCAATTTTTGGGGCCCTTTGGGGGCGTCTGGCGGCCCTTGGGCAGCATAAAATTTGTCTGTCAGTATGATTTCCATAGTATGTAAGATTAACCTCAGCATTACAAATTGGTTTTAGGTGGTACCTTGAATATTTAAACCGGGTCAAAGCTAGCATATTGGGCCTTTAGGGCGTATTTTGGGGGCGTCTGGCGGGCACTTAGCAGCAGAAAATTTGTCTGGCATGGGCCATTCTGTGCTTTGTGGTATTCATGTATTCACTTGAAGTTAGTTTCAAGTGGTATCTCCTACGTTTGATCGAGGCCCAATATTGGGGGCCCTTTGGGGGCGTCTGGCGGCCCTTGGGCAGCAGAAAATTTGTCTGTCACTATGATTTCCATAGTATGTAAGATTAACCTCAGCATTCCAAATTGGTTTTAGGTGGTACCTTGAATGTTTAAACTGGGTCAAAGCTAGCATATTGGGCCTTTGGGGCGTATTTTGGGGGCGTCTGGCGGGCACTTAGCAGCAGAAAATTTGTCTGGCATGGGCCATTCTGTGCTTTGTGGTATTCATGTATTCACCTGAAATTAGTTTCAAGTGGTATCTCCTCCGTTTGATCGAGGCTCAATTTGGGGGGCCCTTTGGGGGCGTCTGGCGGCCCTTGGGCAGCAGAAAATTTGTCTGTCACTATGATTTCCATAGTATGTAAGATTAACCTCAGCATTCCGAATTGGTTTTAGGTGGTACCTTGAATGTTTAAACTGGGTCAAAGCTAGCATATTGGGCCTTTGGGGCGTATTTTGGGGGCGTCTGGCGGGCACTTAGCAGCAGAAAATTTGTCTGGCATGGGCCATTCTGTGCTTTGTGGTATTCATGTATTCACCTGAAATTAGTTTCAAGTGGTATCTCCTCCGTTTGATCGAGGCCAATTTTTGGGGCCCTTTGGGGGCGTCTGGCGGGCCCTAAGCAGCAGAAAATTTGTCTGGCAAGGCCCATTCTGTAAAGTGTGTGATGAACCAATATATTTACCATGAGTTTCATGCGGTACCTATAATCTTTGATCAAATGCATTTTTGGGCCCCTTTTAACGGGCCCCTGGGGCCACACGCAGCAGAGGGACCACGGCAGACGTCCATATTTGCATATACTAGGTTCCCCCCGGGATGTTCCAATATTCAGATATTGGTACCTCGTTCGTTTGATCAAAAGTCACTGGGCTGCCTGGCTAAAAGACATAGTGAAATGAGATTAGTTAGTTTACATAATGAGTATCTGCTTTCACAGTACTATTTACGTCACTGTTCATGATATGTCCGTTGCTTACTGTATAAATCATTACCTGTTAATCAGTGGTAGGTGCTAGCTGTCATCTTACGAAAGTCTTGCTGGAAAGGTACTGCTCTAATTAACTGTGAGGAAACTGATTTTAGATAGGTAGATGAATGCCTGGACACCTCTGTTACTTCACTACACCACTCCTAAGCCAGTGACTAGATTAATGCCTGGACAACACTGTTAACCCACTACGCCCCTCCTAAACCAGTGACTAGATTAATGCCTGGACACCTCTGTTAACCCACTACGCCCCTCCTAAACCAGTGACTAGATTAATGCCTGGACACCTCTATTAACCCACTATGCCCCTCCATAACCAGTGACTAGATTAATGCCTGGACACCTCTGTTAACCCACTATGCCCCTCCTAAACCAGTGACTAGATTAATGCCTGGACACCTCTGTTAACTCACTACACCACTCCTAAACCAGTGACTAGATTAATGCCTGGACACCTCTGTTAACCCACTACACCCCTCCTAAACCAGTGACTAGATTAATGCCTGGACACCTCTGTTAACCCACTATGCCCCTCCTAAACCAGTGACTTGATTAATACCTGGACACCTCTGTTAACCCACTATGCCCTCCTAAACCAGTGACTTGATTAATACCTGGACACCTCTGTTAACCCACTACACCCCTCCTAAACCAGTGACTTGATTAATACCTGGACACCTCTGTTACCCCACTACACCCCTCCTAAACCAGTGACTTGATTAATACCTGGACACCTCTGTTACCCCACTACACCCCTCCTAAACCAGTGACTTGATTAATACCTGGACACCTCTGTTACCCCCAACCTTGCTCCTACTTATCCAGTGACACCCTGGTTGTCTTTATTTTCTAATAAAAGAAAGGAATCACTTTCAACATTACATAACCTGAAAATAAAAAAGTCTCCTTACATTCTGATAGAAAAAAGGAACATGCCTCAACATTTACGAACCTGAAAATTCAAGAAAGTTTGTCACTAATTCCTGACAGTTAGTGTAAAAGTCAATTCAGTTTCTATGTCAGGCATGCCTTTAGTCCATTAACTCAAAAGAAACTAATATAAGCAGGATTGTATTTCTTTAAATGTGATGGTGCTATTGTAAACAGATATGGCTTTATGAATGGACTTACAATAATGGTCTTATTTCTTATTACATCACAGAAAGAAGACCTTATGTTCAACAGCCATTTCTTTGAACCAGCTTATTTTGAATCAGTTGAATACTAAGCCCAATATATCTTGGACTGCAGTCTACCAAGAAACAAAAATGTGTGTTATACCAAGTTTAAATGGTATCCAAGAGGTCATAACTTTTAACTTATGGAAATGATCCATAAGAATGAACTTTGTCCGTTAAAATACAGAAACAGTTGAAAATATTTCTCAAAAATACACTTAATTCCAAGTTCATTGGATTACACTATATTCCTTGATTTGTATCACATTTGAACAGTCATCTAGCAAATGTTAGAGATGTTTGTTATGCAGACTTTCAAGTTACCTATGTAGTTTAACATTGCATTTGCAATTTCCGTACATGTCACTCTAATTAACGATCCATTAAGTTCTGCACTTACGACAACTCTGAACAAACATTAAAATCAATTGACTTTGGGAACAGAGCAGGTGCATTGTACATTACACTCTTGCTCAGACATTCATGCAGTGTTCATCATTATGTCATCTTATGATTTATAGATTTAAAATTCTTGGAAATGATTATGTAGCAATTAATATCCTCTGATTTGATAATCTAAATGTTTTGAGTAATAGATCCTCAAATATATTGATATAATTAAGTTTACTCATTCACAGCTGCAAAATGATTTTCAGAAACATAATATTTATGAAGATGTTGGGCTTGCTTCGGAAATGACCCAGAAAAGAAGGAAGAAGGTTATGTGTAGGCATTGTTTGAAAATCTGTATTGCCTTTCATAGCATGTACATCTACATTTAAAGGTGAAATACAACCTGATATTTAGTTTTGATAGTAGCAGAAAACTGAAAAGAGTAGATCAGTGTAAATCAAAAAATTAATCAGATATGAAATTTTCTTAAGGCAAATTGGCAACTCCTTGACATATATTTCAAGCACATCTCCCATTTGTACTTAATAGAATTTCTATAAATTTTAAGTTTCATGTTTTTTGATACAGGAAAAATGCTATTTCATCAAGACACTGTGTGAAAACATATTTTTAATGATTATGAATTTTTTTAGTACAGAAGATATGGGATAGGTCCTTGAAAGGTACGTCATAGAGTTGCCAATTTTGGTTAGATATTTTACAGCTTTTACAAATAGCTTTATTATTTGTTATTGAACGTCCCTCTAATTTTCACTGATCTGTTTCTTGTATTTTTTTTCCTCCTTTTAACAAAAACCAACATATTTTCAGGGTGGACTTCTCCTTTAATTGCAATATTGCTATTAATTTGAAGGTACTGAAATGGCATTTTAGACAATTCTCTCACCCAAGTTTGAATCTGTGGATGAAAAATGTTGGTAAAAAACATGAGAAATTTCAAGCACAGTTGTGCCAGGTGTGTCATATGTGGTAAATACATGGTGCTGTTATCTTAATACTCTTACTAGTTTAAAACTGCAAACTCTAATTTTAAGGTAGAGATAGATAGATTTACATGGCTTGTTTCATACCATTTGAGATTATAATGAATTGACCACTTAAAATGAAGCATTTATCAAGACTTATTCCCTTCAAAGATTCTTATTCTGATTATGAGAGTTGAAGAAATAGAAGCAGTAGACTTCCAAACTTGATCATTTCAGTAGTTCTTCTGTAGATGGCGCTCTTTAAAAGTTAGCAGGTTGTGATATTGAGGGATGGCCATTCAGTTGTTTTTATTTCTTCTCACTGTTTATCATTTGTATTGATGTGAGATTTTTGTATGAAAACAAAGTGAATAAAGTTACAGGGGAATGACCAATTGACTTAATTCGTATTTTTAAAATATACAACAGAAATATGCCTGAAGAAAGTATAAACAATGAAGTAACATTAAAGGGAAATCCAACCTTATTGGCAAATTGCTCTGAAAGAAAGAGAAATAATCATAGAAGCAGATTGGTGAAAGTTTGAACGAAATCGGACAAGCAATAAGAAAGTTATCAATTTTTGAAAGTTGTAATCAGAATACATATGGGAATTTCAAATTGGCCGAATAGGTTATGTCACTGTGTTGTAGTTATGGACAACTCCCCCATTTGACTGAAATGTCATTTAAAGGAAAATGTATGACTCAGTAGGATCTTTTTCCTTCATAAGGAACTATAACGATATGCTATCGCCAATATATTTTGAGTGATGCCCCAAGGGTAAAGGAGAAGAATGCAAATTAATGATATTTCTGTGTATGACAAATGGGAGAGTTGTCCGCAAGTATGTCAGAATCGACTCACCAAATTGCCATTTTGAGATTCACATGGATGTAGTGATCTCAATTTCCAAACACCCATAACATTCTTATTCCTAGTCCAATTTCTTTCAAACTTCAACATCCCTTTTCTTATTTTAATGCTTTCACATAAATCATCTTATTACCAATGTTAGATTACCCTTTAAAGAAATTACATTAAAAGTATGATTCATTTTCTTCTTTTTCAGATAAGGAATATGATATTTGGTGTAATGGAAATGCCTTTTCATTCTAAAATAAACAGTGTCATTCCAGGCTATTGGAATTAATATGAATGTAGAATTGTGTACAACTGTGTCGGCCTAAATGCAAAAACTAATGGTACCACACAGTCACTTCAACTTGACTGCCTCATAAACTTATCTGGTGCCATCTTTTGACATTAAAGCAGAATGATTTTTTTGTTGTTGCAGATTTGGTGTTGGTGTTGTCACCACATCATTTCTTCAGTTAGTGTGTGCATGTCAAGTTGAGTAATTTTTTTTTTAACAGGATGAATTTCAAAGTCTGGAATGTCTTTGTAAATACATTTCAATTCGGTATTCTTAAACATGTTTATAAGGAACACTATGTTAATAATCATATCTGTTTGTCAAGATAGAGTATTCATATTTGTTTATCATTTGTTTCTCCCTTTTTCACATATATTATTGCTAGAATGCTATTATCATTGGTTATCTCTGGTATTCCATATGTTAAAACAAATATATTGAGTATTGGTAAACTAACAAAACTAGAATTGTAAGATACTGTTTCTTTGTAGTAAAGACATTTCACCAATGTCTGCCTCTCTTCCCTTCATGGCTTGTGGCTGTACTATTCAACATTTTGACAGAGTAAATTATGAAAATAATTGAACTGTTTATGAATTAAGCTTAATCTTGACTAAAACGTCCTTTAAATTTTGAAAGAAAGTTAATCAACAAAGAAAAAAATTAATGCTCATTTTTAGTAAATATGGTAGAATTTTGAATCAAAACATGCATGGTACGTATGAATGACCCTAAGATAAAAGTTTTTATCATAGCTAACGAAGAAGTTTTAAGGATTTTTATTTTTATATTTAAAAGAATACATAGTATCCAATCTCCCTTCAATTGTTTATTCAACAGGTATTTTCAAGGGTTGACTAGTACCTTTAACTGAAAGCAACCTCTCCATGAGCTCACTCTGTAGCTCTGCATGAATTGAGACTCTTTAGCTGTGTGCCACCCTTTATTGAATTAACTTACTCCAAGGATATCACCCCAGCAAGGAAATTACCCCAAATCGCTAAACTATGTTACCTCGTTAAGCTTGCCCAATGCTCTCTCGGGAACACCTCGCAAAAAAGAAGAGGAACGAAAACAGACGACATAACCACATTACGACACACCTGTCGTTGACACCCAAACGCTTTTACAAAATGCTACCGATCTCTCTTGTTGTTTTCCTGAAAGTTAATTTCCAAAATATGATGTTTGTCTATAGAATAGGTTCCCTCTCTCTATCCCTCCTCTCTCTCTCTCTCTCTCTCTCTCTTTCTCTCTTGTACACGTGCAGTCTCCAAAGTTAATGCACAGAAATAGAATTATGAGTGGTAGATGATGAAGTCGATAAGTGGTAGAGTTTCCCTGCTCCGTGCGAGGTTTATCGGTTTGCGCTGAGGTGGGATGTTAATTTGTGGTACATGGCAGCGCGTAACGAGCCAGCGTTTGATGACTTAATCTTGATTATCACCTTACCAATGCCAGCATGTCGGCTACAGCAGGATGGCAATGAACTCACATGCACTTCTACAACTAAACTTACCTCAGTTCTCTCGCTTCTTGGTCGAACAGTGTTAAATATTTTTAATTATTTTAGTTTTTCTGATTATTTCTACTATCATGCATATTTAAATTATGAATGTCAGCAGTTTTGGATCCTATGTAATGGCCGACATGAAAAAGACGTAAAGACCCTATCCATAGCCAATACAACTATACATCAGTGGAAAGCTTAGGAGAGATAGAATAAAATGATTCACAGATAAAATTTACTTTTTCTTTCAGTTTTGCACAAAAGCAGATCAAAACTTCATGGAGCTGCCCCTCCCAAATATGTGTCAACAGTAGTCGAATGAGCTGCTATTTTTATGACGTCATCCGACCGATCAATCGTATGCGATATGCATATGCAAACAATAGAGTAGAACCTGTAGCGAAGTTTCTTTTGTGGACAAAGTTTGTAAAGTTTTGAAAAGTTTCTTATCAAGGGTTAAAAAAAAAGGCCTCTTCAAATATTCATGAGCAGGATCGAGATGACTTGATCATATAGATTTATTACAAGGAGGATGAGAGCATTGGGGAAAGGGAATGGAAGAGCCTCGAAAGTCAGAAAATGTTATAAAACTCCTCCGAACAGACAGATTTTTCTGTGTAGTGATACAAGTGTTAGTAGCGAAAGTGATGATAATTTGGGTGAGAGGCGGAGTGTGGTCGTGCGCATGGGACTATGCACCTTTGCCCCGCTGTGTAGGTGATTCTGCTGAACCTACAAACGCTGACAATTGATTTTGGCTTTACTATAGAATACCCTACGCCAACCCGGACAGGCAACATTCTAACCTAAATCTCAAATTTACTAGAGTCTAAATTAGTAGTAACTCTTTTAGATCTAGACTGAATTTCAAGTTCAATCGTCTGCAAGACGTTACTAGACACTTAGTAGTATAGTGCCTGGCCGGCTGTAACCAAGCGGCTTGGCCCGGCTGGGAGCGAGCTGTAATATTCACTTCGTACTTTCACTTCAGTGCAGCTGCAAAGACGCTGAACTTATTTTTCACTCAGACTTACGAGCTGCAGGTCGGAGCTACCAAGGTTTGGCTAGATCAAAGATGCATTGATATACATCCAAACAATACTGATGTTATTTTTTCATTTGAAACTCGGTAAAAATATGAATTCATGACCTTGAGAACAACGAGAAGTAAGCGCCACACACTTTCCTATGTGCAAAGGCAGGGAATCACAATTATGCACACACTTTACTAGTGCAGCTCTATATGATACAACAGCAAATCCAAGCCTGTTTGGATGTCAATAGCTGCCTGTTATTGAAGCTCTCCAGTTCGAGTGTTTTGAGAACGATTACTGTAAAAGTGGAAATTTTTGCGGGATTAATTTTTCTCGCTCGGCTGAGTAAAGTGAATTTCGTTTGTTTTTAATTTCGCCGATGTGCTAGGCTCGTGGGCAAAAGAATACATAAACAAAAATATTTGCGTGTTTTTATTTTCGCGTACATTTCATGCTGCGCGAAATGCGCGAAAATTTCCACACCGCGAAATATTCCATGTTACAGTACTCTCCTGGCAGACAATGAAACCACACGCAATTGGCAATGTTGTATTCTGTGGCTTATAAGCTTTCCTTTGATGTGTAATTGGTCTAATTTATTTTCCTCTTTGGATAGGGTCTTTAATGAATCTTATGCAAGTGCATCAATGTTATATCTATACTCACAAACTGCTTTTACCTTTATTCTGAGTGCACTTTCACTATTTAAAATTGTCTTTTTTGCAGAATTAGAATTTGAAACTATTATATTTTGAATAAGCTAGACACCATCATGGACCCTTAAATATACAGAGCAAAAAAATTTGTTGACTGGTCCCCTTTAATGCGCATTTATTTTAGGAATGAAATGGAAAGTGTGCTGAGAGCTATAGGGGCATTAATTCATATGTAAAAGAACCTGAGTTACACTGGAATGCCTTTCTGGCTCTTTGATAGCAGATTATACCTCCTTAACCTGTTGAATTCTCTTATTCCAACAATGAAACAATTCCCTCATTTAATGGCTTAATGTGTTACCTACAGCAGACTATTTGCTTAGCAACTACCTCAATATAACAACTACTTGTCTTTTGTCTTTGAGTGATCTTTCTTTAAGTCCATAATGCAATACAGGCTTGTTTGATGTAATGTGCAAAAATAGCCATGGTTAAGACTGAATGGTCAAAACTTGATGGTCAAGACTTGACCTGCATGAGAAGTGAGTCAGTCCAGATGACCGTAGTGAAACTGCAGACTAAGGGTTGTTGACAACTGCATGTTATTACTCCTATTTCTACTAATCCTTCAAATCCAAATGATCAACTCTAGATTTCTATATTTATTCTCAGTGGATTACAAACCATGATGTTTGCCAAACCAAACCAAATCATTGACGTATATTTCAAATTATTTTGATGAAGCCATTTAATAAGTTATGTTGATTAGCATTGATACTAATGATTACTTGAGAAACACTCAACATAACCTTGTCTTAACTCATGCAAGAGTAACCCATGCTGACCCCCTCTCTCTCCTCCCACATCACCCCTTCTGAAATATGTAAAACATGACCAAGAGCCCATTCACACTCACTTTGTTAGAGTGGTCGAACTATAAGACCCGTTCCTCAAGAGCGGTTCTAAGGTGAGTGTGAATGCAAAAGTGGCCTGGAAGGTGGTCTTGACGAACGGGTCTTAATAAGAACGGTTCTTAAGTGCTCTAACGTACAGTGTGTACGCAAAAGCGATCCCAAAACGTACTTCAACCGGAAGTGAGTGGAAGTGTTGCGCGGGAAATCATGGGTGATTTTCCTTGATTTTCCTATAAGTGCAGGCCATCACTGCATGATAGAATGATGAAAAGAAAGAAAAGATAGATAAAGGAATATGGATAGAATAATAAAAACAAAGATAAACATAAGACATGTAAGGAAAGAGAAGATGATAGAAAGAAAACATAAGGAAAAATGGAAAGAGGAATGATAGAATGATGGAAACAAAAGTAAAACATAATGAAATACATTGAAAGAGAAAATGATAGAATGATAAAATAAAAGAAAAACATAAGAAAATGAAAAGAAAGAGAAGACGATAGTATGATAAAAACAAGGAAAGACAGAAAGAGAAAATGATAGAATGATAAAAACAAAGAAAAAATATATAGTGAAAAGATAGAAAGAGGAAATGATAGAATGATAAAAACAAAGAAATACATAAGAAAAGGTAAAGAAAGAGAAGACGATAGTATGATGAAAACAAAGAAAACAAGAAGAGACAGAAAGAGAAAATGATAGAATGATAACAAAGAAAAACATAATGAAAAATGGAAAGAGGAAATGAACAAAATGACGAAAAGAAAGAAAAGATAGAAAGTGGAAATGATATAATACACAGAGAAAAAAAGGAAGGTGGAAAAACTAGAAGCCTTGGAAAGATATTAAGATAAATGCATCAGGTAGGCAGTATACAATTTGAATTCTGGTGAAAAATTTGACCCGCTGACCTGTGCTACCATAGCAACAAGACCACTTTGATTTGTTGATCAATTTTGAGAGTAATAGTGTACGAAGTGTGAATGCAATCAAACCGTTCTTCAAGAAGGGTCCTCTAGACCGGTCTAACTAAGAGCAGTCTAACAGGGAATGTGAATGGGGTCCAAGTAACATGGCATAAGTGGCAAATTCAATTGAATCTCAGCAGTTGATGTCTTTATCTGACTGTCAAGAAAAAAACCCAAATAAGTTCAGTGAATTCAAGTTGAAGGTCACAGTGATGGCTCTTAATTCAATCTGAGCAAAGAGGGAGGTAGAAAATATGATGAAAATATGAAGGAGAAAGAGAGAAAAGGAAACCCAGGTGGGGTTTTGGTAGAGTGACATGGTGTAATTTGTTTACTTGCCCTCTGCAGGCTGCTGGAGAAAATGTATTTTACAGAAACTTGTGAAAATTGTTCAATGTGTAGGAAATACTTACTTTCCTTTATGGAGCATTCTACTTCTAAATTTTTGCTCTTCTATGCTTCTTATCTCAGTAGTGTGAAACATTTACATTCAAAACTTTAAAAAATCAAAAACAGAGATGATTCTTGTATAAATTTTAAGCTTTGAACAATAAAGAGACACCTTTAACTTTAAAAAAGCTACTTTTTCTTTATGAAATTTATGATATATTCATGAATGTATGTATCAAGATGAGGAGGGGTTCCTGAGGGTAATTAAGACATGACTAAATGCTATTTTAGACAAAATTTGAAGAGTAAGTTAGAACCAAAAACATTAGCAATTCCCACTTTGCTTGGAAAGAAAAGAAGGAATGAGTTGAAAACTAAAACTATTGTCTTCCCAACTTCTCTTATCAAGGGACATATATATTAAAATATGAGAGGGTAGAGATGACTAAATGCCATTTTAGGCATAATTTAAAGAGTAAGTCTGTACCAGAAATACTGATAATTTCCATTTTGCTTGCAGAGAAAAGAAGAATTGAGTCCAAAAGTCAAACTGCATGCCTTCTTTCAAACTCCCGTTTCTTTGTGACCTGTAATGTCACATGGGAGAAAGGTTGGGTATTGGATCATTTTCTTTTATCAAACCAATCAGAGATCATATCTTAGTGGCTTTGGTTTTTTTTTTTTTTTTTTTTTGCATTTGATTTTGATTTTGATATGATTTTGGTAATTAATGGCATGATGAAGTGTTGCTTATCAGACATGAGTGTAAAAACCTTAGGAATAGTCCTTGTGAAATGAGATTTGGATATTGAGATTCACAGTGGTATGAAAGTGGAAGAAGGAATGAGTAAAATGAAGGATATGAAATTGACAAAAGGTATGAAATCTGATAATTCAATTCCTTAATTTTTCAGAGTGAACTTTGAAGAATCGGGACCACTCTGAAATTTCCCCGTTTCTTCCTCAGAAATTTTTTTTTTAAATCTTAAGCACGAAAGTTGGAAAAGGAGGATTATTTATATATGGAAATTATTTTATGATTCAAGATAAGATAATTTGATGAATAATCCAAGAAGTAAGACAGTTGTAAACTATGTGGAGCCCTGACAGCGTGCAACAAGCAATTGAATATTTGCAGTGTTTTATAATTCCAAAAAATAATTTTGAAAGGAAAAAAAATTAAATAAAAAAATAGATCCACCCACATCATAAAGGATCAAGTTTGCCACAAGAAGTGAACTCTTTCTGTATTTGATCGTATTCAGTCCCAATGCGGCTGGCTCATGATGGGGTAATAAATTTAAAGTCAGCTAGGGTACCTTTTCATGGGTAGAATAAATTGGTCCAAATTATGTCAATATTAGAGAAATATAAGGAAATCCACATTTTAGGAATCAGCAGTGGATATTATTGTGTTATTGTGTAGGCGAGGAAACCTTCCATGATGTCATTACAGGCTTTAGCATCTCACCAGGTATTGTTCAAAAAGCTTAGAGGAAATTTCCCTCCGGTTTTGTGCTTTTCTTTCGTTTCCTTCCCGTCGCTGTTATTCGTTGCTGCTCCGCTTGAGATACACTCTCAGGGGAACGTTCCACTTTGGCATCGGTGGAAGATGCAGGAACAAGATTTGGACTCTTGCTTGGAATTGTTGCTAATTTGATTTAGAGGGTCCTCTCTTCAGAGTTGTTTTATGGATATCATAGGTTCATGGACCTCTCACTTAAGAGTTTTTATGTCACTTTAAGACTTTGTTGGTATTTATGGTGTGTAATCTGATTAGAGCAAAATGAAAATGTGGGGGTTTTCACTCAAATTCTTCAATTTTCAAAGGCTTTGGGAAATGGAATTGCATGACCTTTGAGATGTGCCATTCACAATATGATTTGATTGTAAGTTAGGTGCACATATATTGTTTCCCTATACTTAACTTTTTTCAATATGGCACGAAAAAGAGACATGATAACGAAGCTTTTCAACCTGCACTCATCAGGTTATCACGCAGGTATGTAACAAATTACTTGAAATCAACTATATTATACTCCATGAACCCGGACGCCGTAATTTCAGAACAATCGCAAAGCTTGGACGAACTCCTTTTGTCTACACAAAAGGGGTTTGTGCGATTGAATGTAGGCGGCTTCCAGAAAGCGTAAATGCGCTGCGCTTTTGGCCCAGGACATAATTGAGAATTGATCGTCGGCATAGCTTTGTGCGCAAGCTGGATTGTTCAGCAAATAGAGACCGATCACTTTGGTCTGTCTTTGGTCTGTTAGCGTGCGTTGCCGATTTGCACTTACATTTTTCTTCTATTTTTTTCAAATCTAGCCCGGATGATTGAGCAATCTTGATGATTGTTAAAGTTTACATCACCATAAGCTTTGCCTGGGGTTTCATGAAAAAAAAATGAAACAGATCAATAAAAATTTGAAGACATGCAAAAGGATGAGAAAATTATGGAGTGTTGAAGTTGTGATGAGTCCCACACAAATTGACTGCTCTTTGCCCCCCCCCCCCCCTTGGAGCAACTCTTTAATTATTTTGGCCAAGGAATTTTTATTTTTCGTCCAAAAATTCTCTTATCACACATGTGCCCAGATATACAGTATAAGTGTTCACATGTTGGACAAATTATACGATAGGTCTATTGCTTCAGCAACAACCAAGATGATAATTCTTATTTGAACAGTTAATTAAAATTGTTATCCTTTCTGTGATTTTCCTTGAACTTCCACTAATCTTTTGTTGTTGTCGTCATTTTGAAGCATTTATTGAAACCCCTCTAATTTCAGGGTGGAATTTCTTTTGAAGGGAAAATCTGAACATAGTGTAGGTTTTGTAATGAGGATGATTTTCTCTTGTCAAAGAGTATAGAATTTTAAAAATGTGTAATGTATTCAAAGGGAGAATTAAGTTTGTTCACATATGTAATTTGTGTTAATTCCTTTTTACCTATCAGTGTATTGATTCAACATAACACTAGATAAATGGAGATATATTACCTCACAAGATTATCCATATCTGTTAGTAGTATTGTGATATACCAGTATTAAGAGTTTTTAAACAAATCCCCCCCCCCAAAAAAAAAAAAAACAAAAAAAAACAAACAACAAAAACAAACCCAAAAAACAAACCCACAAACAAGCAAACACACAAAACAAAGCAAAACATGCAAGCTGATGCGATACAGAGGGGACCACAAAAATATATGTTCATCTGCCCTCTAGTGTTCAATTTTATATAACTCCACCATCCAGTTAGTGATGATGGCAGTCAGTTGCTGTTTTCTGTATTTTGGGAATCAGTCTACTTTGCTATTGTTAGTGTCTACAAGAAGTGCTGTATAATTTGTGGTTTGTTATTACATCAATACATGTTTTCACCAAATCACACAAGTTATTAAAGATGAACTCAGTGTAGGCCTATTTATTTTTGTGATCATTACCATATTTTAAATTCAGTGAAACTTTGAAACAATGTAATAAACGGACTATGTATCAGACATTGATATTGGTTAGTATGTGTCCAAAGTTACGCTTACATATGTACATGTACATGTATATTTGAATAAGATTTTATGCTCATACTGAGATTATTGCATTTCTGTGTTTTTTTAAATGACAACAATGTCAAAATGTGGGTGTTGTCCCTTTCTAGCTATTACTAGCTATTTTTGTCAATATTTTATTTATGATCCCTCTTTTCACTTGGTCTTTTTTCTATTCATTGATTTAATGGCACAGATATGCCCTACACCTGTCATTCATCCTGACTTTACGACTGTACAATAAATAAGCAAACAACTACAACATCAAAACATGAAGATTCTCTTTCTGTCTCCCTTTCTCTCTCTCTCTCTCTCTCTCTCTCTCCATCTCTCTCTGTCTCTCTCTGTCTCCCTCCCTCTCAGGTATACACCCACTCTTACATCAACTAGTGTTTCACCTGAAATGTGACATTCAAGCTCTCCATGCAGCCTTTGGATATATTTCTTTTACCACATAAATTGTTTCCTATGTCCTCCAGTGCTTTCCCAAAGTCTATAAATCTCTCTGACCTTTGACCTCCAGTAAATCGAGCTTGATCCGCTTGACCCTGTTTGCTGGTGAAAGGTCGCTGGCAGAGAGAGAGAGAGAGAAACAGACAGAAATGTAATCCAAAGACAGGTATTGCTTGCTCACAGCCCGTTTTGTTTGAATATTGTAAAATTAACATTTGTAAAATTCCACTGAAAATTTATATGATTCGATCAGCTCATCCACAAAAGAGTGATGTAAGCCAAAAACCAGAAACTTTTGATTAATGATGGATGTTTTGACTGTAATAAATTCTCCCCAAATCCCCCAAATTGGTTGTTGGATTATATAATTGCATGAAACTTTTGCAAATCAAGTTTTATACACATGATATTATCAGGTTTTACAGTGACAATGTCATGAAAGAAAATAGCTTTTAAAAAATTTGCTACAAACCCTTTTTAGTAGCTTATGCTTGTAGGCTGGGGATATAATGTATCTAAATGGCCATCATCAAACTTTCCTACTCCAAACTCTATCCACATCTTACATTCTTATTTTTCAAGATGCTAGAATTAAAGAATACTTCCTTGGTATGTGCAGACATCTGAGAAGTAACATAAGGAGACCCCCTCCCCCTGACGAAGAAAAGTTTATTGACTTCTTCTGTGAACCTTTCACATCATGTATGATCCTTTCACATCATGCAGCTGACTCTGTATGTTGTATTCCAAAAGCTCTGAACAAAGTTTTCTTGTGTGGCATGCCTGTGGTTCATGGGTCAAGTGTATTCCACTGATTTGTTAAAATGTGGAATAGAGAGAAACCGAGAATTTAAAGGAATGCGTAAGAACTTGCTTTACAAATGTCATGTTGTCCACTTATGCAGAAATTTATCTTGAAATTTCTTCTGAAATTTATCTTGAAATTTCTTCTGAAATTTTGCACAAAATCATGTCTTTTTGCATTGTTGAAGGATCTTGGGTATTTGATTTGATTCCAGTTCATCGTGACTTGGCCGTAAACCAGAATAGCCTGGTGGTTAAGTCGCTGCCCGGCAAGCAGTAGATGACAGGTTCGAATCCCACTGGTTCCAATTTTTTCTGACTTGTGATTTTCATTACAGATCGAGCATACAATCTTTAACACTGGGAGTAATGCCTAAAAATTTGTTTACAAAAGATAATATTTGTCGAAGATATAGATTAGTTTACACTTTATTTGAAAAGTAAGCCTATATGCCAACTTGTTTGTAGGTGTAAGCTATGGATGAGAGTAAAGGTTGTATCATGTGCTATTCTTTTATAAGTTGTGATGGTGTGAATTTTTTTTTAGGGTCATTGGCATCACTTCTAGTATGGATATGCATTCATCTTTTTATGTTGGTATCATATGTAGGAGCCATATCACATGCCTTGAATGCTCACCATCCTTTACCAAAACAAATCATATTCTAATTCTTCAGTAGTTGCTTTCCGCCAGTGGAATCATTTCAGATTTACTTATAGGTCTATCCCTTCTCTCTGGACCGGTTCAGGATCAGCATTTATTGAAATGAAAAAGGAAAAAAGGGGAAAATGAAGAGATTTAAGGGGTAGTGCCAAAAATAAAAAATCATTTCAGTTGAAATGAATAGACCAGTTCATAAATGTATTCAAAGTTATGAAAGCTTGTACCTGAGCCTGGGAGCTAGTGATGAGCTATTGCATGCACCTATTGTGAGATATTTCAATTTTCATTTTCAATAGTCAGAATGCAGATTGCATGAATTAGATGTTGCTGTGTTGGACAAGCCTCTGCCAAGTGGGTTTCTCTCGTAAGCATTGTAATAGAAGCATGCATATAATTTGAATATATTTATTTCTTTGAATGCAAAAAAAAGATGGCCTAACGTTCTCACCAGTAATGGAAGGTAGTGACTGTAGTGTTGACTGGCGCATGCTGTTTAGAATACATGTATGACTGATAGGAACAACGGGAACCAATCCCCGAAGCCTACACACATGTGCATGTGCATGCGCATTCTGTTCATGACACTGCTTGGTTCCTTCCAAAATACTCTCCTGTTACCAGTGGTTTTCAGCAGTGGAATGCCTTATTTGGTAAAATAGCTTCAGTGTGTGCTTCTCCCTCAACTTCTCTCTCTCTCTCTCTCTTCTCACTCTCTTTCTTTCCCTCCTTCAATTTCAGTCGCCCAATCATTCTCGGTGTTTTGCTCTCTTTCTTTCTCTTATTCTCAGGCTCTTTTCTTCTCTCTCCTCTCTCAGTCTCACACCCTCTTTCCCTCTTTATCTTCAGAAGTTCTGAACCTGACTGTACCCATGTTTTTAGATTGTCATACTTTGTTCATTCATGTTCAATAATATTTTGATAAGAAGAAAGGTGAAATATTTAGAAGGGTTCAATCTGATATTTTACACCTGGCTGTAGCAGAACATTCTGTACAGGTGGCAGCCAAGGTCATCCAGTAGGGTCTGAAGTTAGAGACTATTTTTAGGACTGTTTACATGATAAGTCAGTGGCCAGCATGGAAATTGGATCAGCTAGTCTGTGTCAAAGACAAAAACTAGTAGCAATGGCAGGTTGCAAAGAGAATGTTGAGTTTGTTTGTGGATAAACATGGTTCTTATGACTGGAGATTTTGATGGTATTGAAAGAGGGCATGGTTAGGATACAGGAGATGGAGTTTTGTGTAGGTAGCTTAGTATAACATATGCATATTGTTGATAAATCATAGTTTTATTGCATTAAGCCTTAGGCTTAATATTACCACATCTGTCATTACATATGTCAGAGTACAACAATGACATATGCAACAAGTTTCATTCCAATTTCCTTTTCACTACAAGAAAGGGATATTATATTGATAACATTGTTCTTCCAGTTATATATTTGTTTCTTGATCAGACCTTTTTATTACTATTTCTTCCTGTATGAAAGAGCCTAGTTTCTTACCAAATCCTTATTTCCAAGTGTTTTGATGCACAAGGGATAACTGGTTTTGTTTTGGTAATCCCTGGTAAGACCTATGGTCAACCACAGAGTTAAGAAATAGTTTCATGGCAGTGTGTTGACACTAGGTAGAGATGTGATTAGCGTAATTATACTGGGACAATACAGATATAGTTTTGATATTTATTATTCTTGAATAAACATGAAAAGTGTTTCTAACTTTTAATGGTATAGCTAGGCCTCTATCTTTGTGGACTTTATTTTACTATCGGACACATATCATAATGAACAGCTGTATTACAACTTTAATATATTGTTAAAAACATTTTCGTCTTTTGAGCCGAATCCGCTTTCCTTCATTCTCAGTCAGGCATTTGAACCTTGATTTCCCTACCCATCAACCCCAACAGTTGTCCTCCACCGATGAGCACACATGACAGAGATTTTTCTTCATATTTCCACTTATGATATATATATATAAATCTGAAATGTTGACAATTCTCAAGAGCGAGTACCACATGCTCTGTCCTGCAACTTGTTCACCAATTCTTTTTTTCAATATTACTTTCTTTATGTTGGTATAAGGTAGATATAGAAAATAAAGAAAGATAGAAAGATATAAATAATTTAGCAGAAAGTAGAGGAGACAGAAAGAAACAATAACCAAGGACATCTAGCAGATGAGGACACAGACCTATTTCAGTGCAGGTAGATCATCACAAGTCTTTTGTTTTTCAGGGAAGTTCAAAAGTAGCATTTTTATGGTTTTCAAATCACCCCTAATGGAGTCATATGTCTGATATTTTGATGGTTTCTAAGAACTAATAAAAAAAGGCCATAATAGTGAGATTGAGTTGGAAGTAGAAAATTGCAAGTATGCTTGTTTGAGATTAGAAGATGTATCATATGTTTTTCCTTGTATTGGTCATGTCGTAACAATAGTCTAATATATTTGGAAGATCCCTGAATATCTCACAAATTTCGCAAGAGGTTGAGGTACGTGAAAATTCATGATGCAAAAAAATTGAATGTGAATGTTTGTGGTTGTACATTTGTCTTTGATATTGTAATGATGAGGATTAGTTTGTAGTGTGAACAAGTAAAGGAAGTGCTGTGTAGTTGAATGTATCTTATCATCTGGGCCCTGTCTTATGGGTTTGAAATTGATTTCAACTATCAATGGCAACTCTTTACAAATTAAAGGGAATCTTGAGTTCTGGGAAAGGTGAAAAATAATTTGTGAGCATTCTTATTCGTTTTATGACAGTTTGGAAGAATATCACAGTAGAAACATCCCATGAAAAGGATTGCTCTTCATATGCTCTTATATTCGAAATATGACTAGAAATAGCTGAAATGTTCGGACAGAACTTGTGTGTGTCGTCCCATATACCCATTTCTGTGCGCAGTACATGTGCTTTTCAGCGAGATTGGGTCAATTTCTTATCTATTTTGATGATTTCAAAACAAAACAATATAAAACAATTCTTATGTAGACATGGTCAACCTTTCCCAATTCTTTGAGACAGCTTCTTTCACAATATAATTGCATGTCCAGAACTCTACTTTATCTTTAAGACAGAGCCTTGCAGATGTGCTATGATATTAGTTTCTAGTGTGAACAGTCCTCATATCAAGATCTGCTGTTTATAAAGGGAGGGCTCTCTGTGGTTGAGTGAGTCTTATCATCTGATGTGTTATGATATTAGTTTCCACTCTAGTTGGTAGACTAAACTTCCTGAGATTTCATTACAGCCACAGGCTCTCCCAAGCTCAAATTTCCTCCTAATCATTGACCCCGTTCTCATTACAAGGGATAGCGCGTTTAGCGCATGCTAAAACGCATTGGGAGCGTCCAGGAGCCTTGCGTCGCAGCCTACTCATAATAATTAGAATAATAATATTTCGAAAAAGTCAACGTACCCTTTCGGCAAAACTGGGTGGGGGGAGGGCTTTGGACGAATGGTGGCGTTCCAGTCAACGCGATGCAACGCTACCCACCCTTTCAGTACAAGCCATCTGGAGTGATGTAATGCATACCAAAATCATACTTCTTTTCATATTTCAAGCTACCAGAACACATCACATCTGAAAGTGGGATATGGTCTCTATAACCCCTGTTACACTGAAATCATAAGGAGTCTTGTGGCGCCCCAAGACTGGTCTCGGGTAGGTTTCAAATCCAGTGTAAATGCAATAAACCTACCCAAAACCACTTCTAAGCACACCAGTCTCGGAATACCTAGCGATGTGGTCCGAGACTGGTTTGGGGGCGCACCGAGACTCCTTAGGATTCGGTGTAATTAACGCAAACCTACCCGAGACTGGTTTGTGCGCTGCTAGCACGTGTGGAATGATTGCGTCATCGCAAACACAGCACGCGCGAAATACAGTAGTATGGTGTGAGTTTTGTTGGGACTTGGCATTTCATTGTCAAAACGTATCCTTCTGCTAGATTCTTTTCAAATATGTCAATTTTTTCTAATCTAACCGTTGGTGCACTGGTCTGAATTACTTTTATTTAGGGGGCGCTCGGATCGCGAGATCGGGATAGAGCCCATTCATACTCGCTTTGTTAGAGCGGTCTAACTAAGACCCATTCCTCAGGAGCAGTTCTGAGGTGAGTGTGAATGCTAAAGTGGTCCAGGAAGCGTTCTTCTGGAGCTCTCCAGAAGACCACCTCGATGGTCTTGAGGAACGGTTCTTTAGTTAGACCGCTCTAACGTGTAGTGTGTGCGCGAAAGCGATCCTAAAGCGTACTTCAACTGGAAGTGAGTGTGTGTGTTTTGTGCGAGGAAATCGTGTGTGATTTTCCTATAAGTGCAGGCCATCGCTGCATGATAGAGTGATGAAAAGAAAGAAACATATAAAAGATAGAAAGAGGAATGAATAGAATGATTAAAAAAAGAAATGGAAAGCTAGAAAGAGAAATTGATAGAATGATAAAAACAAAAAAAACAAAAGAAAACAAGGAAAGATAGAAAGATAAAATGATAGAATGATGAAAGCAAAGAAAATATAAGAAATGTAAAGAAAGAAAAAGACTATAAAATGATGGAAAGATAGAAAGAGAACATGATAGAAAGATAAAAACAAAGAAAAACATAAATGTAAAGACGATAGTATGATAAAACAAAAGAAAACAAGGAAAAATAGAAAGAGAAAATGAAGTGATAGAATAATTAATAATTAATAATTAAAAGACGAGGTATAGCATAAGGAAAAAGTATAAAAAGAGAAGACGATAGAATGATGAAAACAAAGGAAAACACAAGGAAAGGTGAAAAAAGACAAGATGATAGCATGATATGCATACAGAGAAAAAAGGAAAGTGGAAAATATAGAAGCCTTGGAAAGATATAAAGATAAATGCATCAGGCAGGCAGCATACGGTTTGAATTCCGCGAGAAAAAATTGACCCGCTGACCTGAGCTGCCATAGCAACAAGACCATTTTGACTCGTTGAGCGATTTGAGACATAAAAAATGCGTGGAAGTGTGTACGCAATCAAACCGTTCTTCAAGAACCGTTCCTCTAGAGTGGTCTAACTAAGAGTGGTCAAAGACCCCGTTCTCATCTACATCCTTAAACTAACGTGGAGAAGGTTTACGGTTCACCATGTGTGTTGGTAGGAGGAAAGGGAAAAAAGAAAATTGGAGATGGATAGACGAGAAAGGATGACAAGAGAGAAAAGAAGAAATAATCTTTCGTGACACTGGGTGAAGTCCTGAAAAGGACTGTAGACCAGATGAGATGAGAGGAGAAGACTTGGTTGATGACCGATGGATGAGCAGCGATGGATTGAGTAGCGAAGGTTTGAGTAGATGAGGCTTGAGTAGGAGGTCTAGCACACTTCACTCCTGATGACGGACAGTCAACCTGTCCGAAACGTCGAGTAACCTCCTACTCAAGCCTCATCTACTCAAACCTTCGCTACTCAATCCATCGCTGCTCATCCATCGGTCATCAACCAAGTCTTCTCCTCTCATCTCATCTGGTCTACAGTCCTTTTCAGGACTTCACCCAGTGTCACGAAAGATTATTTCTTCTTTTCTCTCTTGTCATCCTTTCTCGTCTATCCATCTCCAATTTTCTTTTTTCCCTTTCCTCCTACCAACACACATGGTGAACCGTAAACCTTCTCCACGTTATAAGCTCCACCATGCAAACCTTCAAAGATCATCTAATCCTTAAACTAGTTTAGTGGAAACCAGTTTAGTGGAAACCAGTTTTGGGTGTAATGAGAACACTCAAAGTGGTCTTGGAAGCGATCTTAAGTGGTCTTGGAAAACAGTTTTGAAAACCACCTCGCGATGTGGTTTTCAAGACCGCTTTCGTCGTTAAACTGGTTTTACGTGTAATGTGGACACAACCGTTCTTCGGAAACCGATCTTTACCCGCACTATTGTGCGCGCGGTATACGATCCACGCTGGACACATGTACGGATTGCGTGTATGCATGCAGCTGCGATCGCGAACCCGCGCTAATGTCCGTAACACTTGTGAAGGTGCAAAACCGCTCGACGGTTTCAAATTCCGCGCGAAACATTTGACCCCGCTTAGAGTGTTCCCATAGCAACAAGATCACTTTCAGTGAAGTGGTTTTGGAAACCAGTTCAGGGGAGCGTAATGTGAATGCTAAGGAAGCGATCTTCTAAACTGGTTTTGAAAACTGGTTTAATGGAAACCAGTTTAGGAAATGTGATGAGAACGGGGTCTAAGACCCCATTCTCATCACATTTCCTAAACTGGTTTCCACTAAACCAGTTTTTAAAACCCAATTTAGAAGATCGCTTCGTTAGCATTCACATTACGCTCCACTGAACTGGTTTCCAAAACCACTTCACCGAAAGTGATCTTGTTGCTATGGGAGCACTCTAAGCGGGGTCTAATGTTTCGCGCGGAATTTGAAACCGTCAAGCGTGTTCTGTGAGCGTTACGTACATTAGCGCGAATCGTATACCGCGCGCACAATAGTACTTTCGGTTTCTGAAGAACGGTTGTGTCCACATTACACGTAAAACCAGTTTAACGACGAAAGCGGTCTTGAAAACCACATCGCAAGGTGGTTATCAAAACTGGTTTCCAAGACCACTTAAGATCGCTTCCAAGACCACTTTGAGCGTTCTCATTACACCCCAAACTGGTTTCCACTAAACTGGTTTCCACTAAACTGGTTTCCACTAAACTAGTTTAAGGATGTAGATGAGAACGGGTCTAATAGGGAGTGTGAATGGGGTCACAGATTCCAAGTAAACCGCCAGTCCCACCTATTTATTAACATTGTGATCTATTTTTAGCTGACATCTAACATTAGTTATTTATGATCATTGCCAAGTACTTTTATATATTTATATCTACTTGTGGCCAGAATTACTATTTCCTAGACATGACGGCGGAATTGAAATAAGGTTTGAATTGACAATTTTTGAATAGATCTAGATTCTGTGGCTTGGGAAATTAAAATAAGAAATAAGAAAAAGAGCAAGCTGACTTATCAAATTGTCCATAGATCTAGTACATCTAAATCCTAATAAATTATGGTGCCATTCGCTTCTCAAGGTTTGTGTACATCTAGGATGCCCACAACATCTGCAAACAGAAAGTCTCACTCTGAAACCTGTCTCAGGTAGCTTTGCGTAAGTCGGTATAAATGCACAATAAGCAGTCTTGGGGTGTCCCAAGACTCCTTACAATTTTTGGTGTAACAGGGATTCCAAAATTTGGGTCAGCTTTTTGGAAACCCGTCTCTGGGCGCCCCGAGACTGGTCTCAGGTATGTATTTCGGTGTAACAGGGGTCTATGTCAATAGAAATAGATAGAACACTGTGTAATCAGGAGTAGGAATCCTAGAATTGTCTTGCTGGAGCGTTACACCTTTGTGTTGTAAATAAAACCTCACTATATACTACTCAGTGAAATGATGCTTGGGCAGTTATAGTCTATTACCATTTGTTACACTTGATTTCTGAGTCCCATACTGTCCAGTGCTATTGTGGGGCCAGCCCACTTTAGTAAACTTTGTCTATTGGTGAGGCTAGGACTTCATTTAGCCCCGCCTAAAGTACTACTGGGCTAAGCAAAATTTTTGCGAGTGTGAAAAGTATATATAGGTATTTCTTTCAGCCATTAGCCAGCACAACCATAACTTTCCAAATAGGGTAATTTATGGAAGGGGGTGGAGGAGGTGCAGAGCAGAAAGGGTGTTTCTCTGTAGGCGTAATTAATCTACCAGTTCCACTTTTTAATGATAAATGATACACAATCAAAAAGAAAAAAAAGTCTCCTCACTGATAAGTAGTTTGGGTCAAATCAAGGCAGGCATTACTTGTGAAAGGCTAGGCAGATGATCAAGTGGAGTGTAATGAAATGTTTTCCTCCCCTGAATAATAGAATGACATTCCCACATGTGGAATCCTTATCTACAAGTAACACTGGACACACACCATCAGATGAGGTGCTCATATTACACATAACAATGTAAAACTAATAGTCTGCCTAGTCAGACTTGTTTTACCAAGTTTACTGCTTGTTTTCTCATCATGAAATGGATAATGCTGCTTTTCAATATTTTAATATTTTTTAGCATGTATTCCAAATGCCTTACTTCCATTTATCTGTTATGATTAATGATCAGTTGAAAATAAATTGGAAGTTAGTTTGTCACTGTTATATGTCAGGAAAACCTCGGACAAGCTTGGGATTCTTTCAGGGTAAACACTAAGCCTGTGTGAAATCATGGATATAACTAATGGTCTATGTAGAAAAGTTTGTTGCAGCTCACTGTATTTTCTTCCAAGCATATTGTAAACATAATAAGAAATATGAGGACTCACCATATATATCATAATCATTTTCCAAAGTTTTTTACTTCTTATGAATAAGCATGATATTTTGTTATGACCTTCATTTAAAACAAGATCAAAAAGTTTGATATTGTAATAAAACATGATTCAGAGCTTTGTTTCTGTAGAGTTTATAGGCCTATACAAAAACAACATTATATAGCTTCCTGCCTTTCCTGTAACTTATCAAACAATTTAAGTTGAATGTCAGTTTGGTTTGCATCATAGCCTGTAAAGCTAATTATGGAAATAGATTTGTGGATTTCTATATTTCCTTTGCAGACATTCTGTCTCCATCATTACACTGATACTTTAACCAGATAGAGAAGGATAGAGAAAGAAATGATAGAAGGATAAAGATTGACGTGAGGAAGGTTGGGGAGAAAATGATAACAGTAAATAATATCATAATGAGAGGAAGGATGGTAAGATCACTGATAGAAGGATAATAGCAAGGAATAACAAAACGAGAGATAGAGAGAAGGATAAATATAAACAAGAAAAGGTGGAAGAAAGATTTTTTTTCCTTTTTTTTTTGCTGCACAAAAAAAAAGATATGACACATAAAGTTCCTGAAAAATGTTTGAAAATTTCTACCCAGTGAGCCACGCCGCACCGTGCCGCGATTAGACTTAGTAAAAGTTGATCAAGAATGGGGGAGCATGAGGAAAGGTATGAAAATAATACATGGGTCTTTATCTGAAAGACTATTCCTCAACCACCAAAACATCTTGTCACTTACTTGTCAGTATGGTACATGCTAGATTGATGGGCTAAATTCATTATGACATGCTGATACAGCTGTAACTAGAGAAAAACAAAATTGGAAGAGATAGGAGAAAAAGATATGAAGAGAGGGGGAAAAATATGCGGATAAGGAGGATGAGAGGAGGGGAATGAACCACCAGCAGAGAGTTGGTTCCCACGGTCACCCATCCTCATCTCTCTTCATCATCTCACATTCCTCATCATACAAACATCATTCCTTGAGTGGATGGATTGTTGTAGTTTGAGACCTTCAGACCCTTCCTATTCTCATAATAATTCATGTAAATGGAAATTTAGTTTTTTTTTTGTGTAGTATATCAATCTAGTATTTGAATTGTAATAATACAGGTTTAACTTTTATTATTATTAAATAAACTCTTTTGAAATTAGAACTTTATTCTATGTTGTGAGTATGACCTCACATTGCAGAAATCATGAATCCTAATAGGTAAAATTATAGTTACAGTTATAGTTAGTTCATCACTACCCAGGATTATACATATATTTAAAAAAAGTTATGTACCATAATACAGATAACAGTCAGCTTCAGTCTACATGTAATTGACTTTGTTAATGTTAATGTTAAATATTTTCTTCTAGACATGACACAACATTTGAGTCGCAACTAGATCCATTAGAGTACAAGACAGACTTCATATACATCCTGCCAAGTTTATTATTGATATGTTCAGTATGGGTTATTTTTAGTATGGAGATATGAATCTTGTCTCCATAGAGGAAACTCTGCAGGATTATAATGATCACAAATATTGCTTCTTATCAGATCATATCCCCTTGTCAAGTTCTCATTGTTCATTCTTTCTCTTTTTCACATTGATGAATGTTATTTCTCATTCTTCTACAAGATTTTCTAAGTAAATTTGTCCTGATTTTTGTTACTACTTTTATTGTGCATTTATTCTGCATTTACATTTTTCAAGTGATTTTGCAGCACAAAATGTTCCTTAAATAAAAGGGTTTTTCAAGAGCAGAGGGATAAATTAAGGGAACAGAGAAGCCAAATTGCGAGGAATTTCTAGACTATGTTAGAAGTTTTGAAGTTTTTGTTCGATACTGTATATTCCTGATGACTCTTCCCTGAAATTGAGTCAGTTGAATATACATGTGGGCCTATACATGTTGATCTTGAAATTACAAGTATTATAAGCAGGTGTATACCAATTTAATCTCTGATTCCCTGATTAGTGTATATTGAGGCAATTGAGATGCTATATCCAGTTCAAATGTGGGAGTAACAAAGTCCAGCAGATATTTGATATCTATTCATGCCCCCCCCCCCCTTCAGCAACTGACTCAGTGAGATGTGTTCACACTAATGTTCAAAGGCAATTAAAACACAGCAAATGTGCAGTTTGTTTTATCGAATCCACATTTTCTTTCAAATATTTTCAAGTTCGTATGACATTTTTCAGCATTCATTATGCTTGAGTTTCACTTAGGAATAGGACCATGATGTTAAACCGTTAGTAAGATACCATTTTCGCTGTTTTATTAATCAGCATAAAAACATAAATAAGATTTTGTATGAACATGCTTGTTGATATCATGTCTATCAAACAGTCCCACTCCTTCTTTGGCCTGTCATCATGAAAGTAATACTTCTAAACCATACTCAGGAAGTTTATGAGTAATAGCTAAATGTCATGTCATGTTACTTCATAGAGAAGTATAGATCATATTTATAGTCTCTCTGAAATTTCCCCAAATTGTTAACTTATGCAATACAATATTGATAATAACAATAATATAAAACATTTATTAGGTGCTTAATACAGATGTTTCTAAGTGCACCATTTTCTGGCTACAGATTATGACCAGGACTAATATCTGATACATAAATTATAAATTTAAGCTTATTTCAAGACAACATACATATAGATTAATATTATAACTGGAAATGTAAATCATAAGTACAAGGAAGAAAATGGCGTGCACCTCCTTTGACCGACCCACATCGGCTTTTACTAAACAGTCGGATCACGGCGCAGCTCGCTGGGTAGAAATATTTGTACATTAAATTAAAGGATAATGCAAAGAAAAACATGAACGATAGAGAGAGGATAGAAGGGTAGGAAAGATTGAAGAGAATATGATGAAAGGAAACAAAGAATACAACAAAAGGAAAGTTGGCAAAATAAAAACAAAGAATAACATGAAGAAAGATAGAGACATAAATGATAGAAGGATAAAGATATTAAGAGTGACATAAGGAAAGATAGAAGAGAAGATGATAATTTTAATAAAAGAATAGCATAACGAAAGGAAAGATGAAAAGAAAAATATGATAAAAACCAAGAATGGCTGAAGGAAAGTAAATAAAGATGGAAAGCAGAAAATGATAAAACAAAAGAATATCATGAAAGAGAGAGAGAGAAATGATAGAAGGATAAAGATTAATGTGAGGAAGGTGAAGGAGAAAATGATAACAGGAAACAAAGAATATCATAACAAGAGGAAGGATGGAAAGATAATTGATAGGATGAAAGCAAGGAATAACAAAACAAGAGATAGAGAGAAAAATGATAAAATGATAAATCTATAAACATGAGGAAAGGTGGAAGAGAAGATGATAAAAGGGAACAAAGAATATCATAGTGAAAGGAAAGGTGGAAAGAAATAAATTATAGAAGGAAAGAATAACACTACGAAAGATAAGACTAAGTATGCATGAATATTAAAAGTAACATAAAAGATGGAAAAACAGATAAAAGGAATCAAAGAATTACATAACAAAAGTAAAGATCGAAATTTAAAAAAGGGATCAGAGAATAACGAAAGGAAAGGAAAGGTGGAAATAAAAAATTATAGGATAAAATAAGAATAACACAACGAAAGAGCGAGGAATGATAGAAGGACGTATATATATTTATATATAAAGACTAACATAATCTATTCATTCATTTTATAATTAATCAAATAATTAATTCATGCTGCCATAAGGTCATCTTTTTTTCTCCACTTTTTTGCTGCTCAAAAAAAAAATACCATACCTAAAATTCCAGAAAATGTTTAAAAATTTCTACCAAGCGATGCGCCGCGCCATGACCCAACTGTTTAGTAAAAGTCATTCCAAGCTGGAAACTTAAGAATTTTACAGTCAGTTGAAAATGTGTAAATGAGTGTTGGTTGGGAATATATGCCCCGTCCTCAGTAAACAATTAATTTTTCTCATGTCTGTGGATATCTACCTCTTACTCTAATGCATAACCAGAAACTTGTGCAAATTGTTAATGATCGGCAGCCAATTTTCCAGCAAAAAACATTCATGAATTGCATTATTTTTATGTTGTTTCAATTGTGATTTCATAATTTCTAGGCATGAAACTTCTGCAAATCTTGACCACTTGCGAAATTCGTGAGAGTTTTGTGCACGCAAAAAAAATCTGGTTTTACAGTATGGCACTCCCCACCACCATGCTCTCATTATCCAACCACCAAGTTATAGAACCTGTTCTCATTATGAGATAGGAAAGTGGATTGCGCTATCATGGAGCGCGCCAGGGAGGTCAACTGGCACGCCGCGAGTTCACACCTGCAGAGGGTAGCACGATCTATCTTAGCACTCTCTGCACAGTAAACTGCACGGTTACTGCGAATCTCTCGTGGACCGGTATGGGATTGCTGTGGAACGCCGTGGATCATGCCGAAACAATGTCGCCGCATTCTCACCTTGGAGGTGGCGCGATCTAGCGCATGCTAGAGCGCTCTATCCCTTGTAATGAGAACGGGGTCCATGTCTGGTATTCTCCTCCTCCTCTTCCCTTCACGCATCCTGCAATATGCTTTTCACACTTACTTTTCTTAACCCCGGACTATCCTTAATCCCGGACTTTCGTTTTTGCTTTTCACACTTGTTTTTTTAATCCCATACTAAGTGCTTAGCCGGGGTTGAGAAATTTTCCGCTTTCCACACTTGCGCTTGGTTAACCCCGGACTATCCGATAGCTTATGAATATTGATATCTTCACTATCGCGCATGCCTCGTAAAATACTAGTCATCAAGATCGAGCATGTACTACATGTACATGTACATGTACTTGCAACGCATGAAAGCGAAGTAAACAATTTCGCACGTTTCAACTTTCGCACCCGGAAGCGTTATAAGGAAATGCATATTTATGAGCACGTTGTCTGTGATGACCGGCATGTGTGGTCCTTAGCACCGCATTTTCTTTTTCGTTTTCACACTTGCATTCTTAGCACCGCAATTGCCCGGCTAACCCTGCTTTTTTGCAGGGCCAGATAGTCCGGTACTAATTGCGGGGTTAGCCCACTTTGATAAAAGTAAGTGTGAAAAGCAAGTGGGCTAAGCAAGTGGGCTAAGCTTAACCCTGGGGAAATTGGTGGGGCTAAGACCCCCCCCCCCCCCCCCCTTTTAGACCCACAAATTTCCCGGGGTTAAGCGAAATTTTGCAAGTGTGAAAAGCATACTAGTCTGCTACCCCCCCCCCCCCCCCCTTTACCTCTACTATCAATCTCAAGTCTGGTCATTGACCTGAACAGCAGAGGAAGGGGGATCATGGGGGATTATAGATCAGGATGAATGAAGGGGGCTGTACTCTGAAGGAGTTTTAATAACAGAGACAGCTGGCATGCATTCAATTCAAAATACAAACACTCACGCTATCCCTATGAGCCATGATGTGTTTACATGATGACATCAGATGAGTTAGAAAAAGTGTCATATACAAGATCACACATTGGATTGAATATACTTTAAGGAAAATGTGTAATTTTGATAATCCAACAACCTGTTATCCATATTTCCAATTGTATCTTCATGTGAAAATATATGTGCATGTTAGGCCTATATATCCTACATACTGAAATTAAACTCTTTTTTCTATTTAATGTTTTTAAATTTACCATTTTGATATTATTGGAGGGATCATTAATGAGAGGAAATATCCTATGGCAGTTTTGCTTAGCTTAGCTTAAGTAGCAAAAACAAAATAATATATAATTGATTAGATAGGCATAGGACCTTTTTGTTTATAGGAAGATTTTTTTTTAATTAGATAAAACTACTAATTTCTAACTTTGATGTATGTTCAATGGTAAATTGTATTGATATTCTTCTTTTGAGTCTCTTGATATTATGATAGATGTCTTCTTGTAATTCTTATTCTCTCTCTCTGTCTCTCTCTCTCTAGATGGGGAAAATATTTCTACCTTCAGAGGAACAGATCCCGGTCTGCAGAAGATTAGAGTTAGATCAGCCATCAGAAGATAGCCCTCAAACATCATCATCATCATCATCATCATCATCATCACCATCATCATCATCATCACCATCATCATCATCATCATCATCATCAGCATCATCATCATCTTCTTCATCATCATCAACATCATCATCATTATCTTCATCATCATCATCATCATCATCATCATCATCATCATCATCATCATCATCTTATTCAGCAGTTGTGTCATCAGGAGATTGTCATCAAAACAAGCCTTTATTCTGTTTGGAGCGGCTGTCATACTTATTATTATCATCGGTATCAAGGACATCATTATCATCATAATCAGCAACAAGATATCAATTACATTTTGGCCATGTAGGAACTAGACGATGCAGAAACTGGAAGTTGTGAATATTGCAAAGATTGGATGTACTTAGTTTTTCTGATTAACATACTCCATTCCAAAAACTTTTATGAACATTCTCACAAGGAGTATCTCATGAAAGTCCACCAATGTTTGATTGTTGTCAAACATATTTATTTTTAACTGACTGGCATTACCAAGTGATTAATCAAGAACTAACTTCCATTTGATAGTTACTTCAAACAAGAGGAAAATAAACTGAAAAATACCAACAAAAAGTAAAAGAGCCGGAAAGTGATAAAAGCAAATGTGGAATTATCTGGATCATGACACATGGATCACCTTTGGGAGTTCATTGCAAAACATCAATCAAAGGTGAGTTCAACTTTATTCATATTTTTTCATCTGTGATATCATTATATAATCAGCTTTCTCTTTCTTTTGATCAAGAGGAGTAAAGTGTTGCTGCAAGGAATTGAACCTTTGTCCCTAAAATCAAGATCTGTAGCAGAATCTAGTTTAGTCTACTTTTGCAAAAACACAAAAACAAACAAAAATGATAAGAAATAGAAACAAGGAAATGTTATACATCTGTTCACTCCAAAACAACTTTCATCTTCAAACACCTGTACCTATTTGATTGGCTACCTCAGTAAAGGTATTTGATACAAAGTGTCAGGTGGGGATCATTTATGTTCAACACTGACAGATTGAATTGAGCAATAAAACCACTAGATTGAAGGCAGTAAAGGTTATTCTAGAACTTTATATGACCTTAGAACAGCAGAGCATTGCAGCACTTATGAAGGTGAAGAGATATTTATAGTCATCTTTTGCAGGAAATATAAAAAATCTTTTTTATGTCTATCTGAGGATATTTTAGTATACCTGTTGGTAATTAGGGTCTTGGATAATTTCTCAATAACTTCTCATGAAAGCTAGCATATCAACAATCTCTTTGCTTCCTTAGAGTACTTCTAAAAACAGGCTTCTATGTTATATGAACTTTTATCTACTTATATTTTTCTTAATAGAATGACTCAATCCTATCCTTTAAATGTTAGTATGATGTAATCCTCCAAATAGTCAAGTTTAGTTTTGGCTCAATGGCACACACAATTTCCAAGCATATGCCTTAGTAATCAATAAATAAGGAACGAGTAATTCGTAGAGCCTTATATATTATCCAACATTTCAATTAACTGTGTGGGCAATTTTTACTCATATATTGCCAAGTTGATTACAAAATTGGCAACCACCCTTCTGTCAGTTATATATTTACAAGAAGTGAGGTATTATTGCAAGCCAACATTTGATATAGGAAAGCTTTGAGTATTTAAATCTTGAAGATTTGTTTTCTCAGAGAGCCAATTAGATTTGTCATTTGTTGTAAAAATTAGCCATGAAATAGTACTGAATATGATACTAGAAAGTATAGTGAAGGATATATAATGCCTGTTGCAGGCTACAAGAGTGTTCATTCCATCTTAAAGATAAACGCAAGTTTTGGTCATGTGATTACATTGTGAAAGAAACCGCCTTAAAGCAATAAGCCAGTTCATAATTACAATTTTGAGCCTGTGCAGATCAAGGTCATTTGTTCTGAGTACAATTAACCTTATACCATTCATTTTGCACCATGATGCGCAGACCAGCATGATTTTAATTGTTAAAGGTTTAGTTTTGGTAAGGCCTCAAAAACTTTTCGTCAGATTTATTGAATTTTTGTTGATAAATAGCAAGGTACTCGCAATACAAAGATGCTATGGAGATTTTACGTCCTAAAGTTAATAATTCAGGTGCCGGGTGAGGGATATAAACTCCCAACACTATACACCATACGCGTGTTCAAAACCTAAACACATGCTATCTTCATGCGAAACCTCAAGATTGTTGTGTGGGGAGCTGTTCGGGTGGAATGGTCCTAGCTTAGGGCAGGATATTGCCGTGATCTGGCATTCCCTTTTAAAATTCACCAGAAATCATTGATGGAATTCCAGATGATCTCATATAAACATCATTTGATACATGGAAAACAAGATGAGACTCTATTTAATAAGTTTCTTTCCAATATCCTTTTTTACTACAAAAACTTTGCAAATGCTTTAAACAAGTAGCGCCCCGTCAACCAAAACAAATGCGCCTGTGCTTACAAATTGTGGTCATTTCAAGGTCATTTGTACCATGTACTAATGAACTGGCTTATTGGGATAGGATGATCATGTCTACATAAGAATTGGTGTATAATGTAAGTTTTTGGAATCATCAAAATGATATAAACATATTATGCATCTTCCTTGGCATGCGGTCTACGTCACTGAATTCTTCGTTTTCTGCAAGCTTGCCTATCTCCACAATCCTACAGATGCTACAGACTTCAAACTTCAAACAAATTTCTCTGGATAGTCCAAGAGTTGCTCGTTATTTAACTGCTCAAAGAAATACAAAATACAGGCGACAATACATGCATATTCTTCTGATACGATTGCAGTTCTAGTTCTACTACGATGTTCTTCCACACTGACATGAAAGGAATGAGAAAGCTCACAAATTATTTTCACCTTTTCCAGAACTCAACCTTCTCTTTAATGTCTGATGAGACCCGGAAAGGGTTTTAAATCCAAGTTAACCCATAGACTACGGGAACCGGATGGCCCCTGTATTAAGCCTATGAGAGTTAAAGAATTCAGTAGTCAACGGGTTAAATGATATTATTTTATTGCCCTTCTGGCTCTCAACAGACAACGTGCAGAGACCTTCTTCAGGATGTTTTTAGTCCAATCTTCAGTTCCTCATTTTTCAGAAATGCGTGCGATTATTTTGTTCACAAATAGATTGCTATTTTGATGTAGGATGCAAAGGAAAGTTGGTCCTACTTGAGATATCTCCAACTTCGTACTATAAACCATGTTTGAGATGTGTTTATTTTCATAGAAACCACTATTTAGAGTGAAGGAAACAAACTAAATCATCATGCCACCACCTTCTTCCAAAGTGTTCTCTTTAATAAAGAGACAGCAGTGTTTTGACATTCTTTTTGGTTCAGTGAAAGCTCTTTTCTCCAGACAGAAATATTTATGCAATGTTTCATAAATCATCATCTTCAATACCAACATCTTCAATACCAACATCAAATGTACAAGTGTTTTAAAGGTAACATTGACTTCTAGCAATGGGACTATATGGTACATGTATATGGAGAGAAAAAAAAAAGTCTAAGTCATTCTAAATCAATACCTAATGAGGAATCCTCAAAGTAGGTTGTTTTGAGCAGCAAATAAAGGTGTATGAAAACTTTCTTAAAGCCAGTAATACTTAAAGGGATACGCCACCAGGGGGCCGTGGGGAAAGTCAGGATTGCGTAAGCCCAATTCACTCGTACACAAAGTTTGTGCGTCGAACGCGTCTGTTGGACTACTGGGATATTACACTTCAAACTGCACGAAGCCGACCAAATCTCGCAGCTCGAGCTCGAGCTCAGGCGGAGTGCATGTTGCACGGCAAACAGCCTGTTTGAAGTTTGCTCCCGCGGGGCAACGGTGCGCCATGATCAGGTAATGATCACGGTGCCCTCTCGCGGTATAAAAACATCCACAATCTTCGGTTGAGTATCCCTTTAAGATCACTCTGAATCATGAAAACATACAGAGAATAATCAAAACATAGGGCTTACATACTTGTATAAATTTAGATCATTGACTGATGTAGGCCTACTCATCTTCCTAGTTTAGATATAAGCTTTAGGTCTGTACAATTTCTATGACAGTTCGCTTTCTCAGGTATATATATTTCATTTGTAGTTTTAAATTTAGTATAAGTTTTATTGGATTCTTTGAGAATTTCATTATATTCAACTAAACTGAAGACCACTTTTAAGAAAAGGAAGAAAAAGATTCACTCACAAACTGCCCATTAATTTCCCTCATTTCCCATCAATAATTATGACAGCATGGTATACTGTCATTCATCAAATTATCTTTGGGAATTACAGAAAAAAGATTGCAAGGTTGTGATAAAGCTTTGCCACATTGGATAGCCTAAATATGAGGTCTTAAGCAAACTTCCTGTATGAGCTAAAAATACTATCTACATTGTCATGCAAAAAAGTTCAGTCAAGCTTTAATTTCTATCATATAAAGAGAGCATGAAGGCTAAAATAACTCATTGTATATTACTATGGGAAATGTTGATGTATATAGCCTTACTCTAATCTGAGTGAGTTTGTGATTTTCTACTCAGATATTTAAAAAGAAGTCTAATTGATATACATGTATATTTTAGAATAGTTGCACAAAGAATTACTTAGTTTTATTTTTATGCAAGGGTTTTCCATTCTAGCTGACCCCCCCCCCCCCAATCTATCAAGGAAGCTCTGCTTTAAGATGATGAATATTTTCTGTGTTAACCCCTACCATGCCGTGGGCGGCAAATCGTGCCCAAATGTTAGAGTGTTGAACATTTCGTTTAGGCTCAGAATGGCTTGAAAATTCTTCCTCATACAGATAACCTGTGACTTCATTATAATGTTTATTCCTATGAAATATATCTTTGCTCAGTTTGCTCAAGAAAAAACTTATTAAAAGTTAATATTTAACTACTGAAAGTTCATTTTTGACAATTGCTCAAAAATCTGGTGGCATGGAAGGGGTTGATGAATATTTTTATTTTATCATTATTTTCGAAGATCGGTAATGGCAATAGAGCAAACAATAATTAGAAAATATTGCCTTCATTTATTCCAGATGATGGATTTCTTCAGGCCTAGTACCTCCTAAACTTGTCGCAATGATCTTTAGGATAAGAGGCTTGTTAATATTACATTCATTTACATTTGGGATTTGAAATCTTTGTTGATTACATCTTAAATCAAATGAGTCATCTTTCACCATTGGAAGTGAATCAAAATTGGCTTGAAATTGTAATTATATTCAAGGTTATCTTAAAGGTACTGCCTTAATTTATGTTTTTTTCCATTGGAAGTGACAGGGATGTTGGATATTATTTCATTTGATGAGGCTGTAAAGTAGTCATGTTCAAAGGAATTTCATAACTGCAGATGATGAATAAGCCTTGATACAAGACTAGTAGTTACCTTGTCAGATACATGTAGCTATCTTACCTGTATTTAGTATATGATATTCTACAGGTGTTTCACACATGGTAATATAATATTGCATTGTAATCTTATCCTGTTTGGGTCATTCCCTTCTCAAAGCATAGATACCATCTATATGGTAATGAACTATTAGGAGATGGAATCAGTTTTGAAGATGATGACAGATTGTGAAAAATGAAATGAAAGTATCAGATGTAAATATGTAGGTTAGATAGATAATACACAGTAAAAACGCGCAGTTGAAAAGGTTGTTTAAAACTTACACAACGTGTTTAATTTTAAACAAATTGTTTACAATATGAACTGTACAATGTTCAGTTCATATTGTAAACAACTACATGTTGTATGCATTTTTAAACAGCATTTGTAAAGCTTATGTCACATACGTTCTTTAACGACAAAACATGATTTTGGCGTATTAGTGGGATTGGAAGAAGAACCAACTTGTCAAATCTATTTAAAATGTTTTACAATCCCATAGTACAGTCCCGTGATTTGACATATCTTTTATTTCATGAGTGAATTCTCAAACAGGAATGTTTTAAACATTGCAGTTATTGGTATATGACTTTTATCAAACACTTTTTTATCACCACTTTTCTCCTAGTATGGAAGTTTGCTATAGTCTTGAATAAAGAAATTGTCATGAATTATACAAAAATGTAAATCAATTTATTTGGTAATGTTGCTGAGTTGTAATGGTATGTACTTTTTTACACCTCACTTATGTGAAGCTCATTCAAAGTGATTTTTATATGATGCTCAGAGTGTGAAATAGATATACAAACCAAGTATCCTCAGGAATAAATTTTCATTTTGAGAAGGACTATAGGCCTTTCTGGTATAGATGAAACAAATTCTTGCACGATTTTGGTCATAACAGGTCAAATTGCACTTCTATAAAAGAGAGAGAGAGAGGGAGCGGGAGAGAGAGAGAGAGAACCTATCATGAGTTGCAATGTTATAGCTCCCCCTGTGGTGAAATATGTTCAGTTTCTATTGTTTTATGATTAGATTCCATTGCCATGTAACCCATGAAGGATAGGAAGTGGCTGTATAGTTAAAGATAATTTTGAGTTCTGGGAAAGGTGAAAAATAATATGTGATCTTTCTCATTCTTTTTACCCGTATGTGGAGGGCTATATATATATTAAACAGAAGAGTCATTCGGAATGGATTTCTCTTGATATGCCTTCATATTCCAAATAGAATTAGAAATTCATGTAGTTTAAATATGTGGACCACATTTTGATGTCATATGTGTATGTAGTCCCATATAGACAAACCTGTGTGCAGTGCTTTTCTCACTCTGTGTGATTCAGCATAATTAAGTCAATTTGTTTCATTTTGCTAATCTGAAACCTAATGATACCACTTTTCTTACATACAACATAAAAAGCCTTTTGCCAGTAACTTATTATAGACAGTTTCTTCTATATTTTGTAATAAGATGACCAGAACTCAACGTTATTTTTAAAGCAGCTTAGAGATTGAAATATATCCACCGTCTTGAGGTAATTTCATCCATGTTTGGGTCAGTGCCAAGGGTGATGAGAGCAGAGAAGTCTTATGATCCTTATCAGAACGGCTTGAAAGATTGGAAAGAAAATATCCTCTTTACACAAGAGCATTCTGATGAAATCTCCTAGAAACAAATGATTTGGTGAGACAGTGGACTGTGGGATATTCCTGCACAGAGCAGAGAATATGATCCTTCTCGGAGCAGCTTGAAAGATTCGAAGGAAAATATCTTCTGTACACAAGAAGTTTATCCCTCCTGGCTAAATCTCTCAGAAACAATACTTCATTATTTTTGTGAAATTATTGACTGCTGTGATATTCCTGCACAAAGCTAGCTTAGATTATTTTGTTTACATGCACTGAGAAGATTTTTCCTGTGGTTTAATCCTGGTATGAATACATTTCAAACTGTAGAAAGACATATACATGTGTTAGCAAAATTGAAAAGTGAAATTAATTCCCTTTTATTTAGTTTTCTATTTCCCTTTGGACATAACATGTAGTGAAACTTTGTATATGTCTTTAACAATTTCTTCTTTTTTTTTTTTGGGGGGGGGGAATTTTTCTTTTTCTTAATGCTTGTGATCTTTGTAGGTGTCGCAACTGATTTCTGCTGTATTCCATAGTATTTATAGAAACACCATAGTGAAATTCTGATAATTTTGAACAGACGTGACACTGTGTTAGGATCATTAGATATGATTTGACAGTATAAGCTATCTCACATGTGTTTACTCTCATTTCCATACAAGTGGGATTGTTTTTCTCATCACATATCAATCAATTTATAATCCATCTATCATTAAGAGGAATTTTGATTGTGATTGAAGTAAGAGATATCTGCAGATCAAAATCTGGTCTTGTTTATTGGGCTTTTACTAAACAGTCTGGTCGCGGTGCAGTTTGCTGGGTAGAAATTTTTCAAGCATTAAATTGTATGGTGTCTTCCAGGGGACAAATTGAGAAAATGTCATCTCGTTATTAGTCCATTTTCAGGCTAAAAACTAAAAATAAGGGAAGAAAGAAACATTGGAAGGATAATGAAAAGAAACATAAACAGTAGAGAGAGGATAGAAGGGTAGGAAAGATGGAAGAGAAGTTTTTAGAAAATATTTATATAAAGATAGAGGAGAAGATGAAAGGAAACAAAGGATACAACAAAAAGAAAGTTGGAAAGAAAAAATATAAGTGGATAAAAACAAAGCATAACATAGAGATAGAGACATCAATGATAGAAGGATAAAGATATTACGAGTAACCTAAGGAAAGATAGAAGAGAAGATAATACTTTGAATAAAAGAATAACATAATGAAAGGAAAGATGACATGAAAAAGTGATAGGATAACAAGGGGATTGCCTAGCACGTCTCGCCTGCATCTTGCAATTTGCAGTATTACCTTGCCTGAACGGTAAATGAGCTACTGTAAACGCTGTTATCTTCGTGTGATTAAATTTTCGCGCTGAGCAACCCCAAAACCTATTAGAGTTACTCACTCGCAAAAATGCGGCTCCATTTATTGTTTCACACACGTATTACTAGTAATCAGATGAAGCGCGCAATGCAGCGTCCATTCAAAACAAGCATAAGAAATAGTGCTAATATTTTCTCGCGAAAATTAATGTACCACAAATATTTCTGCATTTACAGTATTCATTACCCTTGTAAAAAAGTACCATAGTACCTATTGTAATAAGACGGTAATTATACCAAATTACCATCAAGTCATGGTAATTTGGTTGAATTACCATCAAATTACCATGGGTACTATGGTACTTTTTTACAAGGGTAGATTTATTGATTTCCACTGGTTTGAGGTGAGATAAAAAAAATCACCAAAGGTGTACTCTCTTGAAGGTTAAGGATTCATAAAAGAAAGTGATGTCAATGTAAACACATTTTACAGTGTCATGAAAACTAAACACGCCTCAAGCATCGATGCTATGTACTACGTGTAAATATAACTATTATGCTATCTCCAATGTATTTTGAGTACTGCCCCGAGGGTGAAGGCGCTTCGGAGAAAACCACAAATTAATGATATTTTTGTATACGACAACAAACGGGAGAGTTGTCCACAAGTATGTCACAATCGACTCACCAAATTGCCAATTTGAGATTCGCATAGATGTAGTGATCTCATTTTTCAAACATCCATAACTTTCTTATTCCTTGTCAGATTTCTTTCAAACTTTCACCATCCTGTTTTTCTTATTTTTTGCTTTCACACAAATCATCTCATCACCAAGGCTGGATTGCCCTTTAAGGAAAGTAAGCAGAAAATGAAAAAAAAGGATAATATCATGAAAGATAGAAAGAGAGAAAGTCACACCGTCAAACCAACTGCAAAATGACCAGTAACTGACAAATCTTGGCCAGTTGGGGTAATGTAATATTTAGTTCAGTCTGGTGTTGGTATGGTGTGACTGGGGTATAAGTAGGATTAGTAGAGGAATGTTCACCTTGATTTAGACCTCTTAGGCCTAGCATATCTTAGAATGTGATCTGGCAAGCACAGGTGGTTGCTTCTGAGCTTATAATGCTCATTTTCATTAGCCCCCGCAAATATTCTGATCCAGCGAAATTTGCCTAATGATCACAGTTGAGCTAATTCACAGTGAATATGCAAAAAGTGGGCTATTTCAGCTTTGCGCTTAGGATATTAATCAGCTTGAGCTATTATCCCATGCAAACTAGGGCTTTTTTGTGAAATAGTCAGCTATTTGGCCAGTTAGCAGGCAAATTTGTCAGAGAAGATGCATTTGAACTGAATCATGATAGGCTCTGAAGCTCAAGCTAATTCCTTGAGTTTGCATGAATTGCTTGACTTGGAATGAACTTCAAACTTGGACTTTTTTCTTGAGAAATGCCGATTGGTCTAATATCTCAAGCTCTCGCTTGTTTGGGCTAATGAGGATGCATCTATATCTAGGGTGTTAACAGGTCAAGAGCTCTGAAAGACTAAACATAATGACACACAATGAAAATATGGAATCTGGCTGGCAGACAAGATTAGCTCATATTCAGTTTCAGGATTGAAATTACATGCAGTGATCTTTTCAGTGCCTGGCTTACATTCTTGTGATAAAGATGATAATCTGTATTTGGAAAAGTGTCATTGGCGGTCAAAGTAGATTAACTTTAGTTTCTCTTTCTACGCCATGTTAAATAGGGTAGAACATCATTTTAAAAAGTTGTTCTTCATTTTTTGTTTTCCAGGGGAGCATTTCATCAAGTGTTTTGTCAGTGATTTTTACCAACAAATTTGCTCTCAGCCAATCAGATGCAAGGATTTTAGTAGCTTATAACAGTTGTCGGTAAAAATCACTGACAAAACACTTGATAAAACGCTCCCCAGATGTTACTATAATGAGAAATGTATATAGGCTACATGTACAGAGGTATGCAGAGGCAGTGGAATGTTGGGTGCACCTTCTTGTTTTGGCAGACAAAAGGTGCCCCTCCACTTCCATCGTTCGTGCCCAACGTTTGTGCCCAACGTTTGTGCCCAACGTTCGTGCCCAACATTCCACCGCCTCTGGAGGTATGCACATAAGTAACTAAATGGCACAAACATCTATGAGTTGAAATTATTAGGCAGGGTTCCAAGCCTGACTTAGTCTGAAATAAAAAATCAGTGAGGATCTCTGCAGGTTATTACGTTTAAACTGCACAAATTCAACCAATCCCTGTTTAACTGACTGTAAACAATTATTTAGCTTCATCCCCTATAAAGCCAGACTATTATAAATACAGGTTTTCTGTATTAAATTTGTGTACATTCATTTTTTCCAACATTAAGATGGATTTTTAAAAATGAAATTTTATTTGTAATCCTACTTGTTTATAGCTGTGTTTCAGCAGGGGGGGGGGGTAGTTTAATTGAAAATATGACCCTCTCACTCCACACATCTTCCTTCAATATTTTAATATTTTTGAGGTCCAATCATATGCTTTGTGTGTGAAATTCATTAGGTATGTTTTTCAGCAAAGTTTAATTAGTTCATCCTATTTAGAATTATGCCCATTTTTTTTTTCTCTACTATTTTCTTCTTGAACCCCCCCCCCCCCCATAAAAGATCTTCTAGGGGTGTCCCTATATATTCAGGTTTCGTTGGTCTGTTAATTTGTTCACTCATTGACATGTAAACTAGAAGTCAATGGATATGACATATATAAAAACATTAGTAAACTGGTATATCACTCACCATTGCTGTTTCTCTTCATTCATTCCCTTATCTCTGTCCCGTTCTCTTTCCTGATGTTATTCCTGGAACAGCGCATGACCTATTTTAGTCTGCCTTTATAATCATTATGATGGTGTTTGTCTGTCTTTGTGGTTTAACAAGCTAGTCTTTAATACCAGTCTTTGTCACTGTAACAGAAAATTGTCATTTGTAATACATGGTTGCTTGTCATAGTTTGTTATCCTGTAAAATTATATAGCATGCTTTTTCTTGTCCCACAGTGGGAAGTTTCTTTCTTTTGTCCAGTTCCATATTGCACCAAAGAGCAAACTATGTCAAATAATACTGAGCTATCCTCTTTTCAGGTCTTCCAAGGAGTTATCTCTCCTTGGGTTTCCTAAAGCTCTGCAGTAGAAGTACCATCAGCTATCACAAGTAATGAAATGATGGTCAATAACATCCCTTATAATAGAGTGTGTTGTGGTGCAGGGCTTCATTGACTGGACTTTGGTAAAAAAGTTAATGGTTGCACCAATGTCTTTCTGTAAGACATCAGTCTACATTTGGCACTCTCAATCCTGGGGTATATAGTAAGTGGGTACCTGGGAAGAATGAATTCTTATCACAGTAGAGTGCCAGAAAAGCTTGGGTAATTATCATGTTAAGTGTAGTTGAGTGAGACAGACCAAGGAGGTACTATTCTTGCCTAGTACCTCCTTCGACAGACTGTCTTTCTGTAAGACATCTACATTTGACACACTCTATCCGTGTGTAGTATTTGGATACCTTGGAAGAATGCATGGATTTTTATCACAGTAGAGAGCCAGAATTGTTTGTTAATGATCTATAACAATCAGATTGCAGGCCCAATGAAGAAGGACTTTTATCTAGAAAAAGTGTTGTCGTTGACTTGCACCCAAGAATCGAGGGGAAATGGAATAGTGAAGCATTGAAAGGATCATTGGATTAGTAACTGAAGTGATAAGAGATGATAGATTAAGAGGTCTGAAGTTCGTTTAGACTAATCCTGGTCTTGGGGTCTACTGTCCTTCGATGTAGAGCCAGGATGTCCGTTACCAGGGTCCTGCTCTGTTTATCCGCAGCCACTCCAACTTCCTGTCAGGAAGCGCTCACAATGCATCGTGGGAATGGGGGAATTTGGCCGTAAGCCTCACCTTTTCTCTGGTTACCTTCCATTGGCTGTTCAAGATCATGAATAGAACATTACCATATAGGTTTACTGTATTCACATGAAGGGGAGGAGGGTAGGAGGGACTTGTGTAAAGGTGACTTGGTACACAACTTTGGAAAGGTCGAGGTATGAATTGTAATTGGTTGGTAATCAGTTGATGATCAGTTTGCAAATTCCTGCAGTTTCATAACCAAATAGAATTAGAATTAGAATACTTCGATGCTTTTTAATTTAATAATCCAGCTCTTATTCCTAATTTATCTACATGTAGCTATGCTTTATCATTCTTTCCTAAGATGATCACATGATGGCGGTATACCTTACGTCAGTAATGTGCGAGTATTTAATTTTTACTGGTATGGTTGTTGGTAGAAATTGATATTATGAACAAAATATATTTGTTTGGTCAGACCATGTGCGTTGGTTGGTTGGTACACAGTATGTTCACATCAGGTGAAGATTGATGTATTGTACAGATATATATATATAGAGAGAGAGAGGGAGATAGAGAAAGTGAGGAAGAGAGAGGGGGAGAGAGAGGGGAAGAGGGAGGGAGAAAGAGGGGAGAGGGAGAGAGAGAGAGAGAGAGAGAGTGGGGATGGAAAATGGAGATTAATTCTGGAAGAGAGAGATAGAAACGGAGAGATAGACCCTGTTCTCATTACAAGGGATAGCGTGCGCTACATCGCGCCACCTCTAAGGTGAGAACTCAGCGATGTCGTTTCGGCACAATGCACAGTGGTCCACGGCGATCCCAAAACCGGACCACCTCTTGGGGGTGGTCCACAAGAGATCGATCGAGAGAGCGCGATCTAGAGCACTCCTATTAGGCATTTACTGTGCAGAGATAGATCGTGCTACCCTCTGCAGGTGTGAACCCGCAGCATGCCAGTGGACCTCCCTGGCGTGCTGTGGGTCACCCCACGATAGCGCGATCCACTTTCCAATCTCATAATGAGAACAGGGTCATAGAGGGGAAGAATTAAGCTAGAGAGAGGCCGAAATATTAAAACCATAAAGAAGGGGAGAGAGAGAGAGCGAGAGAGGATAAAGGGGGAGACAAGCAGATATAAGGAGATTGAGAGATGTTGAGGGAGAAGGCAAGAAGGACATGGAACTCAAGAAATGAGTTTATACAAGGCAGAGAAAGATAGGAAAAGAGAATTTATGAGTGAAATGTCGAAAACCAAACAAGTTCTTAATTTAGCTCACCAGCCATTTTCAGGGCTTTTATTTCTTTGAAAAATATATGTGGTATAACCCCCCAAAATTTCCTGCAAGAAAGAGATTTGTTTTATGAAGAAAAGAAAACTTGCAGAATAACTAGAACATATACAGCAGAGAACCAATATATAACCATTCATAAGACCATAGCAATGAAATAGGCATCATTAAAAAAGATGATCAATTATCCTTCAGTACCCTGATAGAAACCAAGAACAGTGTCACTTTGCTAGTTAGAGTGGGCAGACATTGTCTCGGTCTCAGAGTTCAATGTTTGCCATGTTCTACAGGTTGTATAGTCTGCTGAGTAAACCCAGATGCTTCAGACTATGTGCCATCTTCAGTCTTTTCCACACCTGCTTCCTGCTTCACCAATCCCTTAACCACATTGTAAACCTCCCTCCTGGCTTATTTTAGGACCGTGAGTGATATTGATCTTCCAAACCGCAACAAGTCCCATCTCTTCCTTGATATCCTTCTAAGATGAGCCATGTGTGCATAATTATTATCTTCAACAAAATTAACTTTTTGAAGGTTATGAGAATATAAGTATTTTATAAATGCAAGTTTTAGGGAATGTTCTGGCTATGGAGATGATGCTTCTCTGCAAATACAATACATGTAGAAGGTTTTATTCTGGCAGCAGTTGTTGTGTAGTATGAAAAAATATTTTTTTCAAGGGAAATAATTTCAGCTTCTACTCTATATGAGGCTGCGGCACTTCATCTGTCGAGAGCCAAAATGTCATTAATTGTTGGTCAGAATTAAAGTTAATGGCCTTTGAATTCTCAGCAGATATGAATCAAAGTTGTAGCTCGTGTCTAAGAGATTTGATGTTTAAAATAAAGCAGCAATTTCTTGCAGTCCATCTTCTATTACACTTCTTTCCCAAAGATATTCTGTTATGCAAACCAGATGTGATCTCAGACAGTGAACACACCTTAAGATGAGCTGATGAAAGACAACGATGACACATCAGCTTAAGTTGTTCTGTTAGGAGTGTTTGGCTCTCTTTGCCCACCTGCTGTGAGTTGTTGGCTGTTCATCAAGAAAGATGCAATGTCACGTCACTATGATTATCGCTTGAGGTTGATGACTTTGGAACACAGAAATAGACATGTCAATAGTATTATAATGTTAACATCCTGTGTAGTATCATTTCTGCTCTCTAACTAATTAAATGTAATTTGTACTCTGCGTAAACAAAGTTTCATGATTTGAGAGGAGAAGATATGTAAACGATGTTTTTTTTTAAAGACACCATCAACCCAATGAGTGTGAGAATCAGGTGGCCTTTATAGTAAGCTTAGGAAATTCAGTAGTCAAGGTCTTAAATTTTCTAGAATCATGCATGCAAGCCGTTACTGCAAACATTTTATATGAAAAGTCGTCCTTTTTGCCCTTGTTGCTGAAAAGATGTAACAGTGATCCAGCATCCCGGAACAGAGTTACTGTTCCCCCTCCCCATATACCCCATATACCCCAACCGTGGTATGAACTGTAGCATTTCTGGATAAAAAGGGCTACTATCATCATGCCTGGATAAAACCACTGGTATTTGTTGTGCCACTTGTCATGTTCATTATGTCACAATGACATGGCTGAAAGTGACTTTGTGTAGTGCATGAATGTTAGTAACACATGTTGTGCCCTTGACTTTAACAGACACTCACATTATGAAGGTTATTTAATGAGTTTCATTGCCAAGCAGGATGATAGTATAGAAAACTGAGTGCATTCCCCTATTCAATCTTCTCTTCTTTATATATGTTTCTATCCTCTATGATTTTTCTCCTATAGTATGATGCTTGTTGTTTTTAGCATACGACCTCAAAAGTTTCACGATACAGAAAAAAAAAATTGGAAAAGTCCATCATTCAGAGTCTTTATTATTTTCTACAGTTAAACAGATCTGTCTATTAAATGGCCCCCATTACATCATCAGTCACATACTCATGATACTACATATCGTGTGTTGAGAGCCAGAAGGGCGTTAACTCTGTGTTAAAGTATTTGAGTTAATGCCCTTCTGACTCCAAACAGACGATATGCCATTTGGATTGGATCAAGTTGGAACATATACATAATGTTGTATGTTATATTCTGTTTCCCTGAAGAAGGAACGTGGTCGTTCCGAAACTTCAGAAAATAAACTTCATTCCACCTCGTTATTATCACCCTTTGGATTGGTGTATAGTATGCTTGTTTGCTGCAACATATTGGCTGTTCCATTTAGGACGTATGCGTGGGTCACATTCGTCCAATAACGATAACAAGATTTTCAATTAAAGGAACACCATACTGTATGGTGTGTATGTTAATAGTAGGGGAGCTCTAGGGGTGTACCTTTGATGACAAATTTTGTTATCATTTTCAGACACACGTGACCGGCGTTTTAGAGAAATCGATCCCTAACCCATATTTTGCTCTGTATGTTCGGGGTTTCATGCCAGTATACTGTATTAAAATGGTTTGTGTGTTTGTTATACAGACATCATCCTCTTCTTACTCATTGGCAAGGTCAGTTGGTAGATGGACAGTTTACTCTTTCACTCATTCCTTACTACACTGTGGGCTGTAGGTACCAGTCAGTACATGGGGAGCGTTTCATCAAGTGTTTTGTGAGTGATTTTTACCTGATAACTGTTATAAGCTACTAAAATCCTTACATCTGATTGGCTAAGAGCAAATTTGTCAGTAAATATCACTGACAAAACACTACAGTCCGACTAAATAACACCTGCTGAAGTGTGTCGATCTGGTACTCTGGTTTATCATTTTATTATTACCTTGACATATACTGGCCTAGCATGTTGGTAAACTGTGATCAGTTTCTTGACCTTTGTAGTATAAATGACTCATGTGAAAGGTGACCATGGCTTATATACAAACATATCATTCATTATTAATCTTCATTCTGATATCTCACCAAATCTGTTGAAACTTACCCTGACTAATACCATGTGGCAAACAGACATATAGGCCTAGTTAAATACTTGAAAGACATGAATGCTGGATCTGGTTGGACTGCATCAAAGTGCATTTGCTCCTTATGCTCTTGTTTTACAAATAAATGGACATTTCGCAACTTCCTTTTCTCTTGAAAGTGATTAAGAAGAACTGAGCTGACAGAAATAGAGAGAAATGGAAAGAAAACTTGATTAAGTAGATGTAGAAGTAAAAAGACAGAAATATAGGGAATGACAAGGAGAGGAGACTGTTGGGTCGGTTGGCTTTGGAGTAAATTGCCTTGTAAGACTATAAGGAAATCCTCTGCAGACAAGTCAGTCATTCAACCACAGAATCAATTCAATCGGATCTCACAGGATATCCCTTCAAATACCAGAAACTAACTCAAAATGGGAGTTAAAATAAACATTAATAGATTAACCTCCTTGTAATGGATCAGTGTTTTGTATTTGTGGTTCTCTTCTTATCCTGGAATGATGTTTATACAGGTGAAGACGAGATGTTAGGAATGATTGAAACTAGAGAGTCAGACCATGTGTATTCTTTGTCAGCATGTGGATATGAACATTGGCTGAACATCCTCAGGAAATCTTGTCTAAAACCACTCCACTCCTTTTATTTTTTCAATTCTTTATGTATTTTACTATGTATTGATTTCATGAATCTTCAGCATTGTGTAACAAAATTAGACAAACTTTGTTTCACTTTATTGACAGAGGACTGGAGTATTCACAACCTTCTTGAAGGCATTGTGATGAAAATAATGATTCCTATCAGTTACAATGAGAATTTTAGTCTTATTGCAGAACAATTGTTGGAATTCCATGTCACCTCCTGCCTAATAATTTGCAAGAATATTTCTATAATTTATTATAGAATCATGAAATAAGTATTAATTTGTTTGTTAACAAAATATCTTTTCCATGTTCAGTATTGAAGTTTAACTTGCGTAGATGTCAGTTTCAAGTAGAATAAAAATTGAACCGATGTAAACTGAAAAAGAAAGCAATGTTAAAGATAAAAAGCAATAAAGTGCAGGAGTCACTGCATGTAAGCAAACTAAAATTCAATGTGGTTTATTTCAGTGACCCACACAGAGAAAGCTGTGTAATGATATACATGTACCGTATGTATTTGTGTTGGCTTAATTGATCTCTTTATATAGTACACTTTGCTGTTAAATTAATCAACATTTTGCCAGTCATTTTTGTGGATGATTTTGTGGTTTCCTGCCTTTGTCAAGTATCATTACCTGACACCTTGGAAACTCAATTCGACCATGGGGAATTTTACTTCTACTATATTTTGAAAGTAGGCCTTCTTTTAAAACACATTTAACTATTGCATTACTGAAAGTGGTTCAAATTTACCAAATTTTGACAAAGAAAATATCTTTTTATTTTTAAAATGTAAAGTTTGTTTCATTAATTAGGAAGTTAGATGTCATGGAAACACAAATCATTTTTAACGTTGAAGGCTAAAATTTCTGTGGTATGACAACTGTTTGAATCAAAATGAACAATAAAAAAAAAGGCATATTGATTGAAAACATATTTCATCAAATGATATTTATGATATATGTTTTCAAACACAGTAAGATCATAATGGTTAATGAGTACACCTTATGTATTCTGTACTCATTTGTAAAATTTTTAAACATCACAACAGATCCATCTAGTCTAATTATGAACTGCCGATCTTTAGTTTGAAAGAGATCAAATACTGCTGAATTCAACTCGTGATTCATGTAGAATTTTTAAAAGGAATGTAAACTCCCTTCTTCCTTTTTTTCTGATTGGGGTAAGGTCAGTGCTCGGTCACTTGTTGGTCAATTGGTGTTTTATTGATAAGAATAAAAAAATGTGTCAATGAAAATAAAAAAGAAACCTTTCAAAGTTCAAGACAAGTTCAAGAAGTAGATAATTCAGTTTATCGTGGATTAAGAATGGGATTGTGTTGAAGATGGAAGAAGATGGAAGAAGAAATCTATTACACCTATTCCTGATCATCATATTGCATTAAATGTAATCACGATGCCTAATACAATGACGATGATGACAACAGGAAGACACTGGCCAGACTAGATTAAATCATGCCATTGTTCGTGGAAAGCATGAGGGGTGCCTACTTGGATGAGCGACAGTTGTTTGCGAGGGATCTCCCATCCTGACAAGTGACACTCCATGATATGACAGGTCTTGGACTAGAAGGCCTGTACCCATTAGCCCAAGTTTTCAAAATGGCCTCGTTGATTCTGATCCATGAACATTGGCCTGATTACAAGCAGCTCAAGCTATTTCACAATGAAGGCATCAATAGCAAGCTATATTCACCACTGTGCTTGGTACATTATCATGAAATAGCCTGCATTTTGGCCAGTACTAGCAGGCTAATTCACCATTGAAGATGCACTTGGACTATGATATGCTCTCAAGCTTTAGCTAATTCCTCAATCAATCAAGGATTGCTCTTCTCCGGCTAATGGAAACAGAGAACTTTAAACTTTGACTTCTTTCTTGAGAAGCGCTGATTGGTCTAATAGCTCCAGCTCATATTCGTTCGGTCTTATGGGGATGCACCTAGAGACATAGAATAGAAGAGAAGGAGATGGGTAATTGGATTCCATGACGATCAGGTGCAGAGGAAATCCAACTAATATACAATGTGATTTTATTGTTATCCCCTAGTTAGTAAAATTAGGCACTAGATCAGTAGATTATCATGAATCATTCAACCCAGGAAAAGCTAGATGCAGATCAGATTTGATAGCTGTCCTTGTGTTGATATCCTATCCTCTCTCTCTCTCTCTCTTCCTCCTCTCTCTCTCCCTCTCTCTGTGTCTCTCTCATATCTCTCTATAGGTATGTTTATACCTTCTTTTCAAAGGCAGAATGAGCGTTTTAAAACACTCATCTAAAAGGCAGTTTTAAGGGTACTCTGTACTTCTTTTCTCCAGGCCAGGCAAATTTGGGCTTGCTCTGTAGCTGGTTTTGCAAACCCCATTGCGCATGCTACGCATTACGCGTTTACAGATGATTGTGGGTTTAAGCTTCCTCAGAAACCATGTTTTTGGAGAAATGCCGATTCAAAATACACCTTTCCGTGAGATTTACATCAGCATTTTAAATCAGCGATTATACGAAAATGACTTCGGACGCAACCATGTTTTGAATTAAACGTGTAACAAAGGCACATTCTGGCCTGAAAAATGGAAGCAAAAAAAAGGACTCTGAAGCAGTAGTAAAAGATTGTTATGCCTCTGCCACCAAAGGTGGTGCTGGAGGCATTATGTTTTTGGGTTGTCCATCCTCCCGCTTTCTCGTTCTCTGGATAACTCAGAAACCACATGAGGTATGAACTTCAAACTTGGTGCTAGTATGTATCACCATAGGAAGACGATCTGATTAGATTTTGGGGTATGTAGGTCAAAGGTCAAAGGTCACAGGTCAATTTCTGAAATTGCAGGTGTTAGCCTTGTTAACGCAATATCTTAAGAACCATTTTAGGTGTGAACTTTAAACTAGTATGTATCACCATAGAAAGATGATCTGATTAGGTAGGTCATAGGTCATAGAGGTCAATTCTGAAATTGCAGGTTTTAGCCTTAACGCCTTAACGTGACATCTCAAGAACCATTGATCCATTAACTTCAAACTTGGTACTAGTATGCATCACCATAGTGAGACGAGCTGATTAGGTTTTTGTTCACGTAAGTCAAAGGTGACAGGTCATAGAGGTCATTATACAGGGGTATGTGAAATTAATGAGGGGTCTTTTACCTTTGTTATCACCATATCGTAACTATTTTGTGTTCATGACTAGAAGGAGATAAAGTGCTCAGACTTTTGGGTTATAAGGTGTAAGGTAAAATGTCAAAAAGGTCAATGTAACATGTAATTAGAGGTAATTTATTCTGGTTATCACAATATTTCAAGAAGAGTTTGAGCCATCAACTGAATTTAGGTGGAGGCATATAGGAGCCCGGGGGGGGGCACTCAGATATATGGGTGTACACATGCGCGTCCAAGAAAACGCGTAAAAAGGGGTCTTTTTTTCAGGTGGAACGCGTAACGCTCGTTACGCGTTTTTACGCGTAAAAAGACCCCTTTTTACGCGTTTTCTTGGACGCGCATGTGTACACCCATATATCTGAGTGGCCCCCCCCCCCTTAACGTTACGCGTTAAGGGGTCCAAAAATGCTGATTTTCAACAAAAAGGGGTGCTTTTGACTAATCTGGCTGAACGTGTTTAGGGGGTATATTTTTCACTTTGGCACCAATATGTAAATGGGACATTTTCGGATATTTTCAGGGATTTTCACAGGGATTTACAGCCCGATTTCAGTTCAGGGAGTGGCGCGCGGCAGTGCATGCAGATGGATGCAAAAAAGAGAGGAGAATCGGGAGCGGAGAGTTCTACCGACGCAGCCATAGTGCACTGAAATGGTTCCCCCTCTGAAATGTGTTGTTGCTTATAGCGCGCACTGTTTAGGGGGTAATATTTAAGTCAAACCTGTTTAGGGGGTTGGATTTGGATGATGAAAACCGCGCAAAAAATCCTCCTTTAAGGGGTCTTTTTTCATCCAAGTATAAAACCTGTTTAGGGGTATTTTAAAAACCCATGGACATGCATGTGTACACCCATATATCTGAGTGGCCCCCCCCCCCCCCCCCCCCCCCCCTATAGGAGATGCAGTCGCATTCATCTTGTTTGTTATGACTCCAGATTCTTAATTGACTGACCTGGTATTCAGGCTAAACAGCATTTTCGTCCTCAATGAAAATATGAACTTGAGTCTGAAGTGTGTATACTAACCACTATAATTTCTTTCTTTTCACATCTAAGTAAGATGAAATTTCCCCATCTCCACTGAAAACAAAAAATACAAATGATAGTCTGCATATTCTGGACTTGGTCTGGCACACTGTCATTGAGAAGAATCAAAATATGATTTTACTTGGGGGCAAGGCTACTAATTGACCTGATGAATCATTGTAGAATTTTGATTCCTTGAGAGAAGGTCAGTTTGGAGATTCCTGCTTCCTGATTGGATTATAGTTTTATGAGACAATAAAAGCCAAAATAAAGTTGTGGTCATTTTAAAGGCACCATAACTCTGTCAAAAGCAGGAGTTATTTTTCTCACTGTTAAACGGGTAGGTGGCATTAACGGTTCTAGGTGATGTGTGAATTGATATGATGCAAGATTACCCTCATTATGACAGCAAATATATTTTTGGCTTTTTTTGTCATGAGACCGATCTTTTTAAAAGAAATTGGTCATTAAAGAACAACAACAAGTAACTTGCTGCCTTTTGCATTAGTTTATCTAACATTTGTATTAAAAAACAATAAAACAAAAAACATGATTCTCTGTTTTAAAAAGAATTGTTTACCATATTGTACTTATAATTGGCAGCTTTTTTAAAAACTTGATACTGTTGCTGAACATTGTCCTAACCTATCTTATTTTATTGATAGAGTTACATTACCCCCCCCCCCCCCCCCCCCATATTTGAAATATGGCACTAAAAATTGTGATAACCTTCTTTTGTTTGTTTGTCAGAGATACATGTGCTCCCCCTCCCCTTCAGTAAATCCTGGATCTGCCACTGATTCATGAACCGACCTTATTTCTATCATTCTAGTCCTTGACTGCTGAGAATAAACGTGAGTGTCTTCTTCCTGTACAATACTTCTATCACATTCTCACTTCCTTCTTAAGAAACAATTCTAATATTCAGCTGTAACAAAACCAGATAGATACTGTTTGAGTCATGATCTGAGATTGAATCCAATAAAGTATATATATGTTTGTAATTGTTACACGAAAGTAAACATTGTCTTCATTGGGAATATAGTTCAATAATCCATTCTAGTTTAACTTCATATTTAGCACACTCTGAATATATATATATTTTGATTTCACAAATCGTCTGTTGAGAGCCAGAAGGGCGTTAACTGTGTGAATAAAGTACATGAGTTAAAGCCCTTCTGGCTCCAAACAGACGAAATGTTAGTATTGTTGTTCTTCTATTCCGGTATCCTGGAAACCATTTGGTATGAAATTAGGGTTATTAATCTGTGAATATATTGAGAGCTAGAAGGTCATTAATTTGATGCAAAATGAAATGATTTAATGTTCTCCTGGCTCACAAAATACAATATTAAGTATTTTTATCAAAACAGTTGTATCTAGAAATATTTAGTGACTATGGGAAGAACAGTGTGAAGTCTTAAAAGAATTTGATAAACTAGTGATAGTATTTGCAGAGGTATAGCAGTAATAGACGTAGCAATATAAAATGTGACATCTACAATGTATAACTTTGGCAAGTTAACGACTTCAATTAGGAAATTGGATAAGAAATAAAACAGTTATCATCATGACATGTTACAGAGAAGTTTGAGTTCTTGTGAAGGTGACAAATAATTTGTGAGCTTTCTTATGACAATGTGGAGGAGTATCACAGTGTCCCATGGAAAAGGATTGCTTTTATGTCAAATTAGCTTTAAATAGTTTTGATCAAACTTTCATAAAACAGTTGTTTGTAGTTCCACATACTTATTTCTGTGTGCAGTGCAGTGTTGTTCACTCTATGTAATTTTCAGCAAGATTTTGTAAATTTTCTAGCATAATCTGATAATTTCAAATCTTCAAAGTACACAATTATTTTATGTACTACACATATAGCCTTCCTTTCTCAGTGGTTTCTTTCACATTGCCATCACTTAAAAAAAAAACCAACACTTTATCTTTAATGTTCCAATGATTTCACACCTGCTTTCTTTCAATTTCTCTATCAAAAAAGTAATGTTGATTGAGCTATTTCCTTTTGATGAAGGCTGTAAATGTATCCGGGTTGTCCTGGACTTTCTTCGAATGACTAAAATCAGACATTTATTAGAGGTAGAGAGGAAAGAGTGGGTTTTAAGAATAGCCAGTTCACACCAAAATAAATTTATACGAAACTTGTATAAAGAAACGTCGTAAAAAGAATCATTGTATAGCTCATGGGGTGTACACACATGAGAAAAGTATTTGTTGTATAAAGAAACATTGTATAAAAAAACTTGATTTGAAGAATTCAGTTGATGCCATGTTTAGTATTGGCTTATGTTACAAGATGACAACTGGCCGGTCATCAATACGCGCTCAAGACAAGCCCGGCATTGTTATACTGTTTTCGTACAATATGATGTTCACACTAACAATGAGACCCCAATACTTTATTGAGTTTTGTAAGAAACAACACTGAATAATGATACATGACATTTAGACTAGAAACACATAATTATGTATCACATAGCTATACAACTAATTTTTCTCATCTAAACAGGGGATAGATATTATCTTGAATAACCATAATGTTTCCTGGATTGTAAGATGACGAGTGACAGAAAGGAAACCGAGATTCTGTTTTTACCCACCCTTCTTCCTCAATTCTTTCTCGTTCCTCTGCTGTTTTCATGACGATATGTCATGCTCGGATTTAGAAGGAAGGAATGACACTAATGTTTTCATGGTTATAAAGTGAGCGATACTTGAGGGAGAATGAGGACGTGACAAAGCGTTTACAAATTTCTTCTTTTTATTCTCACAGTTCCTGTCTGACTTTAGGGAGAATAAATGTTATTTATCTGCAATGAGTCACATTAAAGGGATGAAAACCCGAGCTATTGTGAGGAAAAAAGAAATTGTACAGGTTCCTTCATCACTTTGGCATACATGAAAATGATAGGGTAACGGAGGTCAATAAATATTCATTAAACTAAGCCTAAGATAATTCATGCTGGGGTCCATGGAAAATTACTTTTATTCCAAAATGAAATTGTACCCTTTAACTTAACACAATTCATGAGGGTCTCTTTTCAGTGAAAACTTTCATTGTGTTTTCTTTCAAAAGTTTTGATACATGTACAGCACCATTCAAGCATGTCTTTCTTCCAGACTAGGAAAAATAGATATACATGTATAACTAACAACCGTTGTGACATGAAACTTTCACACATTGTCAAAATTTAGTTTTCTAGCTGTCATTTATGATGTTTTTTTTAATGTATCACAAATTTAAACCACTCACTAAATTCACGAAAAGAAAGTTTTTGGTTTTACAATATATTTATGAGAAAAGATATAAAGACGTGACATCGTGTGAAGACTGGAGAAACTTGTCAGGTTCAATGAACTCAAGTACATACACTAGGGGGGTTACTATATACTTCTCTCTCCTCTCAGGCTTTGATCAGCTTATGGTTTTTCTAATTATCAAATTGACCATGGTTATTAATTTGTGGTCAGCTCAGTCCTCAGGATATTGGTCATTGGGCATGCATTAGGCTTGCAATCAAGTTTGTTGTTATTGCTTTGTAAACATGATGCTTATGATATTCATAACACTATTGTAAATAATATAATTAAAAATAGATTTGCTGTGTTAAATATGGTAGCTTTGAAGTGTCAGTATTGTTTTATACATTTAAACAAATTTACAGCAAAGATACTTTCTATTTGTCTACTTTAGGATACCAAAGGATTTCTATGTTTTGTTGAATCAGTAGTAACTGTGAGGGTGATGTTCACACACACTTTAATGTACAAGATGTTATACTTATAGTGATACTTTCCTTATCCATTTTTAATATATTGTATAAAATTTTAATTAATTAATTCCTTTTGTTTCTTGTCTTCAGTATCTGATTACTCTGTTACTTTCTTCAATTTTTTCCTTGTTGTGGACGATTATCTTTTTATACGATGTTTTTATCATAATATTATTTGAAATTATTTTATGGATGTAAATGACCTAGTAATCAACAATATATATCATTCCAGGAAATTTTAAATCCAAATGAAGTGAAGTGTTACATGTGACTTGCATATATATATTTCCATTAAAAATGAGTAAGAGGTTATTCAACTTCCAATCTGATCATTTTACAACCACAGTAAACCAAGGGACCTTTTTCTTCTCATGAATTGTGTAATCCATTGCAATCTCGGATCATAATTCAAAAGGAACATATACTCCATATCGCAGAGCTTTCAATGATTTTGAAACAGAAAACAGATGTGGTTGGCACCTCTCCAAATTCAGGACGCTTTACTTGTGCTGAATTGAAAATATAATTGTCACTCATGTATTGATAGTATAAACAGAAAGTCATTAATATTGGATTTATTACATCAAACAGTGCTTCATTTTCCTGTGGTTGGTTGTTAAAAAGTGTGAAATAGAGTTGTAAGTGTTTACATTAGAAGTCATTTTCCTTATTATATTTTCCAGGTCTTTGTTCTGCTACTTGATTCATGCAGCTCTGTTGCAATTTGTTATTCCATAGTTGGTTAAAATGTGTTTACCTTTGGTTATCTTTTGAGACTAAGACCAAAGTCATTTGGCTTTGGTTCGGGTGAAAAGAACATAAAACTAGTTGAATTGTGCAAATGTTTTTCCTGAGTATTTTAAAATTACTATAATGATAAGTTTAAGACAAAAGATTTCCCTTGTCTTTTTTTTGTTGTTGTTGAAGAGAAATTTGTCTTTTGATCTTCCTTGTTTTCCATAAAGTTTATAATTGCACTTGGCGTTATATGCAAAAATCCCTCAAAATTTGTTCATAAAAGCTCTAAGCCCATTTCTGATCACTAAATCCCCTTTTTACACAGAGCTAAAGAAATGCCACATCTTATATTTGTAAATTCTATTTCCACTCCTTTCTATAGTATCCAATTATTACAATATCATTTTCATTAATTTTGCTTGTCCAAACAAATAAGTACTTAGGATTTTGAGATAATAATTTAAAGGGAAGGTTGAGTTCCGGGAAAGGTTAAAAATAATTTGTGAGCTTTCTCATTATTTTTATGTCAGTTTGAAAGAATATCATAGTAGAAATGTCCCCTGAAAAGGATTGCTCTTCAAATGCTCTCATATTTGAAATATGATGAGAAAGAACCTAAGTGTTCAGGCCGAACATTCTTGCCACATGCGTGTGCCGTCCCATATACCCATTTCTGTGTGCAGTGCATGTGCTTTTCAGCAAGACTGGCTTAATTTCTTCTTATTTTGCTGATTTCAAACCCTCACAGTATACACTAATTCTTATGTAGACATGATCAACCTTTCCATATTGCTTTGAGAGTTTCTTTCACAATGTAATCGCATGACCAGAACACAACTTCATCTTTAAATTCTGACAGTCCCTGTCAATGTACAATTTCATTGCAACGCGGTACTGGACTTTAAAGATCAAAATAATCCTCATTTCAGTCATTATCCATAACTGACCTTTAAAACCATTAAAATGACAACTAGTAACTCTTGAAATGATTATGTTTGGGATTGAGTAGGGTATGATTCAGAGAGTGTTTCAGAAGGGACTCGTAAAGCAGATGTTAGGAAATCAAAAGCTGGTTTGAATCGTTGATTCTCATCTAGAAATCATTTCAATCAGGACTTCCTATCTCAGACTATTCTCAAGTTCATTTGAAAGGTTAGTGACCAGAGCACATGTTATATATAGCTAGACTGAAGCAGCTTCACTCACACTTTAAAAAGCATTATCTATGCCATGACTTTCTACAAGTATATATTGCTGGTGCTTCAAAAGAGATTGACACAATAACTTTATCTCCCTATAGATCGTTGACTTTTCATAATTTGGGGCCATTGGATACTTTTTAATTTTGGTTAACATGCATTTTCCATAATAATAATAATGATAATATCAAATCTTTAGAGCACTAAAATACAACCCCAAAATGATACTATAGTGCTTACAAAAAAAAATACGGATTTGGAGAGAAACAACCAAAAATTAGAAAACGCAGTGGTAGATCACATTACGTTTTAATATCCAGCTTAAATTATCTTAAAGGGATACTCAACCGCATTTTGTGGATGTTTTTATGCCGCGAGAGGGCACCGTGATTATTACCTGATCATGTCGTTGCCCTGCGGGGCGCAAACTTCGGACAGGCTGGTCACCGCACAACATGCATGCTCCACCTGAGCTCGAGCTCTCGTGCGAGATTCGGTCGGCTTCGTGCAGTCGAAATATAATCCTAGTAGTCCAACGGACGCGTTCGATGCACAAACTTTGTGTACGAGTGAACGAGGCTTACGCAATTTTGACTTTTCCCACGGCCACCTGGTGGCATATCCCTTTAAGCTTTAATAGCAGTCAGTGGGATTAAAAAAGATGAGTTAACCCAGTGACTACTGAATTCTCTAACACCCATGGGCTTAATACATGGACAACCCGGTTCCCGTAGTCAATGGGTTAATATAGCTTGGGTCATCAAGGAGCTTCAACTCCTTGGAAACTTGAAAATACGCGTGTGGTTGTTGAGTGGGATAGACCAGTGTGGCTCTGTTGCATAAAACTTACCATTAATGGTAACTACCATGGTAACATCACTCAACAGCCAATCAAAATCAAGGATTCCATGAGAGTTACCATTGATGGCAAAGTTACCGTTAATGGTAAGTTTTATGCAATGGGCCCTGAATAGTTAGTGAAACTTTAAGTTAACGAAACAACGGCTTGCTAACAACGGCGAGGGTTCACACAGGCCCGAAATAACGATGCTCATTGTTCTGAGACTATAAGTCAAGGGTTAGTCATTTAACATGAGCAGAGAGGTCATCGTTAACAACAAGATTGCTAAAACTTTACGAGAATGACCACCCGCTGCTTGTGGTTTTGTATGGTCTAGAACTACAACTAAACTTAAAGTTTCGAAACTATGAGTCCGTTTATACGGTCTGAAATTACAAGATAACTCCAAGATAACTTAAAGTTTTGAAACTACAATTGAAACTTAAGTCAGGTTCACACGAAGGGAGCTAAACTTTAAGTTACTTGTAATTTTCTTGTAGTTTCTGACCTTATGAAAGGACTCGTATTTTTGAAACTTTAAGTTTACTTGTAGTCCCTTGTGTCATAATGCCAAAACCACGAGCAGCGGGTGGTACTCCTCATAGTTACGGACTGTGTGGATAGAATAAACTACTAAGTAAGTTAACAGTCTCGTTGTTGACGATGATGTTTCTGCCCATGTTTAATGACTAACGCTTGACCTGTAGTCTCAGAACAACAAGCGTTGTTGTTTCGGGCCCATGTGAACCCTCGTCGTTGTTTCGTTAACTTAAAGTTTCGATAACTGAAAGTCCCATATGAACATAACTTTAAAGTTTAGCTCCCTTTTGTGTGAATCTGTCTATTGTTGAAATGGACATTATCAGTTATAATCAAGTCTTTGGGTCTTCTAGGTGAATGTTATTAACCAGGCTAATCTATGGCTGTCTGGCTACAGGTCAAAGGATCAAACTCCTGAAAAGGGGGCTATCAGTCAGAAATGCTCCAGAGTTTATCTAAACTTCCGCTATATCCAGATTGTTAGGTAAGATGAAATCTGTGAGATATAGGTTTGCCAACGCATGTATGCGTCTTCAGGGAGTGCATTGAAAGTGACATAAATAAAACAATTGAATGACTCGCAACTTTCATACTGATAGATTTGTCTGCATCTGTAGCATATATGTCAACTTACACATTGACCAAATTTCAAAGAAAGACAACTTTTCAAAGTAACCTACATTTTTAAACTCGTAAAATATGGTTTCAGTTTTCGTTTACAATGTAACTCGAGTATTCTAGGGCACAGTTGTGAAGAGGTTAATACTGTTAGAAATTTAACACACTCAAGTAGATTTGGGACATTAATAAGAAACAAATTGCTGATGATAATCATCAACTTGTCACTAGCATGACATCCTTCCCCAAGTTCATATACCAGGGGTTGCTGACCAGATAGAGATCATCTAGTTTGACACTAGTGATCTACTTTTTGATTTCAATCATTACCATGTCTTTACCATTTGCAGTCATACCTCATTGAATAAGTGGTATTTATGTTTCTACAAGTAGGTGAAAATCAGAGGATACATTTTCAAATTGTCAAAGAAATATTTCAGTTTAGAAGGAAATCTCTATGATATAACTTTGACTAAAATGCCTCAAACTGTAAAAACAAGTAAGCACGATTATGCTGTATATCAAACCAGGTATTAAGATTAATTGTCATATTTTTAAGACTAATTATAGAAACCTAAGTTGTCTGAATTGTTCAAGAAATATGAATGAGTTTTGACAATAAATATTGGTTGCTAATTATAAATCAGGATGTGCCATATAGACTATATGCCTACATATGAGTCATATCAGGAGTATTGAGTTCTGGGAAAGGTAAAAAATAATTTGTGAGCTTTTTCATTCTTTTTTGTTAGCTTGGAAGATTATCATAGGAAATATGTCCCCTGAAAATATGACAAGAATTAGTTGAAAATTTCGGGCAGAACATTTGTGTGTAGTCCCATGTACACATTTCTGTGTGCTGTGCATGTGACTCTCAGCAGAATTGAGTCAATTTCTTATCATTTTGGTGATTCCAAAACCTTACAGCATACACCAATTCATATTTGCTATATAATCAACCTTTTCTTTCACAGTTTAATCTCATGACCAGAACCCAACTTAACCCTACCATGCCGTGGGCGGCAAATCCCGCCCCCAAAAAATTGAGTGTTGAACATTTTGTTTAGGCTCAGAATGGGTTGAAAATTCTTCCTCAAACAGAAACCTATGGCTTTAATATAATGTATATACCTATGCAATATATCTTTGCCCAGTTTGCTAAAGAAAAAAATCATTGAAAGTTAATATTTAACTCTTGAAAGTTCATTTTTGACAATTGCTCAAAAATTTGGTGGCATGGAAGGGGTTAAGAGAATGTAAATGGTAACTCATCAAATGTAAACTCTGATCTACCTTGCTATTCTTCTATTCATTTAAAAGCTTGGACTGATTTTGCATCACAACTTATTTAAAAAAAAAAAGAATATTATAGAAAGAAGAAGTATTATTTTCTTTATCAGAAATATACAAGTATTGTAGAATGCTTACAAAGTTTACTACTGTAAAACTGTATTTATGTTTAATATGTTTAGCTATATTATTCAAGTCATCATGCTGGGAGGGGGGTTTCTCTGTTACACGCCTTCTACACCAGGAAGCGAGCAAGGGCCCCTAAACTTGTGGGTGAAATCCGCTCAGTCCCAGAGGGGTCAACGCTCTCAGGAACTGAATGTGTTGTGTTTTAACCCGTTTTCACAGGGAACTGTTCTAATAGAACTCTTCTGAAGTTATGTGGGAGATTTGCCAAAGTTTGAACACTCCCCCTCCTGCCAAACATTTTGAGCCTGATCAAGAAACAAGATTTCCTTTCCATAGTCATAGAGTACTGTGCTGCTATTTCCCTGCAGAAAGTGTTATACTATAAGACAGCAGTCATTGTCACAAATTTACCATTGAATATTTTAAACATATATGCGCAATGTTGTGTTTGATACAATAATGATAATATTCTTAATTTGTATAATGACAGAATTCTATTCAGATGGTTTTGTTGATACTATACTGGCATTAGCCAAGCAGCCATTAAGGTGCAGAAAGCATCACAGAAATGTTTTCTTTCCAGATATTTTTGCCTGGGTGAATGTAATTAAAATGCCTTTGTCATGGGGCACAATAAGCACAGAGCATAAACCTTTAATCTTCTGATTAGATGTCATATGAAATATTACTTGACAGTAGGTTTCATTGTACAGAATTTATTCCTACTATTCATATAAAATTCAAATGAAATATGAGTAGGCATATATTTTAATATCAAATTTTCATAATTCAAGTATTAGAAATTTATTTTTAAAAGGGAATACAGTGTATAGTTATTGCAACATTACTGCGTTGTGTCTTGTTTAACTTTGGAAATGATAATTGTTGTGCACTTCCCTACCCATATTGATCCTTCAACCATTTGACACTGGTATTGCAGTGTTTAGGCAACTGTATATTTTTAGAAAATGATTGAGACCCTGAAATCCAAGCGAGGAAAATCCCCTCTTACTGGGTACCGTCTCTTCAGGATATCTCTTCAAATTCACAAAATTTTTAACTTATCAAGCTTGTTTTCAGGAGAAGAGAAGAAATTGAACTAATTCACGCAGCAGACAGACAAAATACGTGATATATCATATGTGATAACGGTAACGAGGTGTCAGGTTACCCTACTTAGTGGGTATAGATTTGTTCTCTCAAATACTCCAATCAACAAATGTGCGTTCATATGTGGATAAAGTGAAATGCAATGGGAAAGATATGTTCAGACGGGGGCATCTCGTTTCTCCGAAGGTTCGTTTTTCCGAAGGTTCGTATTTCCGAAGGTTCGTATTTCCGAAACACTAATTTCCCATGCCTGGGGGTTCATAATTCCGAAAATGAAAAAGGGTTCGTAATTCCGAACATTTGTTGCATTATTCCGAAGGTTCGTTATTCCGAAGGTTCGTTTATCCGAAGGTTCGTTTATCCGAAGGTTCATAATTCCGAAAATGAAATAGGGTTCATATTTCCGAAGGTTCGTATTTCCGAAAATGAAAAAGGGTTCATAATTCCGAAGGTTCGTATTTCCGAAAATGAAAAAGGGTTCGTATTTCCGAAAATGAAAAAGGGTTCGTATTTCCGAAAATAAAATAAGGTTCGTATTTCCGAAAATGAAAAAGGGTTCGTATTTCCGAAAATGAAATAGGGTTCGTATTTCCGAAAATGAAATAAGGTTCGTATTTCCGAAAATGAAATAGGGTTCGTATTTCCGAAAAATGAAATAGGGTTCATAATTCCTGGTAAAAAAAGGCGAATTCATCATGAGCAGAGGTGTAGCAACGGGGGGGGGGGGGGGAGGGGAGGGCACGCCCCCACCCCTCCCTCATCGGATGGCGAAAAAATAAGAAAGAAAGAAAGAAAATAAAATAGGAAAGAAGACGGTTGGACCCCTTCCGGCAATCCCCCCCCCCCCCAACCCTCTTCCACCAGCGGTGTCTTAGATTAGCTTTAAGATTATTCCAAAAGACTTGTGCCTCCAATGGTGCCAGTGCTCCCACAATGACTAGACTCTAGCTACGCCACTGTTAAAGGGAAAATTTATGGTAACGATAGGATATTATGGTTTTAATTGCCATCTTCAAAAAGCGGATCTCTTTTCGACGAAAAGCACCTCCCCCACCCCCGCAATGAATAAAAAAATGAAATGGAGACACAAAACTGGGAAGGTTTATAAAAGAGGAGAGGAGAAGAGAAAAGAGACGAAAATAAGAGGACGAGATTAGAAAAATCGAATAAGTGTTTATGTGTGTGTGTGCGTGTGTGGAGGTGTCGTTGTCGAACGGTTTACAGCGCTTGACTGGAAACGCGAAGGTTGGGGGTTTGATCCCTGTTACGGCACCTATGGCCTTTTTGTTGTAAAAAATATGATAGCAACTTTCCTTTTTTTTAATTTACGAGCGCGCGAAGCTAGCGACCAAAAATAATTGTGCCTTTCCGTTGTGAAAATCATAAAAATAACATATTTCGGCATATAATGACTGGAATATGAGGATATTCGGGCACCTCACTCCCTGAATATGAGGTGTGAGTTGCCGGAATATCGGCACTTTCAAAATCCGGGGGAGGGGGGGGGGGGGTTGGCTGCAGCAGCCCCCCTTCTCGTACGCCTATGCCTAGGCCTATGTTAAGTACACAGTTGCGATTGATTTTAACTTGCGATTGTTTCAAATAAATCGCTTCAACTCCTTATAAGGCGGGGCACTGGTTGATAAAAGCCATTAATTTAGGTCAGAATGTTTTCTTCTCCATGTGTAATTCCTTATTTCTATTTTTTACGATGAGGATTGTTTTACTCTTAATGTCTTTTAGTGTTTTGTAATTCGTTATGCTTGTAAAAGTTATTTCAAACTTCAGGTCAGCGGTAAAATGTGCAGTAAAATGAAGCAATTCATTCGAATCTGTACAAATTTATTATGCTGTAAGCAGCTGTATAAAATGAAAGATTTTCATCCATGTTTAGAAATGATGGTATTTTGGCAAAGTTAAAGAACATTTTCAATGATTTTAATCTATTTATGCGGCATAGATAGTTAGGATTATTCCCTGTATGATAATTATTTTAGCCCAACTGAAAGAAAACTTAACATTTTGATCCACTATTCTTCAAATTTGGTTGTATGTTGCTTTTAATCATTATCATTATATATTCAATTAGCGATTGCACCTGACCTATATAGTTACACATAATATGCCAGTATAAAGAGTTATTTTTATTCTTCAGTGGCTTTAACATTTTTGTTGTTGCTCACTTGTTATCTTTCTTTTCTTGAACTGCTGCACGGCTTTTGTTCTGTTCTGTTGGAATTGTAAAGTGTTTGAAAACTATCTGCGTCATAGATCATTTCAGATATGCGGCAAACAAAATGCTGTATAGTTGTGTAAGCAAGGTCATTACTTACAGCATACTATGCTGCATTTCATTCATTTACCTCTACAATTTAAGATTTTAATCTGTTTTAAGAAATGTTAATACTTTTGCAAGGTTATAAAACATGCTCAATGATTTCAGTCTGCCCTGCTGCATAAATTGTTTAAGATATTTTGCATTATAGTTTGGTTTTACTTTTGTTTCCTTTTATGATAATCATATCAGCCTGATGATAAGACTCCTTCTTTAACTTTTTACGATCCATCTTTCTTTGGCTTTGGTTGTTTATGGTATCTATTCATTTATTTATTATTATTACTAGTATTATTTGTATTATTATTATTGTTATTATTATAATTATCATTATTATCATTATTATTATTAGTAGTAGTATTATCTGTTTTATCATTTTTATTATTATTATTACTAATATTATCAGTATTATAATTTTTATTATTGATAATATTATTGTTGTTGTTGTTATTATTGTTATTATTATTATTACAATTGTTATTATGAAGTGGACTACCCAGAATTACGATGACAATGTCATTTTGGATGGAGTTATGCGACCAGACTTAGATATTGCACCGGTTACTTTACTATTGCTTATTTTATTTCCCTTGTCATGATCGTATAATTGGCCTATAGCCTATACGTATCATGCTTGTTATAATAATTATGTTGTGCTACTTGCCAGGCTATTTATTAAACATAGCAGTGACTCCTTTATGAACTCTCTGTAATATTATGTTGTTGTTTTTATTGCTGTTGTTGTTTTGGGGACCGGAGGGGAGGGCTTGTAGAGTCATCTACATAGCCATATTACAGACTTCGGCCAACTCGGTTTATTTGGGCACAACATGGCGTATATTCCTTTGTTTAGTGCTTACCTAACAAAGCAACAAGCGCCATATTGCTACCTACATGGAGCCGAGTTGGCCAAACTCTGTAATAGATGGCTCTGAGGGCTAGGGATGCAGGACGCCCCCACCTTATTTTTAGTATACACTTTTCATAGTATACTTTTTTAATCACAATTTATGTTGAATGTTGACGAAGTAATTACATCTTAAAGAGTGTCAATGTTTGGCTCGCTGGAATCCAGCAGCGTGGTGCCCGAACATCCTTTTATTTTGGGAAGCGAGATGGTCGGCTATCCTTATCTGTGGGCGGGAAGGTACTCAAAATGTTATCGTTGTTTGGATTATCTGGTAACAAAATCATTATTCTATAGACAATAATTATCTCCTTTTTTTTTACTTGCTCATTAGCGCGTAACATTTAGAAACGGAATAGTTTAGGACAGGGAACGCCCTTCATTAGGGCGAGTGAAGTGCCCAAATATTCCATATTCGGCAGCAGGGTTAAGTAATATTATTCATGGCTCATTATTACATGTTCTATATTTGTCTTTTGATGGCGAAATTGCATTTCCATTACAATAAAATAAAGGGTTTTATGTTTTTTTCTAACTCGCTTCGCTCGCTTGCAAATTGTAGAAACGGGGAGTATGATATTCATCAGCTCCCCCTTTCAAAAACATTACGTGGCCATTTTCTGATTGTAAAGATCTACTTGGAACTTTGGTGTGTCTCATTTTCCAAAGCGGTATATACATTATATAAATAACTTCAAGCCAATTTCGTTGTAGCAAATTTAATCCGGAATCCGATCATTCACTTTCTTCAATACATCAGTATGTATTTTAATCACCGAAGTAATATCATTTTATGAGAAATGAAACATGTATTCCTGAGGCGCTCGCTCTCTACGCTCGCTCACAAATATTGATTATAATAGGAACAATGATACTAATGATAATAATATTAATAATAATGACAATAATGAAGATAATAATAATAGTAATTATAATAATAATAATCATAATAATAATAATGATAATATTGATAGGAATTACTATAATATAATGGCTATTTCTCTGGATTTTATTATAATTGTTATCATCATTGTAATGATTATTGAGTACGAAATGAATATCTTTACACTTGGCCGTCTTTCCCCTCCTCCCTATCCGAAAAAAGGATTGACGCCGTATTCTCTGAATTTACAACCTTTTTTCATTTTCGGAAATACGAACCCTTTTTCATTTTCGGAAATACGAACCCTTTTTCATTTTCGGAAATACGAACCCTATTTCATTTTCGGAAATACGAACCCTTTTTCATTTTCGGAAATACGAACCCTTTTTCATTTTCGGAAATACGAACCCTATTTCATTTTCGGAAATACGAACCCTTTTTCATTTTCGGAAATACGAACCCTTTTTCATTTTCGGAAATACGAACCTCATTTCATTTTCGGAAATACGAACCTTCGGAATTATGAACCCTATTTCATTTTCGGAAAAAAGAACCTTCGGAAAAACGAACCTTCGGAAAAACGAACCTTCGGAGTAACGAACCTTCGGAATAACGAACCTTCGGAATTATGAACCTTCGGAAAAACGAACCTTCGGAAATACGAACCTTCGGAAAAACGACATGTAACCGTTCAGACAGTTTATAAGAAAAGTGTAACAGTTACCTCAGTTGAGATAGAAAGTAGAGAAATGTAAGAGGGGGTGGTGGTGGTGGTGGTGGAAGAAGTTAATATGATTTGATAAATTTCAATTCAATTTAGATTTTATTCAAATGAAATCCAAATGAAATGCTGACGTGAAAGAATAGAACAGAAAATGATCAAAGCATTTCAGAGCAGATTTTAAAGAATACATATAAAGTTTTAAGGTTTGTGTTATTTTTGTTTTAAATTTCAAATCTGTTGTAAAAGAAATATGTACAAAGTTAAAAAGCAATATCAAAGGACCCCACCCCACCCCCCCCCCCCTGACATCCAACAAACAAAGATTATAAAAAGAAAGGTACAGAGTGGTTGCATTAAACTTTTTTGCACATAAAGAATACGGATGGCTTGAGGAATATACACAATTATATAGCTTGATTATGACATCTTTCATCATTCAATCTCTTTGATAATTGTTTGATGACATGAACAATTAAACATGATATTAATCTTTTATTTTTAAATTTATATTATTCCAAAATGAATACCAGAAATGTTCACAATGTAATGTATAATGTTTTACCCTTCCACAGCCCTGTTACCAGGCCATAACCTTTCAGAAATATGTAGGCTATATATTTTAGTAATATGATTTTGAATGAAAGTTCTACCATACAGAAAGCAAGTACTGAAACTTATTGTGTTATGACATGTGTCTTTTTTAGTATGAAATTAGAAGAAGAAAAAAAAATATGTCTGAGACCAAGACTAGGCGATGTCGATGTAGAAAAGAGCACCCAGCCACGAGTTAATGATATGCTAGGCAGTCTATTGAGTTTTGTATTAGATTTCTTCATTTCTTAACACAAATGCTACAAAAGGGTATGTTGAAACATTTGATATGATATTTCATATAAATATGGAGTTGATAGGTTCAATTACTACATTGTATTGCATTTTTATCATGCTCATTTTTGGAAGGTTTATGAAAAAAAATCCCATTTGAATTTTCTGGCATTGTCATCATCATTATCATCATCACCATAATTATTTTACAACAACCGTTTCACACATTTTTCTACATTCCTGTCCTCAAGAAGCATCTCCATTCATGGCAGTCTTGACTTCCTATCTTTTGTTTAGTATTTCCCAATTATTATGATCATCCTGATTACAATCATGATCATACAAATTGAAAGACAGACCACTTAATTTGTCCTCAAGACGAATTAAATTGTATTTAGATTTCTTTCTATAATAACTGCCCTTTAATTATGGGAGATGCCTAAGAATAAGTGTATTAGTGGTGATATTGGATGATAATATGCCTTGATATATATTTGGCATTGTTATTGATCCAGGGGCGGAAAAAAAAAGGTCCTCATTCGAAGGGGGGGGGGGGGCACAATCAAGAAAATGGCGGGTCGTCTATGGTCAAAATGCATACTTTCCTTCCAAAAGGGGGGGGGCACGGGCCGGAAGTGCGGTCTTTATGAGCAGGTGGTCTTTAAGTACAGGTTCCTTTAATACACGTTTCAATGAGAAACACTTTTCAAGGGAAACAATAATTGTGGTCTGTATAGACAGATCTTTCTGTACAGGTGGTCGCTAAAAAGCAGGTTTGACTGTATCATAATGATATGCTTGTGTTTATCAAACTTAGGGTTTATGCATATATCAGAATGAGTTGTTATACACTTATTGTTAAAAAGATACAATACCTCTAGCACTGATAATTATGAGGAATAAACATGTTTCTTTACATGTGTATTTTATGTATGAAAGAAATAGGACATACACATTTTACTGTCCAAGCTAGTGCATGAATTTTTTTTTTTTTACACACACTCAAATTTAGTGTAATTAATTGGGTCTTGGATAAAAGTGATGAGACCTGCTTAAAGAGGATAAAGATCATTTTTTTAGAAGATCACCGCTGTATGAACAAGTGATACTCTTTTATGTAGAACTGGTGAAGCAAATTTAAATCACTTTTGATTAATGTATGACAAGACCTGATTTTAAGTGAGTTATACCCTTACAATGTTTTTTTGTTTTGTTTTTATACAGAAATTATCACACAGTTGTTGAATGTACTTAAAGAATAAACGAGAAGCAACACAACATAATTTTTGCCTTCTCATTTTTATTGTTTGTTTTTTTTGTGTGTGTTTTTTTTATATCACTATCTTACAACACAATGCTGTCAAGGCCTCCTATTATCATTTTTCTATATTACGGTAAATATAAATCTTTAATAGTGATTATTCAGTTTTGAAGGTTAATAATAATTCATTATTAAGCCATAGATTGTGACTTTAAATATGAAATGTTAATCCTGTCCACACTAACAAAATTCATCGTTTCGCTGTTATGAAAACTGTGAAAGCTATACAGAAAGTAATTTTTGTTATCTTGTCTAAATGTGGTATAATGAAACATTGTAGAGTAAAAGAGGTTTGAGCATTATTTCAAACAAAAATTGACAAAGCATTTGTCAATGCTCATGGCGTATAATCCGACATTGAAAAATACTTGTTTCTTTACACAATTTTTTTCTCTGTGTTTCTCTATATACAAGTTTTGTATCCATAATCCTCAAATGTGAATGCCTCAAATGTGAATGCCTCAAATAATTGCCCAAGAGTGTGAGTGTGAACGCATAATATGCTGTGTGTTTATCATTCAAGATGACTTGAGGAATATTTTAAGAACATGATGACAGACATTAGGGCTTGAGTCATGTTGTGTTGTAAGACTTGGCTGTCCCATCAGTAGAGTTAATATACTGTCAAAACTCATGTCATTGGGTGACAAGAAAAGCCTGTTGCTCCATGAAAGCCAGACTGATATTATTTGATTTGAGTCAATTATGAGAAAAAAGCAGACTAATTCTGTTATGCATAGGTTTGGCCCAGAGTCAGTCATTTTTGTCTGATCTTTTTTTATTTCACCACTCCCTCTGATATTGAATTTGTGGTTGACTGTATTTACTTCCTATGACATCTCTATGGTGAAACTTCAGGCCACTTTATGTCCTAGATATTCAAATTTAGATTTCTCTTACATCTTCTAAATAAATGCCCTCACCAAAGTTCCCTTCTTTATTGGTTTCCCTGACCCAAATACCCTCTGCCCCCCCTTCCTTGATCACAACTGGTAGATGTCAACTGCTGCTAAAGATGATACACTTTTCCTAATGCATGTTTGTTGAAGTATTTCCTTTTCAATACCAAAACTTTAAAAAATTGTCTTTGTTTCAGTATTGTGGGCAGTAATTTATTGCCTTTATTAAAAAAAAAAAATTTCTTATGCATCTTTGTAAAGTTTGTAGAATCAACTTTAGGGGTAAAGTTGGTATAGAATCTCCAACATATTTTTTATTTTTGCTACTTCGCTGCAGTAAAAAGATGATATTTTCAATGTGCCATATGCAAAAGGAAGCTAGACCCTATCCCCCCGTTCCCTCAACCCCTTCCTCTAAAAAACAACATTGATGGAAATAATTTTTCAAAAGGTCATGTTTATGATAGCGGTACATAGATTGATTTGTTTTTATATGCAGGAAGCTTTGAAAAGGTCAAGTTTTGAATATAAATTATTAATAAATATACTTCATTTCTTGTTTGTCCATGCAGGAAGCTATCCTAGTGGGCCATTGGACGTAGGGTAGCTTGTGTATAACTGGTTTCCATGACGGCATGTCTGTATGGAAGAATGCCCTCTGCTCTACAGGTAAGGTAGATGCTGATTTTGACCATGGGTATCAAACAATTTGTTATATTAAGTAATTGTAGTTGGATCATTTGTACCATATATTATCTTGGCGATATGTAGACAGACATACTTTGGAGTTTCCTGCTGTTAATATTTAACTTTCTGATTTCTAGAGTTGATACTTTTGAAGCAAATCATATTACAGTCAAGGGTGAATCCCCCCCCCCCCCCCCCCCCACTCCTGTGTATTTTCCAAGGAAATTTCTTATGGAATCGAAGCAATATCCCCCCTTCATCTTTCATGAATCCACCCATGCACATACAGTATCTAATCTGAAATTAGACAAATGATTTGTGTCTTTCACCTTCAAACTATGCAAAAAGCCCTAGATTCCTCTCTTTCCATGAAAACTTATATGTGAAAGTATACAATACACCGTGTATTTCTAATTTTGCCTTGCAAGATTCATATACAGTCAAACCTGTCTATTAAGGCCACCCAAGGGAAACAGAAAAAGTGGCCACTGTAGACAGGTGGCCTTTATAGACAGGTTCTAAAGCACATATTTCTTGCTACAGGGAGGCAATATAAGTGACCACTATAGACAGGTGACCGCTATAGACAGGTGGCCACTAAGACAGGTTTGACTGTATTTCCCTAAGGAAGGTTGACAGGTATGCATGTACTGTTTAAGACTAAAAAAAACTGCTTAGCTTTTTACATCCCTGATTTTTTTTCATTTTGCAAAATATCTCCAAATGCCCTTAAAAAATAACAAGAACATTGATAATTATGATAATAAATGAAGCATTGAACAATAGCAGATAAAAACAAAACAATAGTTCCTTTTGAAACCATTTTAAAGGAGTGTCTCTATTTGGTAAATCTTGGATGGAAGGGACTAATGACGTGCCTTACAAAAATCCCTATTTCTTTGTGACTACTGAAGCAAATCGGATGGGCTTTTTGCTGAGATACAGATAATTGAGTATAATATCACAATCCCAAAACATGTTCTGATTAATGCACAAGTTTGAAAGCTATTGATGGTGAAATTCTGATTGTAATTGGGGGGGGGGGGGCATACTGTATGGCAAAATTCCTATGGTGTTGATATAATACCACCAACCAGGTGTCACTCTACCTAATACCCTTGAATTCAGAGAAAGGAACAAGAAATGGAACAAGACATGATGTAACAGTGTCTCAATATCAAAAGCTTGGGAACAGGATGTTTGTTGGTTGCTATGCATACATATACGTGTAAATCAGACACGGTTACGATTAAAGACATATATCTCTATTCTGGTGTGAATGGGATCTGGTTATATCATACAATGTTCATATCAAAGACAATAGCTTATCCACAGCATCACAGAGGCTGCTAGGCAGTGGGCTTTGGTATAAGCAGGGACCAGGTAATGTGCTCTGCTTCTTTTAAAACCAACTTTTATATCAAGGTGGAATTCCACTTTAAACTCTAAAGATGCAATAATAGTGTCTAAAAAATAAATTATGTGAGTAGAGATGAACTTGTAGAGCACTCTTGTTATATTGACAATGGTACTGTCCTCACTTAATGACTATGATGTCATAATGGTATCAATAAGAACTTCTCATTTTGGTGTGCATATACTGGAACCATGCTGCACGATCAGCCATATGAATGTCAGAGAAGTTATACAAATAATGTAGAATATATTTGAATGTGAATTGACTTTATTTCTGGATGTGAAAGAGTCCATACTCTTCAGGTGGGTAGGTAACCTGTAGAGATACCCAGCATATCATCACAGAATGAGATGAATTGAATAATTCCCTTCATGCCCTCATAACAACAGGTGCGCCAATGGGTGGGGCTACACCCCTTTTTATATCCTTGAGCCTAGACACTAGGTGATGGAATTCTTCTCAAGTACATATTTTCTTGCTCTCTTCATGTGATATTAATGACTCATCAAGCCAGAGCGTTGAATTACATTCCACAACATTTGTTTTCTGTTTCATTCTCCTTCCTTATCACCTTTATTTCGTCTGTTAAGAACCAGAAAGGTGTTATGTCTGTGTTAAGAGTTAATGCCTTCTGGCTACAAAAAAATTATTTCCTTTGTGTGCTTTATGTAATTGTCATAAAAAATGTGTTTTATGTTCCCTTTTCAAGGAAGTAACATATATCACATTACATACCAATATTAATATGATCTCATACTGTCAAGTTTAACGTGATTTAATGGTGATAATCAAGGAAATAATCAAGACTGTGATATTAATGTTGAAAAAAGGTTTTAAAATATCTATTTGAAGTTGTATTCTTTAGTAAACAGTTAACAGTAAACAAAATTATTTTGAAATTATTTGACATCTTATCTTGAATCATGACATAGTTGTATATAACAGGGATAGGCACATATAAGACAAGACATTGGAACTAATGCTTTATAGTATATGGATTAATAGAGATTCATGTAATTATGTAAAAACTTAATAACAAATTATTTTTATTGTTTACTGCAGTGAAATAGGTCTTTCACTTAGAAGTTTTGATAATTTGTGGAAGTGAAGCTCCCATAGAACCCTGATCGAACTTTTAAGTTCTAATAGTATAACACATTTTTTCTCAGATTTTTAAAAATCTGTTAGTATAAAGTATAGTTTAGTTCACCACTCTGAAGGTTAAAGTTTTGCGTCTAATGCTTGGCACTTCGTTTTACTTCTAACTAAAGTTTCTTCTAGAGTGTCATCAATATACTTGCATTGAAGTCAGTGATAACTGATAATTTTTGGAAAGTGCCTTATAAGGGGAGTTTAGAAAAAAGAATAGCGAGGGAAGAAATGAAAGCTATGTTGATGGGAAGATTAGTCAGGAAGAATGGTTGGATGAATTATGTTTTAGCATGAGACATATGTCAGATAGGGAATGAATCCCAACACATTGGAAGTAATTAATGATTAGGAATGATATTAACTAGAGGAAGGAAACCCAACAGGAACCAGGAAGAAATGAATCAAAATCCTGCAGGCTCAAAATGAAATAGATTTAAACTATTATCTCCCACAGGTAATAAAACATGACGGTCACATTCACAAACTTGTTGAGCACTCACACATACATACACACATGACGAAAGGTAGAGAATTGGTACCCCCATGCATAGTAGCTTATAAAGAGCAGGAGGTTGTGATTCAGAGGGCATTGTACTTTATATGTGAAATGCCAACGCCAACGCATAGAGGTGAGGGAGTTTCATTCTAAGAAACAGTTACTGTGAGAGTGTATCAAATTATGCAATATAGAATCTGTTTCCTTATTTCCTTGAATAGCTGAATCTTTTCAAATAAGAATAATCATTGATACTGATCTAATAGTTAGATCGTGGGTGTTTGATAATGACGTACAGGACCTCCTTTTATTTCTTTCATATTCACTTTGTATGTAACCACTTTATAACTATCTCTCTTTAGATTTTCTATTCCAATCTCCTTTTCTCTCTCTTTTGCATGTCTATTCACTTTCTCCCTCACTCTCTTGGGACAAATCTTGTATGATTACATAACTTTAACGACACTAAATGATAATCATATTATTTGAATCTTTGTAATATTTGTCCCTTTGTTTGATTGACTCCATACAATTTAACTTTAATTACTTGAGAAGACTTTAAAAGATGTTAAAAAAACTTTTCTCACTTGAAAAAAATAAACTTCAAAAGAGCCACCTTTTATAAGCATTGCAATGAATGTTGCTTTTCTGTAATTTTTTAAAGGAACTTGTCTTTCTTGACGAGATGTTGAATTGGTCTCTAAACTGTGCTGAGAATCGAAAGGGGGTTAGAGGTGTACCCCATGCCGGGCCCACCTATCGTTCACCTGCTTGGTACTGCCAAATTCAATCTCATCATCAATTGAGTTAGCATTGTTAAACAGCCTTGTTAGATACGCAGGACTAGGTGGTTTCATTCTCTCCATGCATCATCCAATTTCATTTCTTCTCCCTGTTTGTTTGTGATATTGTTGTTACAAATGATGAGTAGAACTAGAGGCATGCAGAAGGTAGAAAAGAAAGCAAAATAATCATTATTAAACATAAAAGTATGTTACTATATATCTCCCATATCAAAGTCTTTAATTTGATTTTGATCAGAAGTATAGCAGATTCAGGAATAATGAAATCTCATTATTTCTCCGACATTCTACCTCTCTAGAAATGACAAGCCTGATATTTTCAGCTTTTAATATCATCATGATATTTAATATGTATGCAGTATCACAATTTGTATCACATTTTATTAAATTTGCCTTATCTTATTTCATAACTGTAGAGAGCTCTTATAAAAAAAAATTAAAAAACATCTAGCTGAGGAAGGTGTCTGACTTCTCTGATATTTTTTTTTTCAGGGAAGGATTTAGGGAAGGATTTTGGAAAAGGAAGAGTCCATCGTGGTATGATTTAACTTGTAAAATCTGAAGAGATAACAATGAGGTTCATCTTCCCAATATCACTTACCATCAACTATGTGAGATCCTCTTGGCATGAATGAGAAGAAAATTAGGTTAGTTTGGGTAGAAAAGAGGATTTTTGTCTGTGGTTGAACCTGTTCCATTGGTTTGAATGGATCCCAATTTTGTGGGATAGTGGTAGAATCATGAAAATGGACTAGAGAACCACAAGGGTGCAAAATTAGCTCAAGCAGTACATGTCACTGATCTTCTAAAGTTAGACTGTTATTCTTTTAGTTTCTCTCTCTAAAAAAAGGTTATGTTGTAAGATGTTCACCAAATTACATGTATGCTCTGCTTTTAATGGGCAGAACCTATTCATTATAGTCAATCTATATCAATTTTATTTGTTTTCCTCTCTTTTTATGCATTTATCTCCCATCTCTATCTATCTTTCTCTGTCTGTCTGTCTTACATGTCTATGTCTCTCTCCTTCTCTTTCTCTCTATCTGTCCTTCACTTTATATATCTGTCAGTCTGTCTTTCTCTCCCTGTAACTAGTCTCAAATATAGGGAGATGAAATAGAAGCAGTGATGTAGCATGGGTCTGACCATTGAGATTTTCTGCCATCATGGGGGGGGGGGGGGGGCATGGGCACTGATGTTAGTAGGTGCATGAAATGTGAATTTAGAAGGATATCGAAAAGGGAGAGGGTGTGGAAGGGGTTTTAATTGTCTTCATGTCATGCCCCACCCCCTCTGTTTTCTTCTTTTTTCTCTCTTTTTCTCTTTTTCTCTTTTTCTATAATTCTCCTCTTTTTTTTCTTCTTTATTCACCATGTGATTGTATCCATGCCTCTAAAGAGAAATGGAGACCACCTGGTCAGAATGAGTAAGAAATAGTGGTCAGAAAATTATTGCCAACATGACCACATGGACAGATATAGATCACCAACATGTCACTTCTGCTCCAATCAATCAGAATGAAAGCAGAAAAACTTATCATTCCAAACAATAAATTGATGAATCATATGAGAATTTGTGAACAATTTTCCCTATGTGCTTGGCCAGGAGGCATGGTAGGAAAGCCACAGAAACCCCTGCATCCTGAAAAAGGAAACGTGGAAAGGGATTAAGGGGATTAGGCCAAATCAAAGAACTAAATCCAGCTTAATCTGTTGGTCCATAAAACAGGATAGGATAGCGTATGAGTAGCCAAACAGCTAGAGTGGCAAGACATAATATTTTCGTTTGCATGAATGAATAGATGGACGATTGCCAAGATGGTGGATCTGTAGTGGATTTAACATAGTTCAATAACCAGTCAATACAACCTACATTGATCAAAAATAAATCTACAAATGTGAATCTTATTTGAAGTGTAGATATCTAGTTTCTATTTGTAAATGAGCAGTTGTTTAAATGTGATATTTAGAAGTTACTTGATGTTATCATGCACACTTCATTTTCAAAATGAATTGTTCTGAATTGTACCAGATAAAGAGCTTGAAACTTAAAGATGTCATGGAATTAATTAATCAAAAGGTTTAGTAACACTCCAATTGTTACTACTTAGTACATGAACCCCCCTTTTTAAAACTTTCTCATCCTTTGGTATAATTTTCTCAACAAATCTGAAAAGTTTTATGAAAATAACATGGATTTTGAATGTACAGTAGAATTGTTTTGAACCCATCTCATTCCTGGACAAGTTCCCAGCCAGTTTTTGGCGAGTTTTTGACTTCTTCGGCCACCTGAAGGTGCTGCTAGCAAGAAAACAGTGCATGGACCCCCCCCCCCTTAAACTTTCTCCTCCATCAGTATACTTTTCTCTACAAATCTGGAAAGTTTGATGAATATGACATGGATTTTGACAGAATAACGGGGATTTGTATATGACATTGAGAATTCTGAGGCCTATCAATGGCCAAAATCCTGCGATGACGTCAGTCTACCTGACATCCATTCATGACAAAATTCAGTGTGCCATAGAAAAAAAGTAAGCACATGGACCTGTAATTGTCTTTGCATATTTAGGCTCCTCATGGACCAAATTAACTGCATGCAAAGTTTGGTGAAAATGGCATGGATTTCACTTTAACTGTGGAATGACCTTCAGGGAAATGTTTGAAGGATAAATGCTTTCTTTCCTGGTTATTTGTTTCTAATTGGCATGTCTGTTAATTTCCTACATTGTTATAACCAGATGTAATTTAGTCTATAAATCAATGCTATTTTATGTTGATTGAGTCTCATATTTCAAAGCATTGATAGAAAGTAACATCTTTGATAGCTTTTCAGGAAATGGTGTTCAATTCCTCACAGTATTGTGTCTAAAGAGCTTCTGAATTCAAAACCACAAAATATTCATGTATGAGGATGTGATCAACCTTGTATTTGCTCAAATTTCTTTCATATGATGAATTTCATATCAATTTCCTTCCTTCCTGCTCACAACAATGTGCATTTGGGTAGGCAAAGCCCAATGGTAAGTTCAGTTCAAAGGACAATTAACACAAGCAAAAGCAGAGTGATAATAAATTATTGGTTAAAAAATATTTATCATATTCATAATCTCATGTTACTGGGCAGTAATATATGAGAATTTCAGTTTTAAATATTAGTCAATTGATGGAAATTCATATGTTTAATGACAACTTTTTTTTACTCAAAATAAATCCAATTCACTCATAGCGAATTTACTATACTTCGTGTGTAGAATTTAGGCAGTCATACATCAACACTTTCAAAAACCACTGCACAAAAGTCATCAACATGCACTCAAAATCGGCATTTAATTTACCAAAACCGACATCAACATATCCATGAAATACGTACAATATTATAAATTCAACTCACCGATGTTGGAAAAGATAATTCCGAAAATGAAATCCGTAATTTACTGTCAATTCTGGCGGAACAGGGTATCGGGAGTCATTGTGTACATTTCCTGATCGCCGCGAGTGCCGACAGCTTCCCCCAAAGAATTTTGTTGTTAAAAATTTGGTCCCTATCGCGTACACAGAAAAGTCCCGATTTCATGTGTGCGCGAATAGAGATCGATGTGCGCACGCGATACCAAGTTTCTTTGTGGACAAAATTTTATTGGTCAATTTTAGTCTAAGACATCAGCAGAATGAAAACAACATGTGATCGCGAAAAAAATTGGAGGGGATTTCTTTGGTTTTGGACATGATTTTGACTTTGGATTATGCTAGAAATATCAGAGGTTCTTCCTAACGGCCATTTGAGGTAGGAGTGAGAATTTTAAGAGCTGAATTTGAAAGGAAGTATTTGAAATATTTATCTTATTTTCGCCCCATACCTTTAGTACATGCAACAGAAAACACCTAGTATTTTTGCATTCACCCCGCGTAGTGGTCAATATGACCACTATTCGTGGTGTGATTCAATTACTCTTTTATTTTCTCCAATTTTTTTTAAATGAGCTGACTTTCTCTAGGACATATTATGCATGATATATTTTATATCTTAAATGACACAAAGTTCATTGACTTTGTATATCATTAATATCAGGTATTATATCAGTATTATATATGAATGATATAGGACTTGTTTAGCACAGAGATAGATCAGACTATCTAATGATAGCGCTTTTATAATCCATATATCCTCATGTCAATTCATGAGGGTCATTTTCCTGCATGCATGCTTGGATTTCAAGAAAATAATTTGATACGGTGAGATTCCCCTAATGAACCATGCATGATCATTCTTGTAAAAGAAACTCAGTTATCTCAGGGAAATACATTTTTCAAATCCAGTGAATGTTGCATGTCTTGTATAACTAACATCTTGCCTACTAACAGATTTGAGAGTAAAATCTAGATGATATAATCTTTGTAATTCTGTGAGGATGAAAATTTTTTTTCATATTTTTACCAAGTTCAAAGAAAAATTCCTGCAAGAAACTTAACTCTATTACATGAAGACATTTTAAAACTTTTTTATTCAAAGCTCAATAGCTAACATTATTTTGGCCAGCCTCACACCTCCATTAGTCCATTAGAAATTCCACTGATAATGTATACAGATGTACATGTATATGGGGGCATGTGCTTCCTGGCAAAAAAAAAACAACAGTCTGCCAAATCTTAAGTAGACATTAATGAAAATAAAAATAAAAATGTTTCCCTAATTGATTGTGCCCCCTCCCCCTCATCCCCCTTTTTTATTAGACCAAAGTACTTTTAAGCACCTAAAAATGCGATAATTTTTTCTTGTTTTTGCTGTCATAGAACTTTGGAGTGAAAAAAGTGCTCACAAAATCTGCTGACTTTTTTTCTCTTTTTTCTTTTTTTTTTTTTTTTGGGGGGGGGGGGGGGGGGGGGGGGGAGAAGGGGAAGGGGGTGTTGTTAAAGGAGTTTGGAATTAACAAAAGGCATCCATAAATCCAATGACCCATTTCTCTGTCCCTCTCTCTCTCTCCCTCCTTGCAAATGGATGTAAGATGGTAGGTATAGTCTATAGTCGGAAATAGGGGTCCCGTGCACCATCAAGTTTCTTTCTGTTTTTTTTACAGTATAAGTGCTCTTTTATGCATGAAAATCATGATTATATCCCTCTCAACATACTGTTGCAAAAATTAGCAGGATAATATCTTTTCTACTATTAGCAAAATGTAATTGCCGCATTATATGCCCAATCTTTAGTCAAAATTATAGCACTTTTTTCACACTTTTTGATGTTTTGTAGAATCCAGATCAATCAAATCACTACAGAAACTCTCTAAATCGACTCCTTATACTAATATTACTCAGAAAAGTAATTTTCTTTATACTTGTATGATGTCTAGTTCTAAAGATATGGGGTGGTATTCTGAGATTTATTTTATCTTGATTTTAGTGAAATAATTTTAATTGTCATAACAAAATGTACGCTTTAATATGGCGCATCATTGGTTAATGCCTGCTCAAAAGTGGTTGCGTACGCAGAGTTCATCTGCGCAAACACCAATGAAATGTTGCAATTTGAAATTTGTTATGACAAATGAAATCTTTTCAATCTAAGATGGCCTCAAAAATGGCCAATTTGAATTTGAACCCTAATCAGTGGCGGATCCAGGGAGGCACAGGGGGCGCGTGCCCCCCCCCCCCCCCTCCCGGCCAATTTTTTGTTGTTTTTGTTTTGCTTGTCAGGGAATTATGGAGGGAAACTGGACAACCAATAACCCCCCCCCCCCAACCCCCCACTGAGCGAATTTTCGAGAAGCTGGCGAGACCAAAAAAATATGGGTCTACCTTTTCCAAAAGTTGTCAAACCTTCATGCCCCCCCCCCCCCCCCGGTCATGAAATCCTGGATCCGCCACTGCTAATGGGACACAATTTGGCAGTGGGAACATAAAATTTCATTAACTAGACACTTCAGCCATTACAAAAAACTTGGTTACAAAATGTAACTCAAGATGGTGCATGGGACCCCTATTTCCGACTAGACTATATACCTACCATCTTACATCCATTTGCTCTCCAGCGCCCCATGCATGCCTTGATGATAGATCCATGATGATAGATCCATGATGATAGATCCATGATGATAGATCCATGATGATAGATCCATGATGATAGATCCGTGCACTGCTTGGGGGTAGGAGGAAAGCTTTTATCTCTGGAGGATCCTGCCCCATCTTTCAACCTCATGTGCCATGTGTTGGACATTATGCTGGTCACGTTGGGTAGTCCCATATGCAGGTTTTCTTGTGAGTAGGCTGTGAGGGGAGGAGGATTTGTCGAGGTGACCCAGTCAGGCTCTGCCTCAACTTTGCTTGAATTTTAGTTGTTTGGGTAGTCCCATATGCAGGTTTCCATGAGAGTAGGCTGAGAGGGGCATGAGGGGAGGAGGATTTGTTAGAAGTGATTCAGTCATACACCCCTTGGGATCTACCTCAACCTTGCATGTATTTTTAGTTATCTTGGGTAGTCCCATATGGAGGTTTTCTTGTGAGTGGGTTTAGAGAAGAGGGTGTTGGGGCGGTTGGAGGGACTGATAGGGATATCCAGTCAACCACACCTTGTGCTCTACCCAGGCCCGTCGGAAGGAATTTTAAAGTGGTACAGTTTCAGTGGGGGTCTGGGGGTGAAACCCCAAGTAGGGTTTGAAAGGGCAGAGCCCCTCGTGATTATGCCCTCACAAAATGGAAAATCACAGATGTAGAAATCTGCCGAAGGGGAATGCCTTTTGCCTGAATATTAACTTTCCAGTGTTTTTGCAAGTGAGCGAGGAAAAGAATTGGCAAGTTATTCCTCCTTTTTCTTTCCTTCCCTTTTCCTTTCTTTGTCTTTTCCTTTCTTTGTTTGCTTTCTGTTTTTGTTTTGTTTTCCTTTCCTTTCCGTTTTTGTTTTCCTTTCCTTTCCCTTTTCTTTTTTCTTCTCCTTTCTCTTTTCTCCGTTTCCCTTTCCTCTTCCCTCTCCCTTCCCCCCGTCATTTTCTTTTTTGCCGATGGGAATTTTGAGTGGGGGGTGTGACACGCAAAAGAGAAAAAGGTCATCAGCATTTTTGGGTTGCCTTTTTACTTCAAAGTTTTCTGACAAGCAACAAAAGAAAAAAAAAAAAAAAAAAAAAAAAATCAGTTTTTTCGCTTTAGGCTGACTTCTCCCCCCCCCCCCAACCCACCACCTGGATCCGCCCTGACCCCATCAAATAAGTAGGTGGGCCATAGGACCTGGTTGTCCTATGAATTACCAGGGAAGGGCGGAAAGAATGGTGTCCAAATGATCATTCCTATAGGCCTTTGTTGTAATTGAAAGCAAATTTTTACAAATTGATTGAAGAGGTGACGAAAATGGGCAGGAAAATCTACATAGGCCTAACCTATAAATAAGAGGTTTCACGGTCAGTTGGTGAGCTTAATTTATCACTTTCTTAAAGATATTATATTTAAGATTTGCAATTGGATGAAAAAGTTTTGTGGCATATTATGCTGTTCTTCGGTTTATGTGATAATGCGTTTCATAATAATGGAAAAAGGCAAAGTCACTTTGATGTTTGTGTTCTTCCGTTAAGCTGGTGATAAGCTTACAATCAGCCTAGGATCATGACATTTTTCACCCCCTCACCTTCTGTCTTCTTTTCTCTTCTCTTTTCTTCTCCCCCCCCCCTCTCTCTCTCTCTCTCTCTCTCTCCTTCCTTTCCTCTTCCTCTTCTCCTTTCTTCTCCCTCTCCATCTCTCTTTTTTATTTAAGGCTGAAAAGTGGTACGGTCAATACTGTACCGACTGTAACGGCTGCGACGGGCCTGGCTCTACCTAAATCTTGCTTGTATTGTTCGTTCTTCTTTGGGGAATGTGCAACTGGTATAAACGTGCATGATTTGGACAATACCTGTTAAGGGGAGCATTTAGTCTACATTCGAACATGGTATTTAATGAACAGCGTGTTTTTAGCCAAAGTGAAAAGTCAAAGTGAATAATTTACCATGGATGGACATGTCACAAGCACATTATGTACTTCTCAATAAGACCCCTACTTTTTTTACCTTTTATTGTTTTCCATATATTTGGATTACTACAAAGATACTCAAAAAGTCCCCTCTGAATGACTACCATACCACACTGCTTGCTGTGTTCACAGTAACCTGTGGCCTGATGCAAGACTGATGTGTATATTTATGTTCACAGAAAAGTAAACTTGCCCAAAAATTCTTAGAAAGGCACATTCTGGTTTGCTATTTTGAGGGTTTGAATGATGCGGGTAGTATTTGCAAATATCATACCATATCAATTCAATAAATCAATTAAAAGAAATAAAACACTGAAGTGTCGCTCCATTCTTTTAAACGTAATCTTAAAATATACCTGATAAATAGTTACCGAATCGGCTATAAAGCTAATAGTAGAAATAGATTAAACTTTGTTCCCTTCTATGTATATATGTCTGTATATTTATATGCTTTTGCTCATTGTTTTATTTAAATTGTTACTTTAATTTAATTGATTTATGAGTTATGGAATTAAAGATGAAATGTAATATTTACTATTGTTACACAAATACATTAAGCTATACTTTCAATTATCGATTATACGTTGGGAGCCAACGCACTTAAGACTACATTTTGTCTTCCTGTTGCCTCCCTTCACCTTCCTGTTGCCTCCCTTCACAGTGATAGAGTGTCTATACCCCTCTTCATTCTGTTTAAAATGCTTTCTAATCGTTAATTTCCTTTCTAATCGTTAATTTCATTGTAATTGTTGATGACTTATGTTTGTATTTTTGTGATGTACTCTTTTTAATATACTTGCCTAATAAGCTTTTGCTCACATGTACATGTATTTTTTATTGTTGTGGAGAATAAATTGATTACTGATTACTGTTGAAATCAAATCCCTGAGAAAGGATGCGAAAGTTAATGTTGTTTGCTTAGCAATGTGAGCACCACAGCCCATTGCTGGAATACTCCCCAGGGAGTGGAGAATGTGCATACATTGTGTGCAGGCAAGCCAGAATCCGATGACCGGGGTAATAATATATCATCTGTAAAGCGCTTAGAAAACATCGCCGATGTATTAGGCACTCTATAAGAGCTGAATATTATTATTATTATTATGACGACGGACAAATGTCAATAACATCCATTTTCAAGTCGATGTTGATATATGTGACATTGTCACTGCAAGAGTTAATTCTCACTTATGTTGTCCCTTTTAGTATAAAGTAGAAATGTAGGTTATTTGCTTACAGCAGTACATTGTTTATCTTAGCATCACACATTCCTGGATCAAATAACATCAATCAAATGAAATTGTCTAGTTTCATCTTTATTTGTTTCGTTTGCTTTTTCTCACAGATCCAGTCACCTGTGGATGTGCAACCTGTTTCCTTCATTGCCAAACAGGACAAGCGCCATCTCTAGTTGGAACCATGTACAGGTATGTAATGCATGCCATCATTGTTTATTTATAGGAATGTCTGCCTTCTCTATTTTGTAAGTGCACAATCTGTGGGTAGACTCTCCATGTAGTTTGAGTCTTTCAGACCCATTGATGTGTTCTGCTCAGAAACAACCGCAGAACATGACAATACTTCCGAATTAACTGCAATCAATCGATATAGAATCAATTCACATAGACCCCCTGTAAGTGCGACGTGATTAATATAATTCTAAAACATGACTGATACAAGAACATTACAATTATTAGTTGTTTACGAAGACAATGGTCTGCAGGGGGTTATTTATTTCAATGAGGGGGGATTATCTGTTTTGTAACAAGTGGAACTGGACGTAGGGTTCATTCTATGTGGTATGAGGATGTAATGGTTGTGATTTGTGTTCACCTGAATCAAATACAAGGGTAAATAACCTCAACTGATTTTAAAGATAAAGTTGTGTTCTGGTTATGTGACTACATTGTGACTGAAACGAGCAGTGCAATAGACCTGTTTACTAATTTTATGCATACTTCTTCGACAAAAGTTTTTCTTGACACTCAAAAGCTTGCCAGACGCTTTCGCGACATAGCAACAAATATTGTATGTAAAATGGATTCCATCCATAGAGATGCCATTTTGCTTAGTAGGTGCATTAAATAGTTGGTAACTAAGGATTCTTGAGAGAAACATGCATAAATATAATGCCTACATAAGAGTTGGTGTATGCTGTGAGGTTTTTGGATCATCAAATTGATAAGAAATTGACCCAGTCTTGCTGAAAAGCACATGCACTGTGCACATAAATGCATATTTACAACTGAACACACATGTGGCATGAATGTTCGACCCGAAGTCTTCAACTATTTCTTGTCATATTTCGAATATGCATGAGCAATTCTTTTCAGGGGACATTTCTACAATGATGTTCTTCCAAACTGACATAAAAGAAATGAGAAAGCTTAATTTATTTTTCACCTTTCCCAGAACTCCACCTTCTCTTTAATAGCAGAATAGATATTGTGAATGGACCTTTAGAAGTCTGACCTCTCTCTAGGTTTATAACTTATGGATCACTGGTACATACAGACTGCTCCACAGAGACAAGATGGTCTCTAAGACCCGATTTACACCAAAAGGCCGGCCCGAGGCCGGCCTCGGGCCTCCAATTTAGGCCGGCCCGAGGCCCGCAATTTTTTGCGTTTACACCGAATATTGGGCCGGCATTTTAAGGCCTCCTTTCCCAAACTCTCCGCACATGTCGCCCTACATGTAAACAAAACATTTTTTTTTCTTTCGCGCTTGTTGTCTTGTTATACTCTCCGACTCTGTGTCCTCGGTGGTTGCTGTAAAATAAGAAAATTCTTACCAGCATCAGGAAATTCAAAACAGGATAGGTGATAGTTCAGGGATATTGTCGTCTGTTTTGATATCTTTATCAAATTTATAATACAATATGTCGGAGGTTAGTTCAGTTGATGCTTGCACGCCAGATAGTCCGGATATACTTTGCACGTTTTGTTTGTTGTTACGTAACAGCGTCGCATCGCGTGCAAAATTGGAGGCCCGAGGCCTCCTTTCCATTTACACCAAATTTAGGCCGGCCTCAGGCCGGCCCGAGACTACCTCCAGAGGTAGTCCCAAATTTGGGAGGGCCTCGGGCCGGCTTTGCATTTACACCAAGCTTTAGGCCGGCCCGAGGCTTGGTGTAAATGGGGTCTCAGTATAGGTTCCTTTAGACTTTAGTACATGTTTCCATTGGAAACACTAATGAAGGGAAACAGAAAATATGGTCTTTGTAGACAGGTGGTCTTTCTATACAGATGGTACGTTTCTAATGCAGGTTTCACTGTACTATTAAAGAAAGACAAAAGTCTACTGTCAGTTGTTTCTTCACTCCAACCTCCTCCTGTAATGTATGATAACCACCCCTTGAGAATTAGTTTCATTTGTATCCAATCTCTTCAAAACAAGATACTTTCATAGGGTGTCCTGTATCTGCTTATCTGGGTTTTTCAGAAAAATTGCATTATTTGTTATAATTTTCCCAAACAATCCTTAATTCTCTCTCACATCATGACAAGCAATTCAGAAGAACTTGTAGAAAGGTGTCTCAAAATTCACTGTCATCAAATATACAAAACATTGCTTTTAAGATGAAGATAAAAAATGGAAAGTCCCATTTCTAAGAATCAACTTTCCCTTCACACTTTATTTCTTTGATTCATCCAGTAAGCTGAATGTATGGATGCGCAGATCAATAAGATACTTAACATTAGTATTAAAGAAGATTACAGAAGTACCCTGAATTTTCCCTGTGTTGTGAACCACTATCCCCTATTCTGGAATGCAAATAGTAGTTATATGATAGTATGCTCTGGAAATAAAGATAAAGGATATTATAATGGACTACTCGACCAGTTTTAAGTCTCCTCTAGTCTCTGTATTACAGAGTTTCGACAACTTGTGACTTGAATGCCATTCGTCTCCCACTGTTATGCATCATTTCTATTTCAGTATGAATTATGTTTTGTGAAGAAAAAAAATTGAAGTCCATTTTAAAAAATAAATTAGAGGTCCATGCTGTAACTCTGTATTTTTTTTAATGGGGACGCAAGTGTATATGAATTTAGAAAGAGTTTGATGAGACTGATGAGTCTGTGATCATAGACTAGATATGTTTATGATGTGGTTCACTGGTTCTTTAAGGATAGTTACTGAGCTGGTGTTCATAATCTGGAACCTGTAATCAAAAGAAATAAAAGAATTATGAGAGAGAGAGAGAGAGAGAGAGGGGGGGGGGGCAGACAGAGAGAGACTTTTCAAGGCCCAGTATTATATACAGGAATAGAGTATTAAACAGTGATTTGCTCATATGAGGGAGGGTTCTTTTTGACAATTAATATATCAAATTTTTAAAAGTATACTTGTAGTGCTTCTAAAATAGAGATGAAAATAATAATTCTGAACTTTAGTATTTAATTCCACTTCCATTGATATCTCAGGAAATTAAATACCATTATGATCTGAAAGTTGAATTCATAATTTTAAAGTCTATATATTTGTAACACCATGTATTTCCATGATTACACATTTATAGAATCAAAATACAGTCATTACAATTTACTTGAGCAAATCGGTTGCCCAAGCATAACAAGAGAAAGGGGATAAGGGTTTCCCCTGTCTGTTCTGTGATATTAGTGGGTGTATTCAAAGAGAATATGATAATTGCCCTCCTACCTGGGGCCCATTATATCCCGTAAGCTACGTGACATCAACAATGGGCATAAGCTAGGAGAGCGTGGGACAGGTGCATGCAGAAATAGAATAGGAAAGAATGAGAAAAACTTTGGAGAAAACATAAACTGGTTTGATTTTGATAAATGAGTACAGTTGGCCATCATTTCATTCTACAGGTGCATTCCTATACATCTCTCTCTGTCTGTCTCTCTCTGTCTCTCTCTCTCTCTCTCTCTTCTCTTCTTCTCAACCCTTCTTCTATATACACTTGACTGATAGGAATAGACTGATTTTTAGCCAGTAACATTGTTTGACTAATGGATTGGATTTATGATCCATCTTAACTCAGCTCTTGAGATTCAGATGACAGGTGTATTACAATCTCAGTGAGAGAGAGAAAATAGGATAAAAACAAAAACGATAGTAGATGTTTGTATTTGCTTGGAAATGAAAAACATTTGTTTTTGAAGACCTTCATCCACAATAATTCTATCCTAAATAGGACTTTCAAAATTAATATTTAGAAGTTTAGACCATATTTCTGACTGAAATGTAAGTTTGAAGGCTGTAGTCATTGTGTAAAAAAGATATTTTTCAATCAGGAAACCAGAGATGTCGAATAGTCAAACAGGGAGACTAGAAAGAGAAATCATTGCTCAATACTTGTTTATCTTTCACGACTTTGACCTTTGCACCTATCTCATATCTCATTCTCTTTCTTCCCCTCTCTTCCTCTCATTCTATCTATCCCTCAAAGCAATATTTCGTTTCAGCATTTTTGCTTTAGTTTTGTGTTTGTTTGAATTGAAGGTAAACAGAAAAAAATGAAGTGAACAGATACTCTCTCTCTCTCTCTCTCTCTCTCTCTTTGTATGTCTATTTGATCTGTGCAGCTATGTCAAAAATAATGTGTAGCATTCAGAAGCTTTCATTTTCAAATATAGGGGTGGAAAGCATTGTCACCTGTGGAAGTATGACATGCTATATATGGTTAGGATGTAATGTTTGGGGAGGCTCTAGAGGGCTATGATGTAAGTGGGTGTTTTTCCTTGAGTGTAGGATGATGAGTAAGATGATGATGATGTTATGCAACCATGCATATTGAATGATGTTGAAATACTGATTGTAACAAAGCTGTGTAATACTTGATGTTAACTTTAAAGTTTATGTCATTTATGTCATTTTGATTGTCAATGTTGACATTTCTAAACCACCTAAACTTCTTCCTGGGTAAATTATATAAAGTGTGTTTGTTTTGTATTGTTATGTTTTGTTTTACTTTCCTTTATTTTGTTTTGTCTTTAATTAAAGATATAGTGGTCAGTTTGAGTACAATAAAATGAAATGAATTAGCTCTTTGGTCAACCAATTAAACAAACAGAGAACTGCCATGCACACTCGGTGTACTTATGACACAGTGGGTGATTTCACGCTCGGTGTTGGTGTTTAGAGCGAAAATTCTACTAAAATCGAGCTCAAACACCGCTGTTCAGATTAAGGAGCCGATACTGATATCCTAACAATGCGCATCGATAGCTTAACACTGGCAATGGCGTCAGCACCATTATTAACGAAGGAAAAAAATTGTTTAAAACTATTTATTAGTCTAGAATATCGTTAAATTACACGAGTAGTCCTGCAATTCTAAAATAAATAATTATTTGATCTAGAGTGCGGTAAGAAACTTCACAGAAATGGATAGTCTTGACAGGAATAGTAAGTTTATATATGATTTCTCTCGAGTTTCTCACTTGCAGCAGAAAGTGCTGCGGTAGCTAATGCAGCTAGACGCCGGATCGGACGGCGTAGCGCGTACAGGGCAAACAGCCAAATTTCAGGCCTTGGCTCAGATTAGCCATGAAGTTTCATGACTTTTGTATTGTAAATGTTGATTTAGAGCTCATCCTGGTAAATGATGTGGATTCTCTGGGTCTTTAACTACGGAATATCTAACGTCATTTTTATTAAATCTATCTTAAAAAGAAAATTAGGTCAGAATTTTTATTCACTCCTTCAGACTCATTAAAAAGCAGATGTAGGTCTAGTTCCTTTCCGTGTGCTCTAGATCGAATGTTAGACCAAATGCTGGCCTAGATCTAATATCAGGCCTATATGAACATAATACCTCTTAACGCCTATGAAATTACACTTCGATTGATGCCTACTGTCTTTATTTCTCATGACTAATCAGCAAAATTTCCCATAAATAGAAACACCAACACCGACCGTGAAATCGGTATTTCTTAATCCCTAGGCCTAGGGGTATAGTGTTAGTGAATTTGGGAATTTGTACATGAAATTAAACACAGACGGCCAAGCTCGGTTCAGCAGACGATAATTAACAACAAATTACAAGAGTAATTGTTATAAGCTACTGAAATCCTTGAATGTGATTGGCTGAGAGTGAATTTGTCATAGAAATGAGGTAGTTGTTATTGATGACAAGTTCTATAAAGCAGGGCCCTAGTCATGTAATTATGTTGTGAAAGAAACTGTCTGGAAGCAATTGGGAAAGGTTGATCATGTCTAAATAAGGATTGTTCTATACTGTGAGGTTTTGGAATCATCAAAATGATAAGAAATCAACTCCAACTCGCTCAAAAGCACATGCACCGCACACAGAAATGGGTATATGGGACTGCACACAGAAGTGGCATGAATCTTCGGCCCGAACACTTCAACTTTTTTTCGTCATATTTCAAATATAACAGCATTGGAAGAGAAATCCTTTTCAGGGGACATTTCTACTATGATGTTCTTCCAAACTGACATAAAAGGAATGAGAAAGCTCACAAATTATTTTTCACCTTTCCCAGAACTCAACCTTCAATTTAATTTAAACAAATCCCTCTGTTTTTCAATACAAATGAATCAATGGGCTTTTCAGTAGCATTATGATGACATGGCCTGAAACAAACTGTCAAATTGAGAAGTACAAACTACCCCTATACTTTTGATTTGGAGCTGCCTGAATTGTCAAAATGGTATGACTGATAATGTTGAATGCACACACTCATCTGTTATGTCAATAACTAGACTAAAGTCCTATTAAACAACTCAAAGCTATATCAATAGAATTTATTTGATTTGTGTGCAATGTTTGTCTTTATTTGTCGTGATACTTGGGATTAGGCTTTGGTTGAGTCTCTATTTCATTAGTTCTTTCTATTCCTTCATCTTGCTACTACCAAAACCATGATGGAAATGTTTTTGTGCCCTTCAAGAAAGTGATAAAATGTACTAAATATATGATCAACAGACTTTCACATGTATTTTGATTTCTCTTGTTTCTTGTTGTGCTTAGCCATTTACTCTATTTAAAATGTGGGGGATGAGTCCTTCTATACAAACTTTGCCTTTTGTCCAAGTGGTCTTCCTTGTATGTAATAAAGACTTGAAGTTTGTGAGAAAGAAATTCTGAGAAAATGAGGCGAGATTAACATGATTTGATATAGGATCTTGTAAGAGTTGTAATGTAAATGAATTTTTCCTGTGTATGGTGTGAATGTACATAATATTATCAACAAAAAACTACTAAGATTTTAGGGCATATATGTAAGACACTTTGACAAAATGCCTATCAAGTGTGGTTTGTAACTTCTTACAATTATCTGTAACTTTCATTTCTACATAATAATAAGTTACAGATTTTTTTAGTGAAAAAAGTGATAAGATAACAGTTTTCTGGGTGATTATTATCCTTAGAAAGACCTACATGTATAGGCCTAGATGTTTAATTGTCCATGATGTTTAAGTGTCCAGGGTGGGTAACTGCCCAGGGTGTTTTATAGGCCTAGATGTGTAAATATCCATGTTTAATTGCCCAGGTTGGGTAATTGTGTAGGATAGCCCAGATGTGTAAATGTCCAGGATGTTTAAGTGTCCAGGGTGGGTAACTGCCCAGGGTGTTTTATAGGCCTAGATGTGTAAATATCCATGTTTAATTGCCCAGGTTGGGTAATTGTGTAGGATAGCCCAGATGTGTAAATGTCCAGGATGTTTAAGTGTCCAGGGTGGGTAACTGCCCAGGGTGTTTTATAGGCCTAGATGTGTAAATATCCATGTTTAATTGCCCAGGTTGGGTAATTGTGTAGGATAGCCCAGATGTGTAAATGTCCAGGATGTTTAAGTGTCCAGGGTGGGTAACTGCCCAGGGTGTTTTATAGGCCTAGATGTGTAAATATCCATGTTTAATTGCCCAGGTTGGGTAATTGTGTAGGATAGCCCAGATGTGTAAATGTCCAGGATGTTTAAGTGTCCAGGGTGGGTAACTGCCCAGGGTGTTTTATAGGCCTAGATGTGTAAATATCCATGTTTAATTGTCCAGGTTGGGTAATTGTGTAGGATAGCCCAGATGTGTAAATGTCCAGGATGTTCAATTGTCTAGGGTGGGTAATTGTCCAGTATGTTTTATAGGCCTAGATGTGTAAATGTCCAGGATGTCTAGGGTGGGTAGACTCAGAAGAAACACTCAAAGACCGAAAATGGAACAAGATTTAAAAGATTCATTATTATTTGAAACACTCAAAGAATGAAAATGGAACAAGATTGAAGAGAATCATTATTATGTGAAATGCTCAAAGAATGAAAATGGAACAAGATTTAGGAGATTCATTTTTGAAACACTCAAAGAATGAAAATGGAACAAGATTTAGAAGATTCATTATATGAAACGCTCAAAAGGCTGTCCTCATGCATTCTAATACCGTTTTAAAAAAAAAATTGTGTTTTAAATTTTGCAAATATGACGCGTGGTCCAGATTTACAAAGTTTCATAATGCTTAATAATCAAAACACTGTGTATTTGCAAGTCAAGAAAGTTTGGCGAGACAACTGACCAAAGTTTCATGTCATGATAATTGCTGGATTTACAGTAACTAGTAAAAGAGCCATGTTATGGGTCAGGAAGAATGTCTGGTAGAGACTTGTGAGAAGGCTAAGCTTAGGGGGAGTTTCCTGTATTTGCTGTGAATACAATCCAACCACAAAAAAAAATCAAGCTCTGAGAGAAAGACAATACAAACAATGAAGTAAACACCGCTTGACCCAGATAAGGATGAAAGATCATGCACCCTTTAACCAAAAAACCATTATGTCAAAATTGTCCATATTTAGGGATTTTTGTTGCTGGCTCCCACTAAATTCTATTTGCACCCCCTGCTGTTTGAAACTTTGTTTTGATTTTTTTCTGTAATGTATTTGTTTTTTGCCTATGTGTGTGATGCATGCTTACTCAGTCAGGATGTAATTGTTAATTTTAGGAAATCAACTTAAATTTTACTCCATTTCAATGTTTTATTACCAATCAAGGATGTGATCATTATAGGCCATGGCTTTTAAAAGAGTAATTGTAGTTCAGCGTTAACCCATATATTCCCATACACAGAGATATATATCTTATGATGTGTAGATTAAGATTATGTGGAGTTGTAAGGGTTCTGGTAAACAGGGTTTTACTACTGTACTTGTTTCTATACCCTCTTGATCATGAAAAAAAATATCTGGAGTTCACAGCATGGGCAGATTCAGGATTCTTATGCCGAAAAATAACTGACAAGCAAAAAGAAATATCTTTTGTCTTTTTGTTCACTTCCAGGTTGAGTTTGAAAGGGGGTGGGGAATCACAGGCTGGTTATGCCCTCTTAAAACTTCCATTGGTTTACATGTACTTTCCAGATCCAGATTGTGAAATGCATCCTCAAAAATGATGTTGTACATAGTGCTGTACGTGTATGCTGCTCCTCTAGCTCTCAGTTCACCTTGCTATTAGTCATGCTTACTGAGTATAGTGGAAACTTACCATAATGATGAGCGTGGGATCATAAAAATTACCTTGTTATATCATTAATCTCCTTATAGCAGGGTAATAAAGAAAAGAGCATATAGACCTAGGACCAGCAAAATTACCTTGTTAAATCAGAAATCTTGCCATATCAGGGCTCTTTACAACAAGTTTCCACTGTAGATAGCTGAGAGTAGCCACCTCATTTGTAATTTGTTTTTATGCCACTCATGCCCGTATGCAATTATCCAAAACTAGCAGAAGTAACTCATATTTTAAGAATTCCTTCATTTATTTTTTCAGGGATTTATCCTATAGTATCAAGAACAAATTATATGTATTCAGTATCATAGCTTTACATGTCTACATATCTGATTTAACCTCTGGAATCTATGTTGTAAATGCATGTATGTTTATTTTTCTGATTGTAAATATAATAAAAATAAAGTACACATATGAGAAAATATATAAAAGTATCAATGCAAATTCTTTTATTTTTATATCTTTAGTCATGTTGAAGAAGTCAAGCTTCCTTTGAAATGATGATGAAGCACAATTCATTAATTTTGTAAAGTAAAGTTTTTATTACAAGAGGTAAAAAATCACACTACCAGGCATTTATGTCTTATTTATTTAATTCACATATTTAACAAGGTAGTAATAGTATAGTTTGAAATGATGATAAAGCACAAATCCTCCATTTTATGATGTTTGCATCTAGGGTATACTGCTTGTAATACATGTTGCACAATTAGTGCACAATCAGTTCAATCAGTTCAAAATGGTAATGGGAAGCATTGGTGTTGATATTAGTCGGGTTCACAAGGAGAGAGCTAAACTTTGAGTTTCACTTGTAGTTTCAAAACTTTCAGACCGTATGAACGGACTGGTAGTTTAGAAACTTTAAGTGTACTTGTAATTCCAGAACCACAAAAGAGCGTGTAGTTAACCCGAAACCACGAGCAGGGGGGGGGGGGGGGGTCCTCCCTCGTCCTCCCTAGTAGTTATGGACTATGTGGACAGAATAAACTGTAAGTTTAGCACACTTGTTGTTAACGATCGCTCAACTTTTAATCTCAGAACTCTGGTCGCCACCAGGTTCCCTTAGGCAAGGGGTTAAGAACATTTACTGTGCCAGAAGGACTTTATTGAGTAAATCCAAACGAGCAGTTTATAAGTCAATCTTCATGAGTTCATGAAATGTGGAACATTGTTTGTTTTAGCTAGCACAATAACTGCTCATGGGAGTCACATGAAAACACAGTAATAATAAACAATACTGTTATCTTATCTATTCAATCGTATAATCTGTAAAACACTGAACGTCATATTATTAATGTTTGCTTAGGTCTAGAATATTATCAGGTCATTACTCTATGACTGTTATCAAGTCTGCATGAGTAAGCATTTGTATATATGAATGATGATCAGTATTCGGCTCCTCAGTCTGAACGGCAGTGTTTGGGCTCCATTTAAAAGGAATACTCAACCCCAGATTGTGGACGTTTTTATGCCGTGAGATGGCAGCGTGATCGTTTGATCATGCCGTTGCCCCGCGGGGTGCAAACTTCGGCCAGACTGGTCACTGCGCAACATACACGCTCCGCCTGATCTCGAGCTCTCGTACGAGATTCAGTCGGCTTCGTGCATTCCGAAATGTAATCCCAGCAGTCCGGCGGATGCGTTCGACGCACAAACTTTGTGTATGAGTGAATGGGGCTTACGGCCGCCTGGTGGCATATCCCTTTAATAAAATTTTCGCCTCTAAACACCAACTCGAAAACTAACACCAAATGTGAAATCACCCTTCCCAAGATGAAACTTTCCCTTTTAGTAATTACCTTTCCTTGCAAAAAACTTTCAAACATAGAAATAATTTTGTAAATTAGTAGTGTAATCAGCACATTGATGTGTATTGAGCTATGAAACCTTGCTTAGCTAAATTTGTGTAAATTGTTGAATGGTTAAACTGGAATCTTTCTTGATCAGTATCCGGTTCTTAAAATTTGTCTAATGTCAGTGATCTAATTTCTGATTAACTTGACTGCTTTCCTATTCACTTTTAGTCTGTCTGGTCTACGCAGAACTTGAAGTCTTTGCTAAGATTCCTGAATTGAAGGGAACCAAATATTGACAACCTTGCATTGCCTATTTGACTTTGGTCGAGATAAGTCAATTCCAACTTGCAAACTGGTTGTGAAGTTAATGAAATACAAAGACTGAAAAATTGCTTTAGTCTACTTGTATTTTTCTGACTTTTTGGCAGGGAGAATTATGGGATATAATCAAAATAAGGAAGAACCTGTTTGAGGACAAAATAGAGTATGTTTGTATTAATTGATCTAGTGTAAGCAGTGCGTCATGTTTGAGTAAGAAGAAATGCCTCTTCTTTCTTTTTTACCCCCCCCCCCCCTCCTCTCTCTCTCTCTCTCTCTCTCTCTCTCTCTCTCTCTCACAATTTTTCTCTGTCTTTCTGACTACTAATTCATGTATGACATCATATGGCAAAAACGGGTTATGCCTATCTGGAGAGGTACAGGTACATGTACATGTATAGTAAGCAAATAATTACCGTTGGTGAAGGTGATGAGACAAACCATCACTTCCGAGGCGATCTGGATGTAGCTATCTTTCTAAAGCGAAGCTGAGGAAAGATAGCGTATACATTCAGATCGCCAAGGAAGTGATAGTACTTCTCATCGCCTGAAACCAAAATATGATTATTTGCTTTATATTCCACATCTGAAACATTTAACTGGTACGAGAAAGACAATTATTGTCTACTTCTCAAAAAAGACATTTAGGCCCGAATTTGAAAAAGAAGTTTAAACCATTACATAAACCCCCTCCTAGTGCGCACATGTGTTTTATTTAAGCGTGCCAAAGGGCAATGCGCGCTTATTTAAGCTTATTTAAGCTTATGGAGCTATTCGTTCAATCTGACTATTCGTAAAGGTCACACATTCATTTTCGCACGTACCCAATATATTTATAATGCATTGTGACTCTATAATGGACTAAGTTTCGATACAGATATATGACAGATATAGCTTGTTTGCAAGGTGTGGGGCTTGTTCGGCTGTGTACCTTGTTCCGCCCCTACCCCCCCCCCCCCTCCAAGAATCTTTGAAACTACCAATATATCTTGCACTTTATCCCTCTCTGTTATTCTTTTCCTTTTTTCCTCTCTATTTTTTTTCTTTTGATAAGTTTTCTTCTCTAATTTCATAACGTGCATTCAGCTATTCTCCTGCATAATATTACACAAATATATTTTCTTCCTTTGAGTGATGCATTCACAAAGTACCAAATTACATTAATTCACAATCTCTCTCATGCTCCCTCTCTGTTATTCTCTCCAGATTCCTTTGCTTTTCTCTGTATTCTGTGTTTTTCCCAATCAATCTATTCACCCTGTACAGGACTTCTCAAGTATTGTGCAGGAATTTCCCCAGAAAATCAGCTCTCCACAATAATGAGCCAAATCTTCTTTTTCTCTCTACTTCTCTAAAGAGAGATAAACAGCCAGCACCCCCCTTTAAGCTAATACCCTTGCCAATGGTCCCCTAGGAGGCATAGAAGAAACTGTATGTCCTCCATAGAACAACAATAGGTCTTTTCAGACTAGGCCATTTTATAGATTTTTGTTATTTGAGGTAAACAAGTTCCGTTAGATGCAAATTACATGCCCTTTCTGTCAGCTCTCTGAGTTTGAAAAACTATTCTGAACAGGATAAGCCCCCCCCCCCCCCAGTCCTTTTCTCACTGTATGATTAATGAGAAGCACTTGTTTTCTTCTCCCCAGGCAAAGGTGTAATCCTTGAATTGAAAAGGGTCTCAGATCAGAGAGGGATAAGATGTTCTAGATCTTAGGTTTTCACATGTAGTTGTCCTTGGTGTGTGTGTGTGTGTATGTGTGTGTGTGTTTTTGTTTTTTTTGTCTTTTCTTTTAATGATTACATTTCATTCAATGATATTTTTGTTGTATATGCCTTGTTTCAATGATTTTATTGATTGTAATTTGTTGTATTCATTCAAGACGAATGTTCCGTTATATATAGAAATGAATAAAAACTACTGAAAAACAAAAAAAAAAGTGTGTGTGTGTGTGTGTGAGATGAGATGTACACATGCTCTGGTGATGATATCTCTGCTTTCAGCATTAAATTAACCAATTCCTAAACCCTATACCCTAAACCTAACCTAAAAACCAAATCACAACCTTAATCCTAACCCTAATCTTTGACAAAATACAATCAGGAACAATGGTTGCTAGAGCAAATTTCGGATCACCTTGAGATACTACTGTAAAACCTGAAATTTTCGCGTGCATGATACTTTCGCGAATTTTGCAAGTGGTCGAGATTCACAAAAGTTTCAAGCCGCGAAGTACTCAAATCACAATTGAAACAACATCAAATTATTTCAATTCGCAAAAGTTTCTTGCTGCAAACTTGGCTGTCATTAACAATTTACGAAAGTTTCAGATTTACAGTATATGTTGTCTTCCCCAGATCTGAACTCATTCACACTAGTGCAGAATTAAAACTGCAATATGCTTGACTTTCTCACATGGTGGTTTTTTTTTTCTTGTAGTCATTAATCTAGTTATATTCATTAACTAAGTTGTATTCATGGACCAGCTCCTCTATTTGTAGCTTGTATAAATGTAATTGTCAAGTTGATTGTTACTTCTCTCCCTTCTTTTCTCCTTTTTTTCTGTTGAATATTCTTTTGAATATTTTCTCCCCTTTTCCTCTCTCTTTAATACTGTATCTTTATTTCTTTCTATCTTTGCTACCTTTGTTTTCTCTCTACTCTTTCTTTCTGAGAGTATTTTTAGTTTTCTTGGAAAGACATGTATTTTTCTTCTGTTCTTTTGTATAATCATGGTCACTGACTGAAAAACAGGCAGAAAGGATTACAGTAATCTGCGTTAGCAGTCAGTAACTGAATTAGCACATACGTGGTAAGAGGCCAACATAGCTATGCTAAGAACCTTGGTGTGAGTGTGTTTATACCAGTGCTGTAGTCGAGTCCATCCCATCTGAGTCCGAGTCCGAGTCCGAGTCCGAGTCCGAGTCCGAGTCCTGGCATCCGAGTCCCGAGTCCTGGACATCCAAGTCCGAGTCCTGAGTCCCGAGTCCCGATGGGAACATCTTAAATTTCAATTTTGTTTTACGTCACATTATTTATATTATGATAATTGCCTTACTGTGAACTTGCTATAACATCCATAGTTTCTGGTTCATCAATAACTTCCATTTGTCAGAGAATTTAGTTTATTGTAACTTTTCTTAGTACAAATGCAGACAACCATACAGGCTTGCTCACAAATGAGTGATTTGTCGCTGTGATGTGTCAATTAAGTTCAGTAAGATTTCCAGCTATTAACACTAAAAATTCTGACAGAAGGGTAAGAAAATTGAATTGGAAATGTTGAGATAAATTTCTATGGTTAGATTTTCGGTGATGGTTTAGTGTACTGGTGGAATTTCAGAAACTTTATTGATCAAAATACTAAACAAGTGAACATGCACTCCTTTTGTGCCAAGGTGCATGTCTCATTGACAAATGGCTCATATGTGAACAAGCCTTATTAGGCCAAGTATTTTGCTTGTATCCACAGTTATTATAGAGATTTGACTGTATTTTTTCTGTGATACCTCAGTGAAGAAAAGATACACAAATTAATATTTGTTCATTTCAAAGGCCAGTAATTTTATTTTTTAAACAAAATTCTAAAAAACATATCAATTATAAGTATAAAACAGAACACAAAAGTAAAAGGGTGAATGCCATTAAAGCCAGATTATAGAAAAGAAAGTTTCCAACTGAAATGGGGAAAAAAGGAGGGAAAAACAATATTTCACCAAGAAAACCAATCATGCCAATAGTTCAATCTTATCAAATAGCTGATTAAAGTAATAAAAAAGTGAATCGTCAAATCCTAATAAAACCCTTGTATATATATCAGCTAGTTCATTAAACTGGCTTATAATGGCTTGTAATGCAAGTGCAACATTAACATTCATTTTGGAAACTGACTACATGACTTAGTGACTAAAGTAAAAAGAAAGTAATTGTTAAACCATAATAAAACCGTTTCACACTGCCAAAAATTATGAATTGCTGACTTTGACTTTTTGCCACAGGAACATAGATTGCAAATAAAAAGATAGAAGATCAGAACTGTAGTTCATAATACTAGCTTGAAATACAAGTGGAATAGTAATCTGTTTGACACTGCCCATATTGCAAGATATCCCAGGCTGGGGTCTAAGGGGAAACGTGTGTTATATATATATATTAATCCATCTCCAAATGGTTAATATCAATTTCAATACTTGTCTGTGTCATACGTGTAAATGAGTGTATACGAGCATAAAACAACTAATCTTAACGTCTATTTGGGCACATTCTTGTATGTTAAGTTCATGTTGAATACTGCTCAATCGAGCGGGGGGGGGGTTTGCGCGCCCTTGGGTAATTTTTTGAGCTAAAATGAAAAGCGGAAAACAGAAAAAATTACCGGTCTCGTTGCCGGTCTCAGCCCGATTTTGCCCGAGTCACGAGTCACCATTGGTCGAGTCCAAGTCCAAGTCCGGAGAAATAGGGACTTGAGACCGGTCTTGGGTCTGAGTCCTACAGCACTGGTTTATATAGTTTGGTTTCAGGAGGAGTAGAAAGAGTGGTACTTTCATGACTTACACTTTCTTACCAACCCCTGAAAACTGCCAAATACAGTATTACTCATTTTCAAAGTTTCATCTTGAAATTAGAGAATACTACCTAAGGTTTTATGCAATTTACACATTATCATAAGTGTTATACAGAATGATATGAGCAAGATATTCAGTTTTTACAAGAACTGTGGACAAACCTGACCTACAATTCAAAAAGAAAAAGCCATGCACATTTTCCCCTACATTTACCATTAGATGAGGAGAATAAATGAAGCACTACAATGTTTGCCGAAAGCTACCACTTCCCATGTTATTATCTCATGTCATCTATCATTCTATTCACCATTTTCTATTCATCAATAAAGTATCTTGATGCCCTCTATTTCCAGTCAATACATTGTAGCAGGGCTCTTGAGAACAATTCTATTCTGCACCATCACAATGTATACAAAGTAGGCTTCTTATAGGATAGGGCTTTTTAAATTCAAGGTTTTCTCAATCGTGATCAGATTTGTAGAAACTGTTACGATGTATTAGTGATTTAACATCCTATTACATCTGTAAAACTATCCCAGTGTCCTTAGAGGTTTTTGTATTTTGTTGTAATCCCCCATTGCAATACAGTTTTAGTAAGCATTACTTTTAAAGGCAAGGTACTCTGGGATGGAATTCGCAGGCTGTTTTGACAAGGCAGGTAGGCTGTCAAATCACCAGGCATGGATTCAAATCTAATCCAGGTGGATTACTGAAGCCTTTGTTATGTGTTAAAACATACCCCTCTCCTGTTCCTTACACTACAGTAACAAACACTCTGTCCCTCAGATAGGATGTTAAATGGAGGTTCCATGTGGAGGAGAGTCACCACCTCTGCACATTAAGAACCCATTGCACTCTTCATGAAAGTATAGGGGAATATCCCAGTGTAGCAGTCCACCTGCATATCCCAATCGGTTTTATGAAGGGAGGATCGAGACACCCTAGACCCCTGTTACACATGCGTCGGCTTTCAAAGGCGGCCCCAGAGCCGGCTTCACACCTGCAATTTGAAGCCGCCTCGAGACCATTAAAACCCCTGTTACACATACCTCGGGCCCGCAATTTTGTGTCTACACATAGGCCGGCTTCACGTCGCCTTTTCACGAGCTGACGTTGGGGCGCACTCCATGTAAAAATTTTCGCGCGGTTCGCACACTCGCACTGCAGGTGCTGTACAATCTCATCGACATCGTGAACCGTCCGCGCCTGCACAGCTCTTATGGGTTACGTAACTTCCGCTTAAAAGCCGGCGCCGAGTCCACTTTGGTGTTGCACATACTGATTGCGGGACTGAGTCCGGTGTGAGGCCGGCCTCAAACCACATCCAGAGGTGGACTGGGATGGAGGCGGCTTCGAGGCGGCTTCAGTCCGGCATTTTAAAAAAAGTTGATGTTACACATACGTCGAGCCGCCTCCGGAGGCGGTCTCAGTCCACTTTCAGAGGTATGTGTAACAGGGGTCCTAGAGTTATAGGGCCAAATTCACCTAAGAGGTTCATCTAACCCATGGTTATAAAAGCGCATGTCATGTCCAATGGGAGGATAGTATTACACTTATTTCCAAGGCGGAGGTTTGTACCATGGTTTAGACCATGGTTTAAGATAAACCTCTTTCATGTATTCAGGCCATTGTGATTAAGTTTGTTTTTTCCCCTCACAGGCACAGGTGATGATGAATACCTCCTAATAAGAATGATTATGAAAACTTCTCATATCTCATTGTCACCTTGAAATATTTTTGGAAAGTGGTGAGTCAGTCAGCTTCCTTTACACTGCAATTATTTCTGAATAGTACAACATCTAAACCATTTCAAACAATGTTTGATTCTCATTCAAGCCACATGATAAAACTAAACCTTCATCCATTCAGCATGGACCTGCTATCTCAACAGTAGCCCAACACCTACCGTCACCACGTGACAACTTGGCAGTGTGATGTAAGCAGCGCTTCACAGGCACAGTGTTTTCTTTTCCAAACGGGACCTTTATTCTTGAACTTCTTGACGGACGAAGAACAGAAGAATGGATGAAAAGGACGGACGAGGATCAAAGAATGGCTGAAAAGGAGGGCTGTGTGTTTGAAAGTACAGACCCAGCCCACGTGTGTCACAGCTCTGCACGCTTCCAGCATTCCAACACCTTACTGATCATTGTGACTAAAAAATGAACTTCAATCATGACTGTATTATTTTAACCTCGTTTGTTATTACTTGTCGCATCATAGGCATACGACACTGTGTAGCTGAACGCTCTGTAAAGCAACTTTTGATATGGCATCAAATTTCTCAACACACTGTTGGTAGCTTGCTAAATCTTATCTTTCTGTCATTTTAGTGTCTACTCACTGAATTCATAGTATTGCATGAATTTTCACGCTTTCTTTAATGTATTATTTTGATGGTATTTGCTTTTGAAAACAAGTCCATCAAACACTGCATATTGAAGATGGAAATTGTTGTCCTCTCTTTACAATCTATCCCCTGTCGTCATTCATTGTGTGGAATAGGTATTGCACAATGCATAAAATTTCCCCAAACCCATTCAACTGCAACCTATACAGATTACAGAGTAAGGATTCTCAAAACTTAATTCATTTTAAAAGCATTTTCACGCCTCATTCTTTCCCTCTTTCTCTGTCTCTGTCTGTATGTCTCTCTCTGTCTCTGTCTGTCTCTCTCTCTACCTCTGTCTCTGTCTCTGTCTCTCTCTCTCTCTGTCTTTCTCTCACTCTCAGTCTCTATCAACTATTAAACTTCTTTCAAGATGTGTTTTGCAAATAATTGCCTGTACTATTTGATATGCAGGGCAGATTCCCCATGCTTACCCACATACTATGTATATAGACCCAACCCCCTGGTCTGAGGGAAGATGTTAAACAAAAATAAGAGTAGCTTTCAAGACAGACAAGGTGCAATTCTCTTTAACACCCTTTTCTCTTTCTATTTGTTCATCATATTACTGTTTTCTCTTCTATCATTCCCCCCTCTCTCTCTCTCTCTCTCTATATGTCTTTCTCTCTCTCTTTCTCTCTTTCTCTCTCTGTCCTCACATGAACGAGTTGAAATCTGAAAGGAATGAATGGTACGTTTCATCTTCTTAATTCGTCAGCCTGTTTGTAAATATGAAGAGAAAGTTGTATTGCATGTAGTTGACCTGGATGAAAGACGTGTCAGAGTATATAAAGCATAAACCATTAAAAATATTAATTGTACAATCTGTCTTAAGACCACACTCAAAATTACATTTATAGAGACCTTTCTGATGACTGATAGTAAATCTGGCTGATCATATAGACCCATGTTCATGATTTATTGATATTGTGATTTATTTTGTCAAATCTTAATTATTGATTATTAATGTTCAGATTATGTGTGAATAGATTCCCTCTTTTGTGAATATGAGCTCAAAACTAAAACATGCAGGAAAGTAGCCATCGCACAAATCTTTTTAGTTTTGAGGCCAATTGACAAATGGACAAGGATTGATTTCACACTTAGGGGGAATGTCTGAATATGGGATTGTACGAATGGTCCCTCTTTTTCTGCTACTCTTGAGACCTGTTCATGGTGAATATTTGTCATGGTCCTGAAGTCTATTGTGTTTGGTCTCAGATCCTGTTTGTCATGGTCCTGGTTTATTATGATCCTGGTCTGTTGTGTGGTTGGTCTAGGGGGTTAAGTTTGTTACCCTAGACTGACCACAAACAAGTGTAAAGAATAGATGAGGTGTGCTCAATTCCTTGCCCTTCCCCCATGAATAGAAGGGGCACTTGAACTAATTTGTTTAAGTGAAGGGGGTCTGAAAAGGGAGGCAAACAATGGATGGAGGGTGATCACTCTTGAAAGGGGACATAATAAGATTAATCTAATTGTGAATCTTGTTCCAGTTTTGCTGTCCATCAGTGCTTTAATGGAGCAAATAAAATGAGATGGAATTCAGGACTTGATGAGGTGAATGATGTGGAAGGGATACCTCTGCTTTAGGATTTATCATGTACCTGTCAAGAAATTTGAAGTTTATCCCAATCCTCCTCCTCCTTTCATGTACACGGATGCAACATGCTGACACTTGTTAAAGTAAATCTCATTCTTCGAAAATGGACATTTTCTGTTTTCCATGTTGACTGTGAATGGCCCCTGGCATTCATTCTGGCTATCATTGTGTGAAACGTGTCAGACTCATTTTTATTTATTCCTGTCAAACATTCTCTTGGGTGTACAACTAGAGATCCTGTCAATCAAAAATGTGCAAATGTGCGCAATAAAATAGCAATTCAAAAATTTTATTCCATTATTGTCAAGTGGCATTATTTACGGATGTTGGTGCATTGGCTTTTCTCGCTTTCCTGGATCTTCACTCAATACAGTGAATAGTATAGCTATTGGGTCAAGGCTACAGATAAAACCAATATACACTCATAATCACATGCATACAGGTAAGGCAAAAAAACCCCCCCAAAACCACCATCAGTTTTAAGGTTATGCTTCACCTAAGAAGGACTTGGTAGAGGGCTTATTATGGATGCCAACCCATAATTGCTTCCTTTCTTATTTAGGACAATGATAATCTTTTAATAAATCTTGATGAAGATTGATTCACAAAAGAAGAAAATGCTGGCTTCAGATTAACCATGCATGTTTGTTATCTGTGATGAGTGATCAGTTGAAAGACATGGATATGGGAAGGTTATATCTAGAAAAGAATTTTTGTTTGTTGATAGAGATACTGTATTTTTTAACAGTTCAACTTTTGTTTTTTCAAAGTCTCTCAAATGATGGCAAATGGAGAATCTCAAAGGGGTCCCCATTAGCCATGTGTGTGAACAATGTCCGGAAAAAAAAAAAAATTTAAACCTAATTTTTCAGTAATTATCTTGTAGCAGAAGTCTCTCATTTTGGATTTTTAAATAATACCCTTACCCCCAAAGACAGAGGGTAATTATTCTGAATGAGATTACTTCATTTCTATTCAGAGGTACAAATTAGCTCAGTCCTCGTACAAAAAAGGGTCTGAATTGTTGGTATTCAAACCTACTGTTCTCATATATCCCTTGGAGTGCATCCACTATTCATTGCTGTTTGATAGGATTGCTCTGAAGAGTTTGATAACAACTTTCCAAAAATGAATGTACATACCTATCTTTGAGAAGTGAAAATTGGGTCTGTCACATGTGACTATTCCGAAAAGGGCATTTTTAAATGTCTCTGTAAAAACATGGTTGGGAAATATTTTTGTTTGTTGTTAACAAAAAGGGAAATCTTTTTCATGGAAGAAACAGGTGATAAAATAAATCAATGAAATCTAATATGATTTTCTGTCATTGAGGTCAAATAAGATGGTCACATGTGTGACCATAAATTTTGTTTCACTTTATAAAGAATGGCCCAGATACGTTTTAAAAAGAATTTCAAGTGAAACATAAAGTGAATGAGAATAGATTCCAACTACACAACAGAAATAATGTAATTTACTATGTTTTACTTCTCTTCAAAGGATTCCAGATGTTGTAAATTGCAGAACCTCAAAGACATTTTATAAAGAATCTCATAGATAGTGTAAAGTAAATAAGAATAGATTGCAGCTACAGAATATATATGTATTTTCCTATGTTTTGCTTATTTCAAGTTTTGCTCTCTTCAAAGTCCTTCGGATTAGACGTTGAAAAGTGCAGAAACTTAAAGATATTTTGTAAAGAATCTCAAGTGGACCATAATGTGAATAAGAATACACTGCAGCTGCAGAAAAGATATGATGCATTTTATGGTACCTAGTTTCAGTTATTAATTGATTTTGAGTTGAGATGTGAAGTAAGATAAATTGTACCTGGAAACAAATTTTATTGGATGTAGTTAGAACATGATTACATGGACCATTTAATTTGTTGTCAGATCCAGGAATGTGTAATTGTTTGTTTTAATTAAAATATTCTTGGTTTCTTATAGTACTTTTTCTTTTGATCTGTATATTATCACTTGATGCTCTATGTTAGGAGTCTATGTGTCCTATCTGAAGAGTCACCCCCCCCCCCCCCCAACCGTGAAATGTCACCGGTTTCGCAAAGAGACAATAGCTCATATAGGCCTAAGTACAAGAGATACATTTAGTTATCAAAACCAGCGATGAATGTGCAACACCTTAAATCAGGTGTAGATATGGAATCACTTTAAGTAGTGCTACAGTGATCAGTCATGTGACACAAACCTTAACCATGATTTGAACTACTGAAGTATTGTGGGTTTGAAAAAAGGCAAAATATAGAGAAAGGTGATCAAAAAAAATGTTTTCTTTGTTTTTGAAAAATTTAGTTCAACATAAAGATTTGTTCCTAATTCTGTTGCCTTATTTTGACTCATTTTGTTAGTGATCATTTATAAACCTCTTGGCTACCAATAGTAAATCAGTGGTTTAAACCAATCACCATTGGTTGACAATTGTAGTTATAAAATGATTTATCAATGATATGTCACTGGTTTGCCTCTTTGTGAATTCACAAGACCATGCACTGAGAAATCGCAAAGTCATACTCGAAAACACTGTATTTCTCAATCTCTTAAAGGGATACTCAACCGCAGAGTGTGGACGTTTTAATGCCGCGAGAGGGCACCGTGATCGTTACCTGATCATGCCGTTGCCCCATAGGGCGCAAACTTCGGACAGAATGGTGGCCGCGCAACACGCACGCCCTGCCTGAGCTCGAGCTCTTGTGCGAGATTCGGTCGGCTTTGTGCAGTCCGAAATATAATCCCAGTCATCCGATGGACGCGTTTGACGCACATACTTTGTGTACGAGTGAATGGGGCTTACACAATCCTGACTTGCCCCATGGCCGTCTGGTGGCGTATCCCTTTAAGGATGGGAAAAAGATGCTTCCTTATGCAATTAATTGGCATTTACACCATTTCATATTTGAGAAAATTTTTACAAGCTTTTTACTGAAAAGGAATAAAAAATAATCGGCTTGCTATATACAATTTGATTAGAGATTCTCTTAGACACTCATGGTGTGAAAACAAACATTAACTGTTAAAGAAAATACAAAGAAATTTTATGTGTATTTATAATTGTGGAAATACTTATATGACATACATTTACCTCAAGTTCAAGGTGTAAAAATCCAACATTTATTGTAAATTGTCTTATCTTTGCTAAGATCTATGTCCATTATTTTCCACAAGATTATCAGGGCTTTGATAGAATAGTGCGAACAATTTTGGTGTTAAAGTTGATGAATTTTTAACATGGTTTTTTGTTGTTGTTTTTTTTTGGTTTATTTTTGCAGATTCAGAGGAATCCCCCCAAATTTGGATGGTTTCAAGGCACTCATAAAGTCCAACAAAGATTTAGAGTATAGAATAGCTAAGAATAAGGGTAGACTTGCTCTTCACTTCATGTTTAGTTGATGTACAAACGATTGCCATGATTGCACTTATAAAAGTACTGACATTGTATTTGTATACATAATCTCTCCATTGCCACTTTGCCACTTGCCTCAATCATATTGTGTATATCTTTGTTCTTTGTAATTGATTTTGATCTATAAAAATTTACCAAAATAATAAAAAAAAAAAAAAAGAGTAGTGCTGACAATCTATTTGGAAATCTTAGATCTTAGCTCAGTCTCTTTTTTAATTTTCAGATTTATTGTGGCCTACCTTATGCCCCTTTCATTTTTGTAATATATAGCAATTCAATGAACCATCTTTCTTCATGCCCATGTAACATAATATCCAATTTATGCTCAATATGAACTTTGTCCTCTCATGTAGATCACATGAGTAGAACAATTTTGATAATGGTGAATTTTAGTTCAAAAGTTCAACTACAATCAAGATTGAACCCAATAATTGATATATCTAATCTGAGAGATTTATAGAGGGGAACAAATTGGGGTTGCCATAAATTTTGAGATTTGGCAGTTCCAGTGTCATTGATCTATGTTTGAACTATTTTTTCTTCTCAGCAGGGAAGAAATTAATCTTTCGTGAGTTACATTCACACGATGGGAGCTAAGCTTTAAATTTCGCTTGTAGTTTCAAAAGTTTAAGTTAACTTGTAGTTTAAGACTGTATGAACGGACTCGTAGTTTCGAAACTTTAAATTTACTTGTAGTTCTAGAACCACAAGCAAGCTTGTGGTTAAGGCCGAACCACGAGCAGTGGGTGATCCTCCATCACAGTCTTGGTTAGCGATGACCTTGCTGTTCATCATTAAACTTCCGGGTCATACCCTTTGCACAAATTATTAACACAGGATCTGTATGTGTACTGTACACACAATGGGTAGTATCTACTTCCGGGGTTAATCACAATGATCGCTCGGCTTGCAGTTAGGGAGTCGTGGTTTCATTAAATTAAAGTTTCGAAAATACAAGTCCCGTATGAATTTAGCTAGTGGTACTTCATACTTCTTATCCCCTCCTTATTTCTTGAATTTGATAGGTGATATATGCAATTTTCATCTCTCTTTTTATCTAATATTTAAATCAATTTGCCGTTGCTGTTATAAATAATTGAATATCTCAACCAAATGAAATTTCATACTTAAAAATTTCAAACAGAACTTAACAGCATGAGACAAAGAGACAGAGAAAGGGACAAATTAATGCAAGAAATAGAAATAGGATGGTACTTGCACATCTCTCATTTGAGCTCTTGAGATTTACATTCATATTTAATATGTAAATCATTCAAAGTCAGCAAAAATCATTTTTAAATCTTTTTTTTCAAATTCATATCAGTTGTAAGTGTTAAAGGTCATGTATAGTTTTGGTAAGCCCTCAAAAACTGTTCATCAGCTTTCTTTGATGTTAGATGATAAATAGCAAGATACTAGCATAACTAAGCTGCTGCAAAGTTTTTTCCTCCTCAAGTTAAACATTAAGCAAGTGAAGGGTAAAACAATGATATAGATAGCGGGCCAGGGATCTAAACTCCTACAATGGCAAGTTCTACTACAACATATACACAGATGTAAAATCAATTGGGGACTGTGTATGCTATGCAAAACTGTACTTGAGCTTTAATAAGATATGGCCTCTGTCGTCAATAATTGTGATTGATTATGTCTAGTGTAGATGTATGATTCAATTGCAATACAAACACACTGAAAGGGTGCAGGAGACTGGAAAATTACTGCTCCATAACGCTCACTTAACTTGAAACAAAAACTTTGAAAGTAGGATAAGAGCTTGATAAACAGTGTATGCCATTGAACTAAATCACAACCACTCACGAACCTCATTATACTCTTTTGTGTTGAAGACTAATAGGGTATTTACACTAAAATAAATTTATACAAATCTCCTGTAAGAAATGTATAGAGAATCATCGTAAAGCGAATGGGGCATACACACAGAAACAATATTGTTTGTGTAAAGAAACATTGTATAGGCAGTTTAATTTTTTGGAAGTCGGGATGCACCATATTGTAAGTTCAGATCCAGAAAGACGTTTTCTCATATCCTTTTCAACAGAGTGAATGCCCCTCTGGCCCTCAACACACGATATGTTTAGTGATGGCTTATGTCATGGGCATCACTCATAGGTCCAAACTACAAAATAACAGTTAACCATTGATATATTCATCAGCAATGCGTTCACAACAAGCCCTGTCCAGTAATACAGGGGTTTTTTTTATACAGTGTTTAGCACTAGTGGACCCTTCTTGTTTGAAACCGTGCTCAAACCTCTGTTTCACTGTACTATGTTTTGTTACAGGCTGTTTCGTTTTACGACATTCAGACGAGTAAAAAATTCATTACTTTAACATAAAGCTACAAAATGAAATTTGCTAGTCTGAAAGATGTTAACCATAATAAATGAACCTTGCATGTAGGAAGAAAGAAATGTGATTACATATGGTTTCTATACGTAATAGACTGAATGGTAGAAAACAATGGAACCCATCTTGCTCTATTCACTCCAATGACTTCCATGTTACGTTCAACATCCGAGAGGAGTAAGCGGGGCGGGCTAAAGAAGGCAGGAAGCCTGGATCATTACCAAAACCAGGAAATAGTAACTCCAGAAATATTTATACAGCTGCAGTAATTAATTTAGCCTTATCATGCAATGACATGAAAAGGTAGAATAGAAAGGACAAATGAGTAGGTCCTATATAATGGATTATTGAGGTAAGGATCTGGGAGGAGTTGGGGTCAGGCATAGGGTACCGGTATGTATTAGGTAATGGACCAATGGTAGTCCTGGTCTACACCCACCACAAAACCTTACAGACATTGTAGTATGTTTATTAAATGTAATCAATTATTTGATTGGCCTAACAGAAACATTGATTGACTATTGTATTAGTATTTGATTGTTGGGTTCAAAAAGCGTTCAATTTTCTTTTTGTTTTAATTGAGTAATTGCTTCAGAAGTGGAAGTGATTTGCTCTTGCACAAGCTGTACATTGTTTATATTTGCTTTATAGTTTCAGAGAGAGAAAGATATAGAGAGAGAGAGAGAAAAAAAAGTGGGATTGATGGATAGAGAAAGTGAAAGGTAGAGAGAGGGGGGGGGGGGGGGGGCAGAGAGAGAGAGAGAGAGATTGGGACATAAATAATTATTGCAGATGCAAAGTGAAACCTAAATGCTAAATTTATAATGGATCTATTTTATTAAATGTTCCTCAGGCATATGTAATGTTTACCCTGCTTCAACATTAATGTGATACCGGGATCCATTAATATTGACAATAATGTCTCTCCTAATAACATGGGATTCAACCCACAAGGGTTAGATGCAAAAGGGTATATTTTATAGGTGCCATTTTCCCACGAAAAACACCTCATTTGTGGTTTAAGGTATTAGATTTAAAGGGCAATCCAACCTTTGTAAAGTGTGAAAGGCTTTGTAAAGTGTGAAAGGAGAAAAATAAGAGAAACAGGATGGTGAAAGTATGAAAGAAATCGAACAAAGAATAAGAAAGTTATGAATGTTTGAAAAATGAGATCACTACCTTTATGCGAGCACGAATCTCAAATTGGCAATTTGATGAATCGATTGTGATGTATTTACGGTCAACTCTCCCATATGTCGTACACCAAAATGTCATTAAATTCCGGTTTACTCCTGAGCGCATTTTCACCCTGGGTAGTAAAGATATATTGTTGTACATGTAGGTCCTCCAAAATGAAAAAAAAAATCCTACTGAGTAATACTTTTTGAAAAACTGACATTTTAGTCATTTTGTATATTGGAGCGAATGGGAAAATTGACCACCGCTACATCATAGTGATCATACTGATACGGCCAATTTGAAATTCCCATATATGTATAGTGATTACAACTTGTAGAAAATCATAACTTTCTTATTGCTTGTCGGATTTCGTTCAAACTTTCACCAATCTGTTTCTCTGATTTTTCTGCTTTCACACAAAGCAAATTATTACAAAGTTTGAATTGCCCTTTAATGACCAAACCACAACATATTTCTAGGGACATTGCCCCTTTGTTTTCTTTCTATTATATCTAATTTTATTTATTTCATTTGAGTTTAATTGAGGTGATTTATGTGATGTGGTCTGCTGCCTTTTCACGATATATTTACACCCACAGGTGTGTGGGTGTCTGTGTGATTTTACAAATCAACCCCCACCCCCATATCTATTTTTATTTTGTTATTCTTGTCTTTATGCCTTGTTTCTGCCATGCACATGATTCTATATTAATTGTCTGTGTGTCCTTGTTTGGATATGTACTCTCAAAATTTTGCAGACTTTTTTTTCTTTTAAATTCATATTTCAATAATACCTCTTGTGACAGTTTATTTTTGGATTTATGAGTCACAGTCATGGTATTAAAAAGAGATCAATGGGGATATAAGATCTGGATGAGTGACCATATTGTGCCTTTGAAGTAGCCTATGTACAGTTTTGGTGAGCCCCCCCCCCCTCCCCCCCCCCCCCTCAAAAAAAAAATTGTCATACTTCTTTGATTTAGTTGATAAATTGCAATACTACATGTAAGCTGCTGTGAAGTTTTGTCTTCTCAAGTGGAATATTAAACACATGAGAAGTAAAAAGTGATTTATATGTGAGACCAAGCACATGAATTCCTACATGTACATAAGGTATATGTGCAAAACCTATGTGAGCTTGTGTTGACATGTGTGTCCCTGAATTCTAAGCGAGCCTCTGAGATTGCTGTGGAGGGAGAGGATGGTGATCTGGTATTCCTTTCAGATACTTACACTAAAATTCATCAGAAAATATGGACAGATCAGCAAATATATCAAAAATATAACTTTTTATACCAGTAGAATAATATGAGACTGTATTTAACATTCATTGTCCCTTTTACTACCACTGCTGTTTATTGTGTTGTATGGATTTATACTGAAATTGGAAAGGTAGAATTTAATTCTGACAATTAATAGATTTTGAGAGATACTGTAATGGCCTCAAATCATTATGCCATATTAAAGTGGACATTTCATAATACCAACACATGCAAAAAGCTTGCTAAATATCATGTAAACTAATAAGCATGAAAACACATCGATTTGGATTTCAAGGTCCATTTCCTCACACATAACTTTACCAATTGGTTAGCTCTTATACATTTTCTCCCAAATGTATTTAGCCTACTGATTCACTTCTAAATGATATATGGAGAAAAAATGACCCAGTTGTATCTTTGAAACGGCATAGAATTAGACATGACAAAAAAATTGTACGAGTCCTCCCCATAGATTAAGATCATGTTTTTGATGATAGAAGTCATGTTTTTTTCTTTCTTTTTTTTTATCAAGAAATGGTGTCTGAATAACAGCAAACATTCTGACCCTAAATAGATTATTTTGATTTTTCCTTTACTAGTTTCCCTTTTTGTCACCAACTGTAAATTCTGTTCTCCCATTGCTTCTATGTGCTTGATAGTTGATGCGTGGAGTAGAGAAGGCTTTAGGTTTCATTTGGATTTACCGAACCAGTAAATGCACTCAAACTATGTCGTTCGATAAGAAAAATTTCTTCACTTTATTTTTCATTGTCAAATGAAATGACATCCTCTCCAAATACCAATCCCCAATTTGACTAGCTTGGCTGATTTTCTATTAGAATCTGGATGGATCACGTACTGGCGTCTGTTTGATATGTATCATGTCACTATTATCCTCTTATCATTACCTATATAGTCAAGTCAACCCTAAGTTTGCATTCATTTTAAAAGAGGCATAGAAACTTGAGCAGATCCATTATACCACACCTTATTCTAGTTTGTTCTAGTTTATTCACAATCTGAGGAAACAGAGATGTTATACGGTAGTTTCCACATTTCCTATTAAAACTTGTTCTAAATACCTTCATATATGCTCATTTTTAGGATGATAATTATAAACAATTTTTGTGGAGTACATGTCATGTTATGATATAACGTCCCTATGCACTTGGCTATCCTAACTTTAGCTCCAGCAGCTGTTATCTGCTCACTGTGCATTTCAAGGAATAAATACAAGTGCCTATTAATATTACTATTATCGTTAACCCTTAAGTGGAGAGGTCTAGACAAGTAAATAAAAATGCCTTGTACTATTAAGGGCATCCACACTGGGCAGAGATTCGAACCCTTGACCTTTTGATGGAAAGTCCACCGAATGAACCTGTTTTACCAGGATACTCTCACATTTAAACCCCTTAAGAAGATTTTGTCATGATTGTTTGATTGCATGCAATAACAAATTTCAGCTACTGAGATATACTGAGATACCTAGACCAGAATACATATTCATCAAACTCTATATATTCCTTTAAAAATTACCATGGTACATTCACAAATACTTATTTTAAAGGGCATTCCAACCTTTGATATAGTTTGATTTGTGCAAAATCAGAAAAATCAGTGAAGCAAATTGGTGAAAATTTGAACGAAATCAGACAAGCAATAAGAAAGTTAATTGTAATTGTAATTTTAAAAGTTGTAATCACTATATATGTGGGAATTTCAAATTGGCCGAATAGGTAATGTCACTGTGATGTATTACTCAGTAGGATCTTTTTCTTTCATGAGGACCTGTAACAATATGCTATCTCCAATATATTCAAAGTAATGCTATGAGGAAACAGATGCTCTGGAGAAAACTGAAATTTAATTATATTTGGTGAGTGCGTATCAGTTCACCAAATTGCCAGTTTGATATTCGCATTGATGTAGTGATCTCATTTTTAAAACATTCATGACTTTCTTATTCTTAGTCCAATTTCTTTCAAACTTTCACCACCCCGTTTCTCTTATTTTTCTCCTTTCACACAAATCAGCTTTTTACAAAGGTTGGATTGCCCTTTAAACTTGCCATGATAAGATTTCAATGATATGAAGCTCATATCCAGATATTATGATCACAAGCCATGACATATTGCCTTTTTATAGCATCCATATACATCAAGCATTTTTATCACCTACTTTAAACCTGACTATATGATTGGTTTGTGGGTTGTTTTTTTTTAAGTATAAGGTCATTCTATCAGCATTCAAAATATTTGCATATCTATTTTAAATTTATTGTGCACAATTGGCCAATGAAAGTAGTCTGTTGATATGGATATATTGTGTTATTCACAACTCAAAAAGCATTGGCCAATGAAAGTAGTCTGTTGATATGGATATATTGTGTTATTCACAACTCCTTTTCCACACATTCCAAAGTTTTATATTTTGCAGTGAGCTCACTTTATACCTACAAGATTCATTACAATATGTCTCTTTTTTTTTGGTCAAAAAGTACAAAAATGTGAATATCTATATATGAATTTTACATTTGTATTGACGTTCTATCATTATCATGTCCACCACAGAGTTATTAAAAATTATGAGAGCAAATGATTTCAGTTTAATATGTAGAAAAGCGAGTTAACTGTTTATGTCCTTTGGTAGACTCGTTTGCAATATAAAATGAACCAATTAAAATGTTGCTTTGTTTGTTACTGTAGTTTAGAAATTAATATTGTTGGGATAAACTTGGGAAATTGAAAAGTAATTGAAAGTGTTTTTTAGTTCTCCGTAACAATGCACAATGCCAGAACCCATGCGCGTTGCCCAGGGGGCGGTGGAGGTCCCCCTCCAAAAAAAGAACGCCAGCTAAAAAAAAAAAGCAAGAGCGAAAAAGCGGGCGAAGTGAGAGAAAAAAGCCCCAAAATGTGCTATGAGCCATTATCTTTCTCTCAAAATTTGCTAAAGCTTCAAATTTTTCGCGCGGGAAGTGGGAAACTCGCCTTTCCCTGTGCCCACCCCTGTTATACATACAGTGCAGTATTGCGTCCAAATAATTGAGAAGCAGTCAGGGCGTTGAACTAACTTTCCGCCTAAAAAGGTGCTACGAGCCTTATCTTTCTCTCAAATTTTCCAAAACTTCAAAGCTTTCACACTTCGCACGGGAAGGGGGAGACTCACCCCTCCCTGCACCCTTCCCTGCACCCTTCCCTGTACCCTTCCCTGTTATACACTGCAGATTGCGTCCATATAATTGAAAAACAATCAAGGTGTCGAACTAACATTCCACCTAAAAGAAGGTGCTACAAGCCGTTATCTTTCTCTCAAATTTGCTCAAACGTCAGAGCTTTCACGCTTTGTGAAGGAAGGGGGGAAACTCCCCCTCCCTGCATCCATCGCCCTGGGTAACATGCTTCGCTTGCTCATCAGCAATTTTGCACGCTGTGCATGCTCACAACCGCTCCCCTAAAATTAAATCCTAGCTACGTGGTTGCCAGAACCTGAATATGAATTATTACCTTTTACTGAACATAAAGTTTTAAAAAAACATATGAATAACATGTCTCCCTACATATGAATAACATGTCTCCCTACAAGTATTTGTGAATTCTGTTATTTTCATTTATCAGCTAGTGATATGATATGATGTGATGGATGTGATATATCCATAGTCAATACTGATAAATGTCTCTACCAAACAGTAAGTAGTCAGTATATGAAGTATTCTTTTGTTATGTATCTCAAATAATCCTGTCTCACCACATTCTATTCAACAAGTATTCATACCTGAATAACAACCTGTACCCCTCCAAGCAATTCATTAAAAAAAAAGAAACGCTTCTGACTGCGTCCTGATTTTGAATGAAGTAAGGTATGAAAGAGGATTAATCTTGTTTACTACTGGTTAGAACCGTATTTGCTTATCGCTCATGCTACATTGACTTTAATGAGTCATGCACCTATTCATTTCTTCAGTCGTCCCATAAATCTACCGCCGTTCACATATCATTTCGTTACAAACAAATCAGTCATGGGAATTTTATTCTCGGGATAAAATTTATTTTGTTTGGTATTCATACATCATAATTATATACTGTGGTGTCATTAATAAGTATAAAACATCTGGCATCAGTTGCAGTTTTTGGATAGATTGTCAATATTGGTTCTTCATTTCATGGAGTGAGAAAAAAAAGTGCTTGAATTTTAATGCCCTTCTGGCTCTAAGAGAAGATTTATTCATGACAAGAGAAAATAGATTTGAATTCTGTTGATCATACACTAGTAATCTGTGACTGGTAATTTTAGTTTACTTGACTGCTGAAGAGCAAGTAATCACTTACCTGTGGGCAAACAACAAGTAGGACCTTTGCAGTGTGTTCAATGGAAATTGTTTTATTCTTAAAGGAGAATGAAACCCTGAGGAAAAATCAATTTTAATAAAAAGAGAGGATAGAAAGAAGCAATTTAAAAAGAATTCCATCAAAATCAGTTATGAAATGAGAAATTTATGAAAGTTTGAAAAGTCTCAATTTACTTTCTATGGCGATCCTCAAATTGGCCATGTTGCTTCAAAGTGATAGGTTTAGTAGTACAACTCTCCATATTTGTTTTGTACACAAAATTTCATATTTTCCCCATTATCTCTCAAGGTGCAGCTATCATGGGAAAATGTATTTGACACAACATATGTTTTCACAAAAAGACAAGCAGCATCTTTAGAGATAATGGAGATAATATGAAATTTTGTGTCCAAAACATTGAGAGTTGTACCACTAAACCTGCCATTTTGAAGCAACATTGCCAATTTAAGGATCGCCATCGAAAGTAAATTGAGACTTTTCAGACTTTCATAACTTTTTCATCTCGTAACCGCTTTTGATGGAACTTTTTTTTAATTGCTTCTCTCTATCCTCTCTTTTCATTAAAATGGATATTGCCCCAGGGTTTCATTCTCCTTGGATTAATGAAACCCAACTTCAAAACTAAATATTAGATTGTGATAATTTATTTTTAATAGCTGTTTGTTGACTTTGTAGCAAAGAAAGTATTTATGCCCTTTTTGCACTCAACAGAAGATATGTTTGATCAAGGGACAAGCTAAGTTCACATCACATCAATGTTTATGGCGCCAGGTTCATCATCTAGTTGAGTGAGAACAAACTGCGTGTCCCTTGATCAAATATATTGTATGTTGAGAGCAAGAAAGACGTTAACTCATGTTTACATAGACTTATTGTCATTCTTACTTTCAGCAGACAATATGATTAGGAAAGAGAGGGAGAGAGAGGAAGGGAGGGAGAGAGAGGGGAAAGAGAGGGGAGAGAAAGAGAGAGCTAGAGAGAGAAGAAGAGTAAAAATAGAGAACCAAATAAAGACAGATATGTAGTATGAGAGGAAAGGAGAGAAAGACAGTGAGAGGGGTCAAATAGAGAAAAACATTGACAGAATGAGAGAGAGAGAGAGAGCGAGCGAAGGAGAGTGAAGGAGAGATAGAGAGCGAAGGAGAGAGAGAGAAAGAGTTAAAATTAATTTAAAACAATACTATGTGCCTATTAACAATTTTTTTTTTAATTAAAAAAAAACTTAATGGTGGTTTCATTTTCGTTTCCCATACATTTCTAGTGTATTCAAGCCTGAGTGTCATTGTACTTGGGTCATTCATAATTGGAAACAATGAACCCTCATTGCAGAAGAGATGAAAAATGATGTATAAAATATTTATCACAATCTCCTGGGCCCATGTGCATAAAAGGCTACTAGGCCTAGTTGGCAACTAAAATGGACTTAAGTTGCTTACTAAGCCTAGATGATTACTAATTGTGATGCATAAAACCCAACTAGCTATAGTAACATTCTAAAATTCTGGCAAAAGTTAGAGTTGATCTGGGGTACCTCTAAGTCACTAGATGACAACTAATTTTTCTTGGACGCTTGAGACTCATGGTTGTAGTTGTAACTTTATGTACTAGCTGTAGCAACCTTGTATAGAGAATTTATGAATTTCTACAAAATGTAAATACTGGGCAGTAATGCAATGTTACAAAGACCCTTAGAAATGAGTTATGCTCATTTGGAATGTGGTTCGAAGCTCAAACACAATAATCTTGTCTACAAGCCTATTGTATCTGACATAATCACCTCCTCTCCAAGGCCATAGCACCCAAATCATTTACAAACCAAATTGTCCTAGTATGCAACTAGTAAGCAATGTGCCTAGTGAGGTTTTATGCAACACAAATTAGTTGCCAACTCCGTAGGTATAAACTAGGGAATTTATAATCTTACTAAGCACTAGTTGCCAGCTAAACTAGTAGCCTTTTATGCACATGGGCCCAGGTCATTGTATCCATTGTAGACCGTTTTATTATGTGTAACTGAAGTGGCATTAAGTTGTGTGCATGATAGTTTTTGGGGTATTAAAGACTGTTATTTGTATCACTCACCAGACACTCACCAGGTGATATACAGAAGAATAATTTAGATATTGAGATTTGATCTTGAATAAGAATCAGCACTTTGAATAGCTAGAGGGAAAAAAAGGGATAATTGTTGTTTTCAGTTCTCGGTATTCGCAATATGTTGCGCCACAGGTTGACTCGTAAATACCGTAATATGAATGCTATCCAAACTAGTTGAAGCCAACCAATAGGTAAAGATAGATAAATAATTAAGATAGAAGGATAAAAACAAAGAATAAAATACAGAAGAGAGAAAAGGAAATATGTGGGAAAAACATCAAAATATTAAATAATAAGCAATGCCCTCCTCATTTTCAAAAAATCTGGACGAGAAACCAGGAATCAATTTTTACTAGGCATTACATACAGATAGGGTTAATGACACGCTTATTTCAACTTTGTTCTTCCAATCAAGTGCATCGTACCCTGAAGGTTACGCAAACTACATTGTATAATGTACAACCGCACTAAAAGAGTTCACAGGAACCCTGTTTCTACTAATGGTTATGTTCTAAAAATTTTATGTGAGGAAGATTATTAGTGAAAACAGCAATTTCTGGATAATAATTCATGACTGAAAATGGGTTTTGTGGTCTTTGTAATTTGATTTGAAGAAGTAGAATCTAGGTTTTTCTCTCTCTCTCTGTAGCAAAGAATCCAGCCAAACAAAGATGGAAATGGTGCCTTCCGTTTCACTAGTATTAAGTTATGGACTTTTGATGCTTTAAACAGTACAGGATTAGTAAATTTCGTGAACAACTATTATTAATCAGTTAAGCGCAGTAGAGTATATTGTGTATAGTTATTGCGCTAAATAAATGCACGTTATTATTATTATTATTATTATTATTAATCAGAGACATTGGAACTTGTGTAGACTTGAATGTTCTCAATAGAGGTCTTGTAAGTATGAACAGATGTAATAAGTAGGAGACTTTTGATGTCGTTTGGACTTGGATGTTCCGGATGGTACAGGAATTAAAAGTGTGAACAGATGTTAACAACAGGAATCTTCTGATGTTGTTGGGACTCAAATGTTCCGGATAGTACAAGTTTGAATAGATCTAGTTATTAGGAGCCATTTGATGTTGTTTTGAGCTCAAAAGTTCTAGACGATACAGGACCTGTAAGTCTGAATAGGTCTAGTCATTAAGAGGCCTTGATGTTGTTAGTGTTATAAATGTGATTCACACTATTCATCTTCTCAAAACTGGTTCAGAAAGCAATTATGATGATGCAGACTTGCTGGCTACAACATTCATTTTAGATCATCAAAACAGATGTTTATTCATCATCAAGAGCAAATGAAAATATTCTCTTAAAATCACTGGCTTCACATGAGAAAGCAATTGCTTTCTTATCGCTTTCAATGAGATATTTTTTTCATTATAATGTATTCCATTACTGTGACAATGTGAAATGTTAGTTTGAAATGTATTTGATAGAATAACAAGTCACACCTACTTATAATAATAATACATAACATTTATATTGCGCTTAATACAATGTTTCTAAGCACCGAAGTAGTATTATTACCCTGGCTTTAGCCCAGCTGCCCTATAAGGTGCTGAAAGCATTCAAGGAATAAATTCCTACCAGGTACCCATTTACTACACCTGGGTGGAGAGTGGCAAATGTAGATGAATGCTCTTGATTGTCATATTTCTGTGTTTCTTTCTCACTCCCAGTTACTTCTTATTCACTTTTACAATGACAGCAATTATAAAATATTTATAAATTCAGAGTTATATTTGCAGCTTTCATTAACAGTAAATATAGTGATTTTATATAAAACTCAAAGTTTTAATCCAAATAGCACATTCAAAGGAAAAGAGTTAATGCTCTCCCATCCTAAAACAGAACAGAAGGAAAGGGTGGTGTGTAAACTGTATAGTAATTTATCATGCATTTATATAAAGAATTGCTTATTTGTTTGTTCACTTTTTTTGTTAGGGTACAGAAATAAAGGAAACATCTGCTGATAGGCCTTGGAACTATTCTTGGCCTACCAGGCCTTGGAACCATTCTTGGCCTACCAGGCCTTGGAACCATTCTTGTCCTACCAAACACTTCTTCAACATCTACTGTAGTCAGCACTTGTCATCATGCAATATTATTAGAGATTGATATATGTCTTAATACACATCTTTGGCTATTGAAATAGGCTTTTTACACTTGCAAAATTGTGCTTAGTCCTGCACTGTCGGTAGGGCTAAATGAGGATTTAGCCCCACCGATAGTTCGGGACTAAGCTTCGCCCATTTCCTGTTAACATTGCATTTTACCAAATTGGGCTAACTCCACAATAGTACAGGATTATTTTAACCCTGGAAAAAAGCAAGGTCAGCTCCACCTTTGGTGGGGCTTAATATAAATAAGTGGGGCTAAGTGCTCTGGCTAGGGAGATAGTACAAGACTAAAACAAAAAAAAATTGTCCAGGGTTAAGGATAGTACGGGGTAAGAAAAAATCAAGTGTAAAAAGCCTAGTAGAGTAGTCTGTTTATAAAAAAAAAATGACCTTATAAATCAACTATAATTGCAATTGTATCAGAAGAATGTGCATGCATTGTCGCCTGTATTTTGTATTTCTTTGAGCAGTTAAATAAAGAGCAACTCTTGGACTATCTAGAGCAATTTGTTAGAAGGCTGTAGCATGTAGGATAGTGGAGATAGGCAAGCAGCAGGACAGCATTGATGCTATATCTTAACTCGTCATGTACAATTTGATTTTAGTATAGCACACATTTCCCATCGATTCCAGCTTGAGTAATCTCTTCCTTAGACTGGCATGGGTTAAATATTTTGTTTTATGTTCTATATATAGTGGCTATGCTTGAAAATCTTCTTAAATCTGGCATTTTTGTACAACGCAGCTTTTGGTATATTTGTATTCATTTAGATTACACAGGTCATGGTTGGTTTGTTTGTTTGTTTGTTTGAGGTTTTTTTTTTTGGGGGGGGGGGTCTAATAAAAATGTGCTCAAAATTTTCTTCTCATACCAGTCTGTACAGACATTTTTTATGTGGGGTTGAGAATCAGTGACACAAACTAATTTTAATCACAAATTTATTAATGTTTCAAGATGTATGAGTTTAGCTAAAGCCTTGGACCACCCTAAGAAGGCACTGGGTACCATAACCACAAAGTTGTGATAAATACTAGCCATGTCTTTGAAAGTTTATTTTTGGTAGTCATGTGGATGTTAGAGTGACAGTAATGAGCAGAGTTCATTTGCGAAAGTTCCCAGGGAGTCCGTTTCCATTCATAACAAAAACATTGGTAGCATGCACAGAGGGAAAGAGAAAGAGAGGGGAGGAATACAAGAGGAAAGATGGAGAGAAAGAAGGAAAGAATGAGAGAAAGAATGAGAGAGAGAGTGAGAGAGAGAGAGAGTGAGAGGGAGAGAGGTTGAGGTTAGAGAAAGAACGAGAGAGGTTTGGCAGGAAATAAGGTTGAGAGAAGGAGAGAAATGAGTAAGCATTCCAGGGCATTTTGGGCATTTTCTTGGGGTTATTTTGGAAGGAAATGTGAGGTTATTGATAGAGTGACAGTAATAGGAGTAAAGAGCCTTTGGGAGAATGTCTCGTGTTACCTTACATTGGTCCATGAACCCATTTATACTATAACCCTTACATACATCCAAATTGATCCAGCTTATTTTGGTGTAGCCCAACTGGGTGGTGTAATAGCCATAGCATTATTTAACCCAGGTTAATTACTATAAATAAATCTTTCATAACGAAAATATGAATAAATGAACTTTCTATAGAATAGTTCCTTTCTAGTACAAGTACGATGATAAAATCTGCCCTGATCATAGCTCAGAAGATAATAAAAAGTAACAATTACAAATAGAGGATGAAAAATTAGGAGGGTGAATAAAATTTGTAAAGAGCGAGGAAAGGGAAAGAATGGACCGAAAAGATAAAGGATGGAAGGAAAAAGAGGAAAAGAAACAACGTTTCTGTATACTTAGCTAGGCTGTTTATAGTGAAGCCAGGATGTTTCTCTCTCTCTCTCTCCCTCTCTCCTCTCCTCTCTCTCCCTCTCTCTCCCTCTCTCCTCTCTCTCTCTCCCTCTCTCTCTCTCTCTGCAAAATGTCATTGACCCACAGAGGAATAAACCAACCCAAACAGACGTAAAAAAATGATACACTCTCATCAGGAGTAATGCATTAATCATTATTTTGTGGTTTGGCCATTAAAATATGAATAGTATGATTATTGTTAACAATAGTAGAAGAAAATATTGATTTGTGTGAGGGGCGACTGTAAAGGAAGTAGTGGATGATGGACTATTGACTACAGATGACAATACACAAAGTTTGTGTTTCTCGTGATGTACGTGCTTGGAACTCAAGTTCAAGAACAACTCATTAAAATGAAATAGGTTTCAGTAGGACAATAGATATTTTCAGTCATTGATGGTGGCTTTTATGATGTCTGAAGATGGAAAGATGACAGTTTATTGATAGCAATGGGAGCCTTGTGCAGTTAGTTATTGGGTGATGATTTGTTAATTCACTTCTTCCTTCCTTATTAGGAGCAGTTGTACAGAATGAGTAGGACACAGGCCTTTTATACAGCTCATGCTTTAAAAGAAATTCTATTAAATATTGAATTGAAATAAGATGAGGGTTGGATGGATTTCTGAGTTTGGATTTCTTTAATGAAAACAGGTGGAGTGCCAGCAAGGCAAGATGCTTTCCAGTTTCAGGCTTTGTGTCATTTGATAAGATCCAATGTCATTGCATCTTATTAAAATCATGCAATGTGAAAAAGAGAAACAAAGTAATGTGAGTTTATTTTAATGCATTATTGTCCATGCCATTTCTCATTATGAGTGGATGTTATTTTGGAACATTCAAGAAACTTAACTGCACCAAAGAGTGTACATATAGAGTATAACAATATTAATGATAATGATTTGTTTTTGTATAATCATCAAACTGTATACTTTGGAGGTAATTAACCTGGCTAGCCAATTAAGTAGCAATAGATAATAAAATCCTCCATGATGCCCATTTTTCTACACCTGGGTTTAGAGAGACACAAATAGATGAAATGTTCTTTACGTTAATACAGGTGCCCCATATCATAATGATATATACTTATTTGTTCTTTCACTGGAATATCAATTTGCATTATTCAGTCAGATTTAAATAACATATAAGTTCCTGGTAAGAGTCATTATAAGGGGGGGGGGAGAATTCTAGATTACTGGTAAATGTAGTTTTGATTCTTTTGATGTATCCATAGACTTCTGTCCTATCAAAATCCAGGCAGTGGTCAGTGGGCAGTGGTCAGTGGTCAGTGGTTTAAAGATTAAATAGCAGGGGATACTCAGTGCTCCTCAAAACAAGTTTATTTCAATAAAAGAACTGACCACAATCCTCTAAAGAAGGATATGACTGACCTCTCTTGTCATTAATCTACTTTGTAGGTTTCTCACTGACCTTTCACTAAATAGACAACATTTTGTTGTTTACAGTAGGAGACACAGAAGTAAAAATACTCATGATCTTCTAGTCTTAAAGGGGTGGTTCGATTGTCAAAAATGTTCACTGGTTCCAAAAGGATTTCTTGAATAGAAAACTGTTCAGTAAGAATAGTATTCAGTTCATATGAGGATAAGCGATAGATTCTCATAACAAACTGAGTTACATGTCATGAAATAAAGGATCAAAATTGTTCTGAGGGGGGGGGATCTTCTTTTTCGCTGGGATAAGTTGGCACTTAGTTTTACAGAGAGAACTGAAACAGACTTAATTAAATATATAAATGTAACCTGTTGGATATTAAAACTGAGATAGTTGAGGATTAAAGGTTATTGGGAATGTGTGTTAATGAAGGTGACATCATCCCAATAAATTTAATGTGCTTTGTACTCAGGAGCCTAAATACCAAACATTTTGTTCAACAATTGAAAGACAGCTTACTCAGTGTCCAACTTGTGTGGCTGGGAGAGATTGAAGTTGACAATTTGTATTACCAAAAGCAAGGTTCCCTGAAGTCAAAATTTGATCGATGATTGTAATTCAGAATGGTCTGAATTTTTAATCTGTGGTCACAAGGATATTGGGTAAGTAAAAATATTTCATTCCTTTTGACCTCTATCCCTTTCAAAAGATATAAAGCATAATAAATCGTTCTTGTTTGTCCTTGTTATCAGCTAATGATGGCTTCATTATTCATGCAAGATTAATCATGAAAGAAATACCTAGAACTTAAAATGCACTTGGAGCTGACATAAAAGTGATTGTGCAGGACTATAAAATAATCCAGACCAGGGGCATTGATAGACTCTATGATTGCATGACTATCATGATGAAATGGAAACCTTAAAATGCCTTTATCTTCTCCTGTCTCTACCCAAGGGGAGAACAGGACCTGTTTGATTTGGGGAGATGAGAGGGGATAAAGAAACACCCAATGTTATTACTTATTGTGGTTAACTATTAACCCGTAGACTAGGGGAACTGGTTGGCTCCTGTATTAAGCCTATGAGAGGTAAAGAGTTCAGCAGCCAATGGGTTAATGTAATTACAATTCCATTCTACATTATAACTATTAACCCGTAGACTACGGGAACTGGTTGGCTCCTGTATTAAGCCTATGAGAGGTAAAGAGTTCAGCAGCCAATGGGTTAATGTAATTACAATTCCATTCTACATTATATACTGGAAAACCAGAAATTATCGCGAATCGTTAATGACGGACAATTTTGCAGCAAGAAACTTTCGCAAATCTTGACCACTCGCGAAATTCGCAAAAGTTTCATGCATGTGAAAATTTCTGGTTTGTTAGGTACCCTGAGATGTTTTCCATAGTTGAAATAGTTGTACTATTAAATGAAGAATAGTCAATTCAGGTTGATTGAAACCTGCTTTTGAAATGAAAATGTTTGTCTCTTAATCCTTTCTTGATTACAAGATTAGTTTTAAAAAATGGTGATTATAAAGTAAATTCTTGTTTGTAGATGATTTAAACCCTGAGGCAGTCAAGTTCTTAGAATCCAGTATGTTTAATACAATAATTGAAGATACAGTTCATTTCATTTAATTTCATTCATGTATTTCAACACAGTAAGTCCTATTCAACATAAGCTGTTTTGCATCGATAAAAACATAAAACATTAAAACAATGAAGAAAAATGACATCAAAACATTAAAAAGTATAATGGCTCCTATTATTACCATACTTTATACTCACATATGGGTCTGTCATAACAAGAACTCATATCTTTATTTTGCATCAAATAAAAAATAAGGAGGGGATGAGAAACTATATGCAAGTGTATTTGTAAATGTTACTTTTGTAGAAAATATAATAAGGAGAATGATTCAAGGATTTTGTTTCGTACTCTTGCAGAAACTGTCTGAACTCTCTTTATATAACAAAATACAGGTGTGTATGTTTAATAGTGTGAACGTGGCTTTTTTAGCATAAAATTCATAGTAAAGAAAAAAAAAAAAGCATCACACCAATATTGTCTGAAGAAACATAGAACTCATGAAGACCAAGCTTGTCCTTGGGATTTATGAATCCAAATTGGGAGGAAATTGGGGGATAATAATGCCTCTGGCCAAGAGATGACAGAAAAGCTGCAAAGCAATAATCAACTCCAGATGAAAAACATTGAGGATGACTGAAAATATTCACAGAGAAAAAAATTTAGACCTATATCATAATTTCCCAACTTTTCCCCCTATAACCTGCTTTTATCTTCAACCTTGCGATATTAAAAAAAGAAGATATTTACCTTTGTGGTTTTGAGTTGTTGCCTTCCTTATATGTTTCATGCAAACTTGATATATTGTATGTAATCCTCACAGTTTAGCAGGGTGTTCAGACACAAAAATTTATACCAAAACGGTATAGTTATACGATGGATTTATGTGTCTGAACAATGAATAACGAAACGTCATATAACGAATCTAGGGTCGGAGCATCGTTTCGAACTAGAACTTGATAATGAATCACCTTTCCGTGTGTGTCTGAATGCATGGCGACCATAGAACAGTAGAACTGCATGGGCGGGGCTTAACGTGAGCACACGCAAAAGGTGACCTTACCTGTCATTTCCTCTTCCGTTTCTTGACCTGCCCAGCTGTGTACAATAATATAATAATAGCTGAGTCGAACCCGAGTGTGAGATTTCAGGCAAAATCAATATAACTCGGAATAAACGGCATATGTGTTTTAAATACGATTATAATAATTTTCAGACCATTTCTATGAAAAACGAAGAAAACAAATTACGAAGATCGTTTTCGTAGATTGGACTTGCTCGTCAAAAGTCAAATTGCGCGCGCTGCATGGATGAGGGCCAGGCAGGGGCTTGCGGCGACCATAACAACATGCACAGTGGAAAAATGCGCATCTATACAATGTTTTTTCTAATCGGTCGAGATATGTGTCTGAATGGTCCGTAGGCTATACAATGAAAATTTTATACAACGTTTCTTTATCGAGTTTCGGTATAAACATTTTGTGTCTGAACAAGGGGTAGGACCATGTGGGTAGGACCATGTGGACAGAAAAAACTTTAAATTTCTCAAGCTCATAGTTAACAATGACCTATCTGTTCTTGTCAGTTTCCGGGTCATACCCTTCGCATGCATTATGAACACAGGATCTGTATGTGTACTATACACACAATCCATATCTACTTCTGGTGTTTACAACGGCGATCACTCGGCTTGTAGTTTCAGAACAACGAACATTGTTGTTTTGGGCTGGTGTGAATCCTCATCATGGTTAGTGAGTCATTGTTTCGTCAACTTTAAGTTTCCCTAACTTAAAATACACAAATAATTTCTTGGTACTACAAAATTTCAATATGGCACGAAAAAGAGACATGATAACGAAGCTTTTCAACCTGCACCTGCGTGATAACTTAAAATTTTCAAAACTGAAAGTCCTGTATGAACGTAGCTTTTTGCAACTTGCAAAAATATGTTTAAACCCTTACCAACTGATACCTCGTTTACACATTGATCCAGCTCGCGGGTTTGACACGAGAGTCGTGTCGAACACAGCAATTTTATGATGTATAAATGCAATTAATGTGATCTGAGACTCACCTCCGCCAGAATAGTAGGTTTGATCCGAGAGTTGCATCAGACCCGGCAATTTTTTTTATATATAGCATTCATATTACAGAATTTACCAGTCAACCTACTTCCATTCAGCGCTTAGTCAGGACTAAACCGTGCTCGAGAAATGGTTTGAGAAGTCTGCTTTTAGTCCTGACTAAAAGTGCCAAGCAGGTTTATCGAAGCTGATGCCTTTCATATTTGCTTTTGTATGATGGCTTGGTCATGGTTAAGTCCGGACTAAGCCCACTTCTACCCCTAATATGAAAAGGGTATTAGACTCCCTATGGAACCAAACAGGTACTGCACTTTTTTCTAGCAGGTGCATTTTTCTTGTACACTTCTCCATCATTTCTTTTAGAATTTTTTTTTAGTTTTTATTTTGGCCAATGGTCGTTCATACTTTTTCTGCCCCCCCCCTTCCTCTTTGTTTCTCAGCATGATTATTTTGCCATCCCCTTCTCTCTCTTTCTCTCTTTATCTCTCTCATCCATGCTTTAGCTTTTTCTTTTATTTCTCCTACCCCATTCCCTCTGCCACCAATGGCAATAATTACTCTTTCTCTTTTCCAATCCTAAACCATGTCTCTCTCTCTCTCTCTTTCATACAGGTTTGTTTATTCCACAACTCCATTCAACCTGTTTCCCATGCAAATTGCAGAAGAAACATCCCCCAATTTCCTATACAGACTAATCATAATAGTTTCATGGAAATCCATCTTCTACAGGCCCCCTATCCAGTTTACCCCCTTCCTCATTTCGCCTAGTCCCTCAGGGGTAGTTATACCTCCCCTGTAGACTCTCATTCTGAGCATATTAGTCATTAACACTGTGATGAATACCAAATCACAAAACCCAGTATATCATTGTCACCATAAACATTTGATACCCAGATTCTCTATTCATAAGTATGGCTAATAATAACTTGGGTTATTATGAATAGGTTCTAAAGAAATAAACAAGAGCATTTAGTTGAATAGTGAGAGATTTAGGAGGGGCAGAGAGGGTAGTAAGGCATTCAGACTAGAGGATATTTATATGAAATCGTAGAGAGAAATGTATTAAAAATGTCTTATAGCAGAAGGTATGTACACACATGAAAAAAGGTATCATATAGGTCTAAAGAGTAAAGAAACATCATATAGGACTAACTTGAAACTGAAACTTGAACTTTATTTTCTGTCGACTCCTTTCGGAGTATGAGAAAATACATATAGTAAGGTACATAGTATTATAACATACATAACATGTTTAAATAAGATGGCAATAAAGGCAAAATAAAAACCAGAAAACTATGAAATCATAGTTTACAAAATACATGTGAATCATAACCTGAGTTTATAACGTGTCCCGTTATTACTTATAATCTACAAAACTTTAACATAATAATTTTAACTAACTTGGCAAGTTTTGACAGTGTTCTTACGTCTTTGGTATTAAATAAAGTACACAGTTTCGATGTGTTTGGGCAGTTTCTATACTGAGGTAGGATATAGTTGTCTCTATCTTCTTCGAAGTAAGCACACTCAAATAAGTAGTGAAATTCATCACCGATACTACCTACATTACAAAGAATACATAATCTATTATGTCTAGGGATGCACTCTTATTGCCCTCTTACACAGGGTAAGTGATAGCCTTCAATCAAGGCGGCTGTGCTGCTCTGTCGATCTTCTGATCGATCCTCGAAACGCTCGGAATAGTCCTCTGATTGCGCGGGAAGTCGACACAAGTGTGCAGCTTGCTGCACGCCGCCTTTAATCACCCGTCAACATCATCAATATTCATATATTCAAGATGACCGAGACGATATATACATCATTCAACAACCTTCCCAAATAGGACAGTACGACTTACGTTATTTACAGCAATAAATCGATGTATCTACCTATTTGCTAGTTTCCTAAACTATGCCGTCATTCGAGAAAAACTAAGTCTTAAACGCGCAGCCTCTGTCCGCGCGCGCGTACTCCCCGTCCACCAATCCAAACGCGCCACCGCCATACTCTTCCTCTTCCTTTCTCGCCCGTCAGTGAAGTGACATCTATGAGCTAAGTCTTAGCCTAAAGTGCGAGATATTTACATCCAAAAGCGTTTTTGGCTGCTGTTCATAATAAAAATCCCGTTCACCAAATTCTAATACTCATTTTGGTGTATCGGACTTTTCATAAGTCAACCGCCTTCACGGTAAATTTAATCAAAAACGATCGCCGTTTTCTCTTCCTCTGTTGAGCTTTACACAGACGGTGTACTAGTACACTGTGTCAGGGCATCTTCCCCGTGTATTGTAGGTGGTTGATTCAACGCGCTTAGACAAGCGGTTTATCACTACGATTGACTAGTCTCCGTATACAGGAGTTTTATTCCCACTCCGTATTGTGAGTTGGTTGTTGCCTTTTTAGTTCAATTGTTTGCTTGCTTGTTTTTTAATTTACAGCAATGTCGAAGTCTCCGTCTACGACTAGTGGTTCCCCTGTGGGAACTAGACTAGCTTTGGGAGGGTTGGCTGCGAGAGGTTCCTCTCGCACCACCGTTATCTTCCTGGAGCTTCGACTGTAGGTAAGTTAGGGCCTACTTCGTGTACGGCTCGCCCCGTTATGAGTTCGCCGTCTATTCTGACGACCAACTCATGCGGGATAAACCGAGAGAGTGAGTCCTGGAACATGGCCAATACCTCTCTCGAAGATAGAGACTTGTATAACGGTGAGAGTGAGTGCCTAACACGCCCAATACCTCTCACTGATAAAACTGTGGGTACTACCCCGACCCACGGTTCGTCTCGCTCGAGCAACACTTCTCGCTCACTAGCCATAGATGTGTTCGCTCAGGGGTCGGCTCCTTTTGGCTCTCCGCACGCTTCTAATCCAAGCAAGGCGGGAAAGAGCAAAAAGAGTCGTGATCTTCCTAAGCTGCCCGCTACAGGGCTTACTACGGAAGCGACGCCCGTTTCTAAGGGAAAAGGGAGCATTAAGCTTGCTCCCCTGCCCAAGAAACGTAAGCGTCAGAGTACTGCCCAGCCAGTAGGCGGGGCGGACTCTCTCCCCTCGACGTCGACCGAGTCCTCGTCGACTGTGTCAGGGGAAGCCAAGAAGAAGCGAGTTACCCCCCAAGGGGTGACTGCTTCTGAGTCGAGCGTCTCCCATGAACTTCTTAGTTATCTGAAGATCATTGTGGAGAGGAGTGGTTGGTTAGACTCTGGGTCTGTACCCCCCACCACGCATGACTCCAACCCCTCCCCCCCTGGGGGAAGGGGGGATACCTGCACCCGCCCCGGCCCGGATCCGGTTCGGATACCGGACCCGGTTCGAATACCGGACCCGGTTCGAATACCGGATCCGGTTCGAATACCGGACCCGGTTCGAATACCGGACCCGGTTCGAATACCGGACCCGGTTCGAATACCGGACCCGGTTCGAATACCGGACCCGGTTCGAATACCGGACCCGGTTCGAATACCGGACCCGGTTCGAATACCGGACCCGGTTCGAATACCGGACCCGGTTCGAATACCGGACCCGGTTCGAATACCGGACCCGGTTCGAATATCGGATCCGGTTCCGGATATCGGTTTTACCGGTTATCCGGCTAGGAACACTGTGTTTCCCAGTGGTCTGGGATCCGGTTCCTTTGCTCAGGTATCCGGCTCAGTGCTGTTGAATTCCAACACACAAGAGTCTTGCCGCCCCTCTCGGGGCATCTCCAGACCACGTTCAGCTTTTGATCGTCCGGTCGGGGCTACTCCCATTCCAGCGGCGCTTGGTGCCCCGCCTGGGGAGGAATCTTGGGACTGTCTAAACCGCCCTTCTTGGGATCAGGCTTCTCAGTCGGGATTCTCGGAGGATGATGCTACTTCTCAGGCTGAGGTTACGCCCCAGACCTTTCGGTCCCTAGCGGTAGATACTCAAGCCCTGTTGGAGAAATATCTTCCCGACACTTATACACCGAGTCGGGTGGATTCGGGACAACAGTCTCTCCTTTTTAAAGGTGAGCGTCCCTCTAGGGGCATCCCTCTCACGGAGGATTTCAAGCAAGTTTATAATGACTTCACTTCCCAACCTCCTTCCCTTCTTGGTAAGGCTCGCCCCTTGGCCAGGGACTTCTCCTTCTCCCAACAAGACACTCTCGATTTTTTTGCGAGGAAATCTTGTTCCAGGGACCTCATTCATGTAGGTGGTAGGCTTGGTGTCAACTTCTTAAGTGCAGGTTACGTCAAAGCGGAGAGGTTCCCGGCGATGATGGAGTCTCATACCAGAACCGGCCTAAGGCTGACTGCCTACTTGGGCACGCTCCTTTCCCTTCGGGCTAGGAGCCAGGAGCTCCAGATGTCCGATTCGGACATTCTTTTGTTGAACGAAGCTCTCTTGTCTTTGACAGGCTCCCTGTGGTCGGAGCTGTCTGTGTCGGCAGCTCTAGCCACCAATGCTAGGAGGAAGCTTGCGCTTTCCTCTCTTGGCATTGCGGATGCGGACATCCCGGCCCTTCTGGCCAGTGTTCCCCATTCCGGTCAACACCTCTTTGGAGGTAAGGTTTCGGACGTGATTCAGCTGGAAGTTGATTCACGCAAGCAGGCGGCAGAGCTTTTGAAACGCCTTAAGTCCTCGGCTCCTAAGTCGCAGGCTCAGGCTAGCTTTCCTCCTCCTAGACCTAGGCGCGGTGGCTCTTCTGGTTATCAGCCCACTCGCGCGCCGCAAGGTCAGCCCAGTACTCCACGCACGCTTGGAGCCGGGGCGGAGCCGTCTCCCCGAGGTAGGGGGAGGCGCCGAGGTCGCGGCCGGGGCCGTGGTTCGGCCCAGGCCTCGCGGCGAGTTTGATGGTGCGTCCCGAGCGTTGGGGGAGAGGGTTGGAGGCCGTCTTCAGTACTTTCTTCCCGCCTGGGAAGAAATTACAGACGACAAATTCGTGCTCTCCATTGTGCGAGGAGGCTTCTGCATAAAGCTCGCAGAGCCCCTCCCGCACGGAGCCATCCGCCGCAACCCTCCTTCTCTATCGCCCCCTTTTCTAGAACACATCTCCATCGAGATTCAAGAACTGCTGGAAAAGGGAGCGATCGAACGGGTAAGAGACCACCCCCATCTGTGTCTCTCCCCTATCTTCATAATCCCCAAACGCTCGGGGAAGCTCAGAATGATCTTGAATATGAAGGTCATAAATACCTTCATACCAAGAGAGCGTTTCCGCATGGAAACCTTGGCCTCGATTCTTCCGGCGATCAGACCGTCGGATGTGGCCATTTCGGTAGACTTGAAAGATGCCTACTTTCACGTACCAATACACCCTTCTTCAAGGGACCTCCTAGGTTTCGCCTTTCAAGGCGAAACTTTCCGGTTCAAGGCCATGCCTTTCGGCCTGAAACCGGCTCCTCGAGTTTTTACTCGAGTAGTCTCTGCCCTAGCCGCTTTCCTCAGGTATCGCGGTCTGAGACTGTTCACTTACCTGGACGACTGGCTCCTGGTGGCGAGCTCTGTGTCCGTCCTTCAGTCTCACATGGACCTACTTCTCCGTACTACACAAGAAGTAGGATTCATAGTCAATTGGGACAAGTCGGAGTTGACTCCTACCCGCAGACCCATTTACCTGGGTGCGGAAATAGACATCGTGAACCAACTTGCCCGCCCAAGTCGGGAGAGAGTTCAGGCAATTGTCTTACTAGCTCGATCTCTTCGTCTCTTACGTCGAGTTCGGGCAGGCCGATGGCTCCAGTTCTTGGGCCACTTATCGAGCCTTGTGGATGTCCTCAAAGACTGTCGGCTTCATATGAGGCCCTTCCAACTTCATCTTCTGAAGTTTTTCAAGCCCAGTGTAGACTCGCTCAAGGTGTGGATTCCTCTCACCGAGGAAATCAAACGCCTGCTTATTCCCTGGTCGAAAGAGTCGTTCCTTCTTCAAGGCAAGTCTCCCCGCACGCCCCTTCCGTCTATCACCATCTCGACGGATGCTTCCCTACTGGGGTGGGGCGGCCATTGTTCGGACCAGGTGGTCTCGGGGGACTGGTCACACCTGTGCACCTTGCCCCACATCAATGTGTTGGAATTGATGGCAGTCTTCATGTCTCTCCGCCATTTCGAGAACATGATTGTAGGTCGCTCCGTCCTGATTTTGACGGACAACACCACTGTTGCTGCCTACATCAACAGACAGGGCGGGACTCGTTCCACTACCCTGAACGATCTCACCGCCAAACTTTGGAAGTGGTGTCGGTCGCACCGAGTGATTCCGATCGCCTCCTATGTTCCCGGGCGGGACAATCTGATTGCAGATTTTCTGTCCCGGGGCATGTGTCTCCCCTCCGAGTGGTCACTGAATCAAGAGGTCTTCGACTACCTCAGTTCAGTCTGCGCCCCTCTGGAGATAGATCTGTTTGCGACAGCTCTCAATCATCGCCTCCCGAGATATTGCTCTCGAGTGCGAGATCCGGAAGCTTGGGCCCTCGATGCGTTCTCCCTTCAGTGGAAGAACTTCCGGGGTTACGCCTTTCCGCCGGTCTCCTTAGTTCCTCAGGTCCTGAGGAAGATTCAGGAGGATCAGGCGTGGGTCCTGCTCATAGCACCTTGCTGGCCGAGGAGACCTTGGTTTCCTCTTCTTCTGTCTCTGCTGGACGGTCGGCCTCTCTCCCTTCCCCGGAGAGCAGACCTATTAGCTCAGCCCCTATCGTGGTTCCTCCACCATCGCCCGGCGGCTCTACATTTGACCGCCTGGCCTCTATCGGGGAGGATGCGAGGACGGCAGGACTCTCCGAGAGAGCCTCCCAGTTCATAGTCCAGAGCAGAAGAGATTTTACCCGAGCTGTTTACAACTCGAGGTTAGAAGCCTTCCATGCTTGGTGTGGGGAGAAGGGATTTTCTTCCCGTTCTGCCCCAGTGGGTGCTATTGCGGATTTCCTTATCGCCCTTTTCGATAAGGGCAGGTCCCTCTCTACCATCCGTGGTTACCGGTCTGCTATTGCAGCGATTCACCTTGGTTTTTCTGATGGTTCGGGAGTTTCTAACTCTCCCTTCTTGACTCATTTGCTGAGGTCGTTCTTTTTGAAACGGCCAGCAAATCGCCAACTGACTCCTGCGTGGAGCCTTCCCTTGGTTTTGGACGCCTTGGCCAAACCGCCCTTTGAGCCGTTGTGCAAAGCGTCGTTACACCATCTGTCGATCAAGACTGCCTTTCTTGTCGCTATCGCTTCTGGGCAGAGGAGAAGCACTATTCAGGCTCTCTCTACGGCGCCCGGGCATGTCAGATGGGAAAGGCAGGGTGTACGTCTTGTCCCCCGACCTTCGTTTATTGCGAAGAATCAGACGGATTCTTCTGGCTCAATCGAAGTGTTCTTGAGTCCTCTATCAGATTTCTCTTCTGTCAAGGAGGATAAGTCTTGGTGCCCTGTTCGGGCTCTCAAATGGTACTTGGATAGGACTAAGGTTTTTCGTAAGGATGATCAGCTCTTTCTCATTTCTCGTCACCCTTATTCCCCAGCATCACGGGAGACTATCTCCCGGTGGATTGTCGAGGCTATCCAAGCTGCGGGTTCGGAGGCTCTCCTGTCTGAGAATCCTCCAAGAGCGCATGATACTAGGAGTGTTGCTACCTCCTGGGCGCTGTTTCAGGGTCTTCCTTTGGAAGACATTTTGAGGGCCGCCTTTTGGCGTTCCCCTACTTCCTTCACATCCTTCTATCTTAAGGATGTTCCTTCGGGTGAGGTTAGATTTGCAACCTCTGGGTTGAGAGCTGCTTCGTCGTCCCTTTCTGCCCCGCGTTAGTTCCTCCCGTCCTGGGACATGCCACCCGGGTTTTTATCCGTGCTATTCTAGCAAATAGGTAGATACATCGATTTATTGCTGTAAATCAAGAAAATTATATCTAATTTTGTTATTTACTAGATAAATCTATGTATCTACCTATGTCCCTCCCTCCGGCCCCTCTCCTTGTCTGACATCATGTCCTAGATCTGTCTCTGACTGCTCGGAAGAGGAAGAGTATGGCGGTGGCGCGTTTGGATTGGTGGACGGGGAGTACGCGCGCGCGGGCAGAGGCTGCGCGTTTAAGACTTAGTTTTTCTCGAATGACGGCATAGTTTAGGAAACTAGCAAATAGGTAGATACATAGATTTATCTAGTAAATAACAAAATTAGATATACGATTTTCTTGTTTAAACACACAGCTAGATTTAAACGTAAACACTGAACTCTATTGTTCAGCGCGTGTAACCAATCAAATTAAAGGAACCGTAATGGAAAATATTGAGCTTTTCCATTATTCAGTGGGGACCAAAAAGGGCAGTTAGTGGGATAAAGCTGAAATTATGTATACTTTGCTTTTCTCTTGATAAAAACTCCATTCACAAGTAGATGTTTGTTCATTTTTCAAAAAGAAAATGGTCAACAGTCATACTTTACTTATATATGCGGAAATTATCATGTCCTATTTGCGATAACAAATTTTTACTTTCCCCATGTTTGGAATCAACTGAGCGTTCTTTTCACGCCATGTAACAGAAGCTATTGATTGGTTCAATTTCTCTATCAGGAACTGAATTATTCATGAACGATTTTCGTAGAAAATTGACGAAAGATTTCAAAGTTAAAATTAAAAAAAAAAAATAAGTAACGTTGATGGGTGTATAGAGGCTATGTACTGAGCAAGACTTCCCGTGGAATAATCAGAGGATGATTCCGCGGTTTTCGAGGATCGAAAAGGGGATCAACAGAGCAGCACATCGCCTCGATTAGAGGCTAGGTAAGTGATGACTGCCACATCTAAATTTACACAGATTTATTCGATCCTTTTCATCAAGAAAAGTAAGAAATAAAGTAGTGTGGAGGAAGTTAGTTGCCACTGTAATCTTTAGTACAGTATTACCTTTTGTGTAAGGAAATGACAGCTTGTTGCCATCAGTGCATACTCATGATAGCCCTGCCCGGTTATACATTTTCCATTTGAAATGACGTTCACACGAGATGTTGGCTCTGATTCATTATCAAGTTTTCATTTGAAACCTTTGTTGTTGTGTTAAAACTCTGAAAAGTTTCTTCAATAAAAACAAGAGGACAACATAAAATAATGCTCCTACTTTTCTTTTGCTTTGTGATGTTTTGTGACATGGTACTTTATTCTACAATGTTCAGACGAAAAACAAATTGTAAATCTATATGGTTTTTGTATAGCCATATGCTGAATTTTGCTAGTCTGAAAGGGGGAATTAATGGAGGTGCATTGAGATGTATGATTTTAGTAGGAGTAGAGGTCATTCACCATAGCTCCAGGCCATACCTAACCACATAAGTATTTCAATCTAGTTTAATAACCTTCCTCTAGCTTGAAGCCTTTTCTGTGATTCTCAATTCATCATGTTTCCTCTCAGTGCTGATCATTTGTTTGTATACAAAATGGCTCAGAATATCCCTTTCTCATATGTTAGGTGAATGTGGAGGGATATGATACACATGATAGGCCCAGAGTACCAGCTCAAGGGAAAATTGACTCATGACAGAATGCTTCTTCAGAGAAAATTTAAAATTGGTGATAAGTTTGTATACTTCAGGGCTTGCTTTTGAAATTTGTTTCTGAATTCATTATATTTCCTATCGGCACCAATCATTTGCTATAGTGACTCAGAATATCCATTTCTCATTTTCTCATTTTTTAGAATGCACAAGGACATAGCCCTTGGGTACAAACATTAGGGAATTTTTCTTTGGAGCACACTTTAAAAAAAAAAAAAAGAATTGATAATTTGTATTCTTCTCATGTAGGTCCTTGCTTTTCAGATTAGGTTCTGAATTCATTGTGTTTCCTAATCACACAGATTATTTGTTTTTATACAAAATAAGTAATAAAATATCCTGTTCTCAGTGTTCTTTTGGTGGGGAATGTGTATGGACATAGAGCACATAATAGGTCCACTAATGGTAGATTGTGTACAAAACAAAGTAGTGCAACATCTAGGCCTACATAGATAAGAATCCTATAGGCCTTCTCAATCATTGAATTTTGAAAAATTAACAATTTCATCATTTAATAGGCCTATGTGTAGTCTATATGATCAAATTTTTCAAGAGCTCTTTTAAACAAAAGTGTTTCTAAGTTGTAACACTTATTAAGATCCTACAAGCTATTTGACTTTACTCAAGTTCATTTTTTTTGTAATTCTCTTAATTCTTATTTGATAAATAGTTCTACTAAAAATAATAATAACAGTAGTGTTCTTGTACAGCGCACTTGTCTGTCAGACTTGATACTCCTGGTGCTCCACAATTATTACCCTGGCTTTAGCATGGCTGCACTTACGGCGCTCTAGCATTTCAAGGAATTAATTCCTGCCAGGTAACCTATTTACCTCACCTGGGGTCCAGTGTGGCGAATGTAGATTAATGTCTTGCCAAAAGACAGTAGTGCTGGGCCAGGGATTTGAACCCCATACCTTGTGGTGCACAGTCCAGGGATTTATCCACTAGACCACAACACCTCTAATAATTGACATATAGGTCCTATACAGGCCTACTTGTGGTCATTCCTTCTATCATCATTCTCAATAGGAACAGAAGTAGGAAATTATTCATTTGACATTTGAGATTTATTTTTTACCTCATAAGGTACTAAGGACAGCAGAAAATATGGACAATGCTCGAGGACCTTCAAACATAGCCCTGAACTTAAAGCAGGTGTTGGTATTCAAGTGACAAGTGCTTGATTAGGAATGTAGTTGGGGAGGGGTGGGGTAGGATTAGAAGTTTTTGGTGTGGGGTGTAATTGCCCCTCATAGCCAGTTCAGACTACAGGAAAGTTATAAGACCCCCCGTATAAAGAAACGTTGTATAGAGAATCATGATTAGTGAAAGAAGTGTACAGACTACAACATCGTATAAAGAAACAGGTTTTGGGGTAGTCAGCTGAGATATGTTTTGTATCATTCAAGGACAGCGATGGATCATACAATACTATAACTGATTGGTCTCATCAGTGCGTACACACGATCAGCCCGCCCGGTTTAAATGATTCTCATACGATATTCAGACCACAAGGGGATGCCGAGTCTTTATAGAGTTTTCTTTCGAAACGATGCTCATACGCATACAACGTTTTTTAATACAATGTTCAGACTACAAAAATTTAATTACTCATCGTATAGCTATGCGATTCTCGGATAGCTATACATTGAATTTAGGTACCGTAGTGTGAACAGGGGTCATTCATCTACCCACTTCCTGCCCATTGGCCTGAAACTAAGACGTGGCCTTGGAGTCTTGCTGTCTCCATGGACCAAACAAAAGATTCACCAGAAAAAGTTCAAAATCACACATCTTAACTATTCCACTCAAAACAAAGTTGTGATTTATGCATGTGGTTACAGCCCATACTGCACAAACTATTAGTATGCCTGATTTGGTGATCAGCTTTAATCAGAAGTTTTCTAGGTCATTCTTGGCTTGGTTTGAGAATGAAATCTAAATTTCACAGTTGGCAGCTTTCATTATTTCATCTCTTTAGTTTGTCATAACGTCCTATGGTGGCTGTGGTTGTTGTTCCAAAATGTTTTATTCTGTATAGTTGGGGGGAAAAGTAGGGAAATTGTTTTGTTTTTATTTTTCCCCCCTGGTTAAAACCACAAAACTGGAGTGTTCTCATTATTTATGAATAGAACAATTATGTTGAATACCAAATCACTATAGAATCCTGCTGTTTTCTTTACAACCTTGCATTTTTCAAACTTATGAATGTATGTTTTCTTTACAATCATTAGGAGCACTGCAGCCATGAGTGTAGCTACATTATATTCAAAGTGTTGAAGTTCTGAAGGAAAAAAAAAGAGTAAGATTGATTTATCCAGAGTTTTATTACTTCAGTGTAGTTTGAGCTTTGATGATATTTTTCGAAGTAATAATTGAAAAATGCCTGCACAGGTTCCCTCAGAAATAGCATCATTACTTTACAATCCAGAAATTAGGCCCTGAGATGAAATATGAGAGTGAACATGTTTATCTGGTACTTTATATCTGCCAAATCAATTCCAGAATGAAATATTACACATCCTATTTGTCTTGATAGCTTGAAGCTGGTTATAGCTCACTCCACCTCTTTCAGCTAGCCCATTACAAAATGGAAGAAGGAAAAAATAATACTGTGAATCAATTGAATTTCTGGTAATGTCTTGAATTCCATTGCTGGCATCAGTTTACAATCTCATGAACCCCCTCTAGAGGATAGTGTATTTGCTGATCACAACAAAATCTGAGTGAAAACACACTTTATAAACCATAATCCCTTCCTCAAAAAAATGGTGCATGAGGGTCTTAAAGGCGCAGTTCAACAGTTTCCAAAGCCTTTGCCAGTTTGACAACATATGCTCTGGTGACTGATGCTCCATAGTAATTTATAATACTATCCAAATTTCTAACTTCAAACCTGGACCTAACACTCTATTGAACCCTAATCCTAACCCTGAAGGGAGCTAATTTGTTTGAATTTTCAAAAATTTAAGTTAACTTGTAGTTATCTTGTAGTTTCAGAGCGTATGAATGGACTGGTAGTTTCACAACTTTAAGTTTACTTAGAGTACTTGAACCACAAGCGAGCTCATGGTTCATGCCGAAACCACGAGCAGCGGGCCGGTCCTCCATTGCAATTTGGGACCGTGTGGACAGAATAAACTTCAAGTTTCGCAAGCTCGTAGTTAACAATGACCTCTCTGTTCATGTTAAACTTCCGGGTCATACCCTTCACACGAATAATGAACACAGGATATGTATGTGTACTGAATGCACAATCAGTATCTACTTCCAGTGTTGACAATGACGATCGCTCGTCTTGTAGTTACAGAACAACAAGCATCGTTGTTTTGGGCCTGTGTGAACCCTCGTTGTAGTTAGTGAGTCGTTGTTTCGTTAACTTAAAGTTTCGCTAACTTAGAGTTTCAAAGCCACAAGTCCCGTATGAATGTAGCTAGTATCTACCAGTTCTTATGTAGCATGTCCAGAACTCAACTTTATCTTTAATGATTTTGAGTTTGTTATACGAGAGATTTTTGCATATCATCACAGCCTGAAATACTGCATGTATTGTTGTCAGTGGGTTTTGTTCAAAGAAGATGATTTGCATTTATGTAAGCCTATGTGGGTCTGCTCGCTATTCATAAGGATCGCTATTCATAGAAAACAGCTATTCATTTAACACACGTTATGAATAGCGGTTCTTATGAACTGTTATGAATAGTGGTCCTTATGAACAGAGGTCCTTATGAATAGCGAGGTAATTTGTCTAGGGTTTGCTCACTATTCATAAGAACCGCTATTCATACAAAACCGGCCTATGTATTTCGGGAAAATAACAAACTTATTTGGTAAGTATTTTTTCTTCAATAAATGGAAATGTGATTAAATTTCACATGGATCATTGATTGGATCAGCAATATGCATGAACGATCACTTGTAAAAATCAAGCATTATATTCTCTAATATTTTTAAAAAGATAAAAGATTTTATTTTATTTGCATGACAAATATATCATGTAAGCCTATAATATTAAACCAGTTCCAAATGTGATAGTTATCTAAAATCCACATTGGTAGGTTAGCGACAGTCCACCTTTAAGGTGAAACCTGTAACATTTCTCTAGCTTAAGAGTTGAATGACAGGTGGTATGTGAATAGCTAGGGGAGGGGCAAGGAATCGTAAATCTACTCCCTAGGGCTTGTAAGGGAGATGGAACTGGGTCACATGACTTCATCAAGTTCTGTGATTGGTTCATTCCTCACAGGTTTACTTCAAGTGATTCCAAATTCGCATACAGGACACTTTTCCAAACATCAAGTCTCTCTTTCTTTTTTTTTCTCTCTTTTTTTTTTCTCTCTCTCTCTCTCCTCCCTCCCTACCTCACTCCCTCCCTCTCTCTCTCCTCTCCCTCTCTCTCCCTCCTATTCTCTCCACCCTCCCTCCCCCCTCTCTCTCTCTCTTTCTCTCGCTCTCTCGTGTAACCCGCATTTCTGTTCAAGTGATCAGCCAGTGTGTTTTCTGTTTTCAAAGTGGAACTTCTACTACCAATGCTACCAGGCTTCAGTGAGGATATTGACCTCTCTGTCCTGTGGAAACTGAGAAATAATTGCAAAATTGCTTGTTTTGCCCCTGTTTGCGCAAGTGTGAAAATGATTTCCTCCGTACTTGATAGCCCTTCCCCCTCCAGAAACATTGGAAGCCAGAAATAATATTTTTATAATCATTTTCAAATTACAAATTGAGATCTCTGAGCCGGTTGACTGGCACAAACTTCAACGTGTTTTCTTTCTATCTTTACATTCTTGATATAATTGAACTGATGAAATGTTGCTGGTTGGTACTTCATATTGTATTGCTTGTATGAAGTCATACCAGCTTGCCTATTACCTCCTTGGTCATACTGAGAATAGATTATACATTCCATGTGAATGGCTTTCAATGAGTGCATACCGCTGAGTTTTAGATTTTGCGGTGAGCAGTTAGATTTGGATTTAGTAGCTTTCATTTATAATTTCATCAATGAAATAGGAGGAATAAATTCAGAATGGAAATGTTTCTCATTGATAGAGTGTACTTTTCAGCACTATGACCTGATGAATGATTTTAAACATTTAGTAGGGGGCCTTTGTCCAAACCAAAGTTATGCCTCCCTAAAATGTTTTGATTTTAGCCATTTTCATAACCTTAGTATATTGGTAGATTGTTTTTCGTATATGAGATAAAAATAATAAGAGCCGACAGAAAATTCTGAACTTTTCAAAAATGATTCACAGTTCAATGTGAATGAAAGAAAATCAAATTTATTTTGTTTCATTGTTTCTGTAGGATGATCATTCATTCAATTAATTACGATGAGAAAAAGAAGAATGCTTGAAAAATGACCACCACAGTAATGCAGTAATTTGATAGCTTTCCAACATCCTGGTAATTTGCAAACTGTAATCAGGTTCACACAAAGGGAGGTAAACTTTAAGTTTCACTTGTAATTTTAACTTGTAGATATCTTGTAGTTTCAGACCGTATGGACGGACTCGTAGTTTTGAAACTTCAACTTTACTTGTAGTTCTAGAACCACAAGCGAGCTTGGGGTAAACGCCGAAACCGCAAGCAGCAGGGGGTCCTCCATTGCAGTTACGGACCGTGTGGACAGAATAAACTTTAAGTTTTGCAAGCTCGTAGTTAACGATGTTAAACTTCCTGGTCATACCCTTCGTAAAAATTATGAACACAGGATCTGTATATGTACTGTATATATAATTGGTATCTACTTCTGGCTTGTAGTTTCAGAACAACGAGCATCGTTGTTTCGGGCCTGTGTGAACCCTCTTCTTGGTTAGCGAGTCATTTTTTTTTGTTAACTTAAAGCTTCGCTAACTTAAACCACACGTCCCCTATGAATGTAACTAATAGGTTTACAGCTTTCAGTAATATGACTGGAATCATTGCTCTTTCCAGGAAACCCACAGTGATTCTAAACCCATTTCCACATATAAATGAAGCAACCAATTGATGCCTGTAAGAATGTAGCGCTTACTCATAATGAAGACTGACATTGGCCTTACCAATCAGCATGAGATGTATTTACTATACCACTCTGTCTGGTCTGGGGCTAGCTAGGACTGACCAGTTCCCTCAATAAGAGAAGTTAGGTACCTTATTATCACACCTTGTTAATACCCTTTCATGACAATTACGCACATTTTTGGGGTTTTGCTCAAAGACCTTTGATTCAGTGCCCCCCAAATATATACCAGATGCACCAGTAGAAAGAGCAAAAATTTCTTCCCACATGTGTCAATTTTTGTCGAGTTATAATATTGCATTTGATGTCAGGAATTTGAAAAAGGAAAAAATAAACTTTTACAGTAAATCTTTCAATTGGCAAAATTTTAAGGGTTCAAAATCACTGTTTTTCTACACACATATTGGGAATTCTTGAACAGTTTGACAAAGCTGTACCAAAGGTCCATAATTCTGAAAAGCAAATTTCTCATAGCAGGGGGTTGATAATTCCGAAAATGAAGTACGTTTCATAATTCTGAAGATTTCCTGCATTACTCCGAAGGTTCGTAATTCCGAAAATTAAAAAGGTTTCATAATTACGAAGGTTCATAATTCCAAAAAGCAATAGAGCCCTGCATAACTCGGAAATATGAACCCTTTTTCATCTTCGGAATTATGAACCTTATTTTATTTTTGGAATTACAAACCATTGGAGTAACGACCTTTGAAAAAACGAGACTTAGGAATTATGAAGCTTCTGAAAAACAACATGAAACCATTTTAAGGTACCTGATTTTTTAATAAGAAAATGTAGCAAAAAAAGGAAGAATAAATACCAGCGTTGCCACTTTAAGGAAGAAAAGGTGATCAATTTAGCCCTTAAAGGGATTTATTAACTTTGCCCAGGATTGAAAATAAAAAATTACTGTTCCAGCTAATGCTTTAATCATAATTGCACACCTGTAGGTCAGACAGGAATCGCCTGAGTTTTATAAGCTGATCGGTCGTTTATATATCAAGATATTTCCGATTGAACAATGATGTCGGGATAGAGTAACACCGAACTCTAAAGAACTCTTACCCTTGGCATACCTCACTCTATCACGTACAGCCTGGAAACCCGCTCTAAAAAACGGCAAGCGCCAGTGCTTGTTTTTTTGTGAATACAGCGCAGCGAAGAAGCCGAGCGACTTGCGCTAGCGATCGATCACGATTTTCTCTTTTTTTAGGATAGGAAACGGGTTCCATTTTCTCTCATACTTTTACATATCCTTAATAGTTAGAGGATTGCACACAATTCACTGGCATTTGAGCTGATTTCACAATTTTTCACAAAGTTAATCAATCTCTTTATTACTTGCTGTCCTGGAAGGGTTAATTGGCTGTGATGTGTGGATAGAGAATAATGAGGAAGGTGGTGGGGACATACCCCGCTTTCACACAAGGGTAAAATTCTGTAAAGCTGATTAGTTTAAAGAGCTTTAAACTAATAAGCTTTACATACGATGCCATTCACACAAAAAAAAATTCGGTGCGATCGTTCGAGATTCACTGTTGAGTAGGGAATAGCAGGTCATGTCAATCAAAGTGCGCGCCCGGTCTTAGCAAGGAGTGATAACACCTTGGTCTTAGCTGTGCCCAGTTAGAGACGTATATCCGTTCATACACAAAATCTCTTGCCTCCTCCATACAAAATTTGTATCAGTAGGCTGCTCTGACCCGTCTTTAGATCGCGAGTTCGTATCTATACGAACATCGTATAGATCGACGTTCACACAGGGAAAATTTGCTCTAGGGCTGATTAGTTAATAAGCTTTAAACTAATAAGATTTCTATACAAAGAATTTTACCCTCGTGTGAAAAGGTTGATACATAAGCAGAAAGAATGATCAAGCTTTACACTGGATGGTCATAGGAGAGAACAGTTATCATTCAGCTCTTATTATGGATAGATGCTGGTATGATACAGTTTTCAGTACTTGAAAATGAAGGGCTGAATCTATAGTTAGAAGGCCAATGACCTCCTCTTCACTTTCAATACGGTAAACAAAATTAAATGGTATTGTCAGAAATGATTTGTCTTTAATAGATAAAACTAACAAGTAGGCCTACAGGAATAAGTCCAGAATAAGTCCAGAATAAGTCCAGAAAAGTTATGATGCTAATGTATCAAATGTTTTATACGTGTGTTGATATAAATTCTGCTGTTTTAAAGTACAAATTTGCTCGTACTAGAACTTGAGCTTATGGCATTACATTGTTTATTCTTGAAGCCAGTTTTTTTTCCTTGTACCGGTAATTAGATGTACATAGAAATTACATAGACTTCACTGATGTAACAGAAACAACTGGTAAATTGCCACTTGGTCTAATGCCAACTGGTCTAATAGCCAAATGGTCTAACATCATTCGGTCTAACAACACTTGGTCCATCAACAATTCGTCTAATCAACATTTGGTCTAATAACCTTTTGGTCTAATAATCACTTCATCTATGGCCAATTCGTCTGAAACCCATTTGGTCTAATACCTATTTAGTCTAAACACCACTTGGTCTAATTATCAGTTCGTCTAATGTTCACTTGGTCCAATATCTATTTCGGCTAAAACCAGTTGGTCTAATAACCAAATGGTCTAATCATCATTTCGTCTAATAGCCATTTTGTCTAAACCCAGTTGGTCTAAAACCCACATCGTCTAATTATCACTTCGTCTAATTACCATTACGTCTAATCATCGTTTGGTCTAATTCTCAGTTCGTCTAATAACCGTTTGGTCCAATGTTCACTTGGTCTAATATTGATATGGAGCCCCTTTAGGTGCGTAGCCAGGGGGTGGTGGGGGCAAAAAAGAAGTGAGAACAAAAAAGCAGTTGGGGGGGGGAGTGAGAGAAAAAACCCTGAAAAGACGCTACGGGCCGTTATCTTTCAGTTATCTTTCTGTCAAAATTTGCTAGAACCTCAAAGTTTTCAGTGCAGTATTTAGGGGGGAATCCTCGTTTTGTGTCTAATATGCATAACATGCAGGCACCCATTTAAATGCGTGTTGGAAAATGCGATACCCGCAGACCCCCAAAATACGGGTCTCCCTTTTTTTTAATGCTTGTCAGATAATTAGGCTATGGAGGGAGACTCCCCCCCCCCCCCCCCGAGAGAATTTTGGAGGGCTGGCAAAAAAATTTTTGTCGACACCCTCCCCCCCCCCCTTTTGGGTGAAAAGTATGCATTATGCCCCCCTTTTTTATTGTGCCTCCCCTTTTAGAACGAAAACCTTGTTTTTGTTGTTGTTTTGTTTATGGCTTGTAAAGGATTATGAAGGGAAACTTCGACCCCATAACCCTTCGCCGCCCCCCACCCCCCCACTGAGCGAATTTTGGAGGGCTTGGAAAAAATTTTTGTCGCCTTCCCCTCCCCCCCAACTGACCGACTTTTGGAGAGCTGGCGAGACCCCTAAAATCATTCTTTTTTTGCTTGTCAGATAATTATGCTATGGAGGGACAGTGGACCCCATATCCCCCCCCCCCCCCACTGAGAGAATTTTGGAGGGCTGGCAAAATAATTTTTTTTTTTTTTAGCTATAGTCTAGCTGTTGGGGGCTCTGGCCGAGGGCACTGGCACCATGGGGGGGGGGGGGGGGGGGGGGGGCGAGGACCCAAAACCTGACCCCAATCCTAACCCTATATTCATGAGCATCCGCCATTCTCTGTGGACCCGTTTAATAATTTCCCTCAATGCAATGTAGTCCTTAGTATAAGAGGGCAAACAAGAAATTAGCCCAGTTGGTCATTAGACGAAACAATGATTAGACCAGTTGATGATTAGACGAAATGACAATTAGACCAAATGACAATTAGACCAAATGGGTATTAGACCAAATGAGTTTAGACCAGTTGATGATTAGACGAAATGGCAATTAGACCAATTGAGAATGGACCAAATGGTTATTAGACCAAATGGTTTTAGACCAAATGGCTATTAGACGAATTGACTATAGACCAAATGGTAATTAGACAAAATAGCAATTAGACCAAATGGCAATTGGACGAAATGATGACTAGACCAACTGGTTATTAGACCAACTGATATTAGACCGAATGGTGTTAGACCAGTTGGCTATTAGACCAGTTGGCATTAGACCAAGTGGCAATAAACCCAACAACTTACACCCCTGTTACACCGAAATGCCTACCCGAGACCAGTCTCGGGGTGCCCAGAGATTGGTTTCCAAAAAGCTAACCCAAATTTTTGGATAGGATTTTGGTTAGGATTCGTGCGCTTACACCCGATTTGAAACCTACCCAAGACTAGTCTCCGGGTGCTTAGGATTCTGGTGTAACAGGGGTCAGAGAGACCACATTTTTTTGTCCTCATGGGGAGGTGGGTAGCGTTGTACACTTTTTTTGTACTCAATTATTCAATAGTTCATATATCTGATAGCAGTAAATAATCTAAAATGTGTAACTTTTAGACTATCCATACAAGAACCCTGGGTGAATTGTAACTTGAGACTATTTTGTATGGATCAGATGTTCTAGTAAGAGTTGCCTTTGGGTTAGTTACATTCCAAAGTAGTCATATCAACACAAAAAGAGAATAACATTCAGCGTTTCCACCACAATCCCCCCTTTTTTATCCCTCTCTCCCCCCTCTCTCTCTCTCTCTCTCTCCTACCTTTTAACTCTGTGGTTGTATTCTTTGCTACCTCTCAATTTAGGAGGCATCATTAATGTAATGGAAGCAAGATGTGTTGTTTGTCATGAGTGATTATGTTATTTCTAATATCTGATATTGGGTGAAAGAGTAGACTTTATTCATTCATTGTGAGTGCTCTACTCAAGGACGCATCCTTATGACCCATGTTTTGTTTTAAAGTCACTTCTCATTACTCTAACACATCCCACAATCAAAACAAATTATCCTCTGGGAGTCAAAAGGGCATTAAAGTTATGTTCACACGATGGGAGCTAAACTTGTAGTTATCTTGTAGTTTCAGACCGTATGAATGGACTCGTAGTTTCGAAACTTTAAGTTTACTTGCAGTTCTAAAGCAAGCTTGTGGTTAAGGCCGAAACCACAAGCAGTGGGTGGTCCTCCATGGCAGTCTTGATTAGTGATAAACCTCCCTATTCATGTCAGACTTCCGGGTCATACCCTTCGCGCGAATTATTAACACGGGATCTGTACGTGTGCTGTACACACAATCAGTAGTATCTACTTTCGGGGTTAACCACAACGATCGCTCGGCTTGTAGTTTCAGCTCATTGTTAGGGCTCGTGTGAACCCTCGTTGCGGTTAGGGAGTCGTGGTTTCGTTAACTTAAAGTTTCGCTAACTTAAAAGTTTCAAAATCACAAGTCCTGTATGTACATGCGAGAATAACGATAATTCATACAACAGAGAATGTGAATGAGTTTATTAGCAATGCAGTGTAGTACAGTCATCGAGAGCTCGATTGAGCTTGATGATATCAGCCCAGCCCTGGGCGCTATAGTTGTGTTGAATAGCACGCCAAATTCCTCACCTTTTACCCTGGTTGCTACGCAACGTATCATCCTCCCGGATTTGAGCACAAATCATATCGAATACGTACCTCTGTGGTCGCTTCCAAAAAGTGCCTGAACGCTCGCTTTCTAACCACCCTGGCACTGCACGGGTCAGCACGGTTCACTTCCAAAAAGCGCCTGAACAGGGCCTTAGTCCATTTCTATTGCATGACCATATTGCATTTGATGCCAGGAATTTTAAAAAAGAGAATAAGCTTTAAAATCCTTATATTGGCAACACATTCAGAGGTTCAAATTCATTGTTTTTCATCAAAATTGGCAATTTTAAAAAACTTTTTGGAATCACTAACCATGTATAATTTCTCAAAATGGCTATTAAAGCTTAGTCCCGTACTATCCGTGGCTCTAAATCCTCATTTAGCCCCACCGATAATACGGGACTAAGCTTAGCCAACTTTCCGTTCACATTGCATTTTACCATTTTATTGGGCTAATTAACTCCACTATAGTACATGATTATTTTAGCCCAGGAAAAAAGCAGGGTTAACCCTACCAAAGGTGGGGCTAAATGTTAATAGGTGGGGCTAAGTGCTCTGGTTAGGGAGATAGTATGGGACTAAAACTGCAAATGAGAACAGGATAGTACGGGGTTAATAAAAAGCCTATTAGAGAATCGTTTCTGAAATAGTGGCATGACAAAAATACTCTCTTACAAGATTGTTGCATTGCCTTACAGATTGGGAGCCCTAGCCTCCTGGAGATGTTTATCTTTAATACCCCCATCTCACAAGAAGGCAATTCTGTTGCGATCCTCAAAAATCAACAAAGAATGTTGGATCGTGCCTTGAGCTTTTTCAATCTTTCCCGTTGTATATGGAGCCTTCCTGAAGCGTCAATTATTGCCACCATCTTTCTTTTTGCAACAAAATTTTGAATATGTTAAAAACTTATGTAGTGAGAGTGTCGAGGTCGCAAAGCACGCCACAATTGTCTCAAAGGCGTATGTCTGTAGCTGTAACGTATCAGCAACGCCTGAAGCGTACTTCAAGCCCATTGAAAACGGCTCCTCTCGCCCTGTGCTTTCAGGCCTGTTCCCAAGACGATACTACATGTTATACTCTTTTTTTTTTAATCCTATCATTTCTCTTTCTTTCATGATATTATGCTTTTTAAAATCATTTTCTGCTTTCCATCTTTACTTACTTTCCTTAAACCATTCTTTGTTTTATCCTATCATTAATTTTCATTTCATCTTTCCTTTCATTATGTTAATCATTTATTCAAATCATCATCTTATCTTCTATCTTTCCTTATGTTACTCGTAATATCTTTATCCTTTTATCATTTACAGTATGTCCCTATCTTTCTTTATGTTATTCTTTGTTTTATGAACTAATTTTTTTCTTTCAAACGTTCCTGTTGTATTCTTTGTTTTATTTCATCATATTGTCTTCCATCTTTCTTACCCTTCTATCGTTCATGTTTTTCTTTGCATTATCCATCTATTGTTTTCTTTCTTCCCTTTCTTTCCATTTTTAGCCTGAACACAGGAAAATCGTGCTGAGATGACACTTTTTCAATTTATCCCCTTGAAGACACCATACAATTGAATGTTCGAAAATTTCTACCCAACTGTTTCATAAAAGCCTGGGGTACTGTAGCTCTCTGGAGCTTTGCTATGTCCTAAAGTTGTGTATCTGAGATGTATTCTAATGCCGTGGTACATAATAGTAATGGGTTTGTGGTCACTGATCTTTGCCTTTACTTTACTATCAAACCACATGTTTCACTTTCTGTCAATGGTATCATGACATAACCCCCAACTTTCCTTTCATATTGATGTCAAAGAACAAGTGCTCTGCTGTTTTGAGGGGAATACCCCCCTTCTACTACCCTATTACTTTGCTCTCTTTACTTCCAAAGGACAGGTGACCTCTGTTTGTTTTAGGGGAACACCCACCCCTTCTATGTTACTGATATCACTCTCACTTTAGATTGCTAGCTAGAGAAACCAAGGTACTGTGGTACTGCGTAGTACCTCCTTGGAGAAACACAGTTAACACAAGTAAACACAGGTAACATTTACTACTATACTACAAGGGGGAAACATCCCTCCTCCAGTCCAATGCCATCCCATCCTATCCTATTTTCTTCAGTATCAAATCACATGTAACCTTTACTACTAATACTACGGCTTTTGCTAAACAGTCGGGTAACGTCGCGTCGCGTTGGCAGAAATTTTCGAACATTTTTCAGGAAGGTGTCTTCAAGGGGACAAATTGAAAAAGAGTCCATCTCAGTATGATTTTTCCCGTTTTCAGGCTAAAAACGACAAACAAGGGAATAAAGAAAACAATAGAAGGATAATGCAAAGAAAAACATGAACTATAAAGAGAGAATAGAAGGGTAGGAAGGATGGAAGAAAAGAATACAACAAAAGGTCAGTCCGTCCGTCCGTGTGTGCTCAAAAAGTTAGAAAATGCTACTTCTCCGTCATTTCTTGGCCGATTTTGATTCTGATTGTTTTATCTGATAGGGCTGAGTGGGGGCTTCCAAACTTCTACACAAAATCATGAAATTCATCAATTATGCACATTTATGCAAATTTATTCAAAATCGACGAAAAATGCAATTATAATCATAAAACATTAATTTGATAATTCATTTCTCACATTTATCTTCAAGGTTCTATCAGAAATTACATAAATCAACAGCCATTCCACAGATCTACACTTCTGGCGGGGACATATATTACGCATCGCGTAATTACTAATTCAGTTGTTTTTAAACTAGAATTACGCTCAAAAATAAAGATGATAGTGTTCAAAGGTATTATTTATTCCTACTTGTTAGACTATATGGCTTCGCGTCAAAATATACGAGATCGATACGAATCAAGATTTTCTGAGCAAAATTTACCATCTGCTAGCAATATGTATCGTCTGCTAGCAGCACATGGGGGCTGCCATTTTGTTTATGTGTACAAGAAGATTTTCTTAATCCAAATGCTTAATTGCCTTTTTCAAAATTAAAAACCCATTTGAGATTAAAAATATATATATTGAATAGATATGTCAATTTATTTTTAGATTTCCTTATATATTTCTGTTGAAAATCGATATTCGCTTAATAGAAATCTATTTTCTCGATACTGGACGTATGGGCCGGAGCAAATTAATTCAAATTTTATGGATGCTTCTTCCCTGAGCATCTATAGCGGCAAACTATGCATTCACCTGCTTTCGGATAATTGACTTGAAAAGTCGGAATGCATGCTGCATATATTATGTTCTGCTCTGTTTGGCAAACCAAAGAAAATAGATTTTTGTTAAGCAAAACCAGACAATTTAAAAGTATCATTATAAAGATTTAATTTTTATAATACAACTAAACACCCACTTTATATTTCTCGTCACATAGGGATTTTAGGTAATGAAGGAAATCAATTTAGGATTTGGATTCGAATATCTTCCTGACTGGAACATTTCTCAATGGTTCATGTACAACTCCAAATCAGCAAGAAAATGGCAGCCCCCATGTAAATGAGTAGGAGACGATACCGGGTGTTGGAATATCTTTATTTATACCCTTTTCTGATATCTTATTAGAAAATGGAATAGGAATATATTACACCTTCCAATATAAGTAAATTTGTAATCAGGGGTTAATTCTCCTTTAATCCTTTTATTATGTTTTTCTTTCCACCTTTCCTTTCATTACCTTATTCTTTTATTGCTTTTATCATTTTGTTTTCCATCTTTCATAATGTTACTGTTTATATTTATTCTTTTTATCCTCTTTTTTTTATTGCTTTCCATCTTCACTTTGTTATTCTTTGTTCCCTTTTATCATCTTCTCTTCCACCTTTCTTCATGTTTATATTTATCTTTTTATCATTTTTTTCTCTATCTCTCGCTTTGTCATTTCTTGCTTTTATCCTATCAATTATCTTTCCATCCTTCCTCTCGTTATGATATTCTTTGTTTCCTGTTATCATTTTCTCCCCCACCTTCCTCACGTTAATCTTTATCCTTCTATCATTTCTCTCTCTGTCTTTCTTTATATAAGTTAAACTTTTTTATCCTATCATTTCTCTCTCTCTATCTTTCATATTATTCTTTTTAAAATCATTTTCTGCTTCCCATCTTTACTTACTTTCCTTAAAACATTCTTTGCTTTTATCCTATCATTTTGTTTTCCTTTCATCTTTTCTTTCGTTATGTTATTCCTTTATTCAAATTATCATCTTCTCTTCTATCTTTCCTTATGTTACTCTTAATATCTTTATCCTTCTATCATTTATGTCTCTATCTTTCTTTATGTTATTCTTTGTTTTTATCCACTTATTTTTACTTTCCAACTTTCCTTTTGTTGAATTCTTTGTTTTCTTCCATCATATTTTCTTCCATCCTTCCTACCCTTCTATTCTCTCTTTATAGTTTATGGTTTTCTTTGCATTATCCTTCTATTGTTTTCTTTATTCCCTTGTTTGTCGTTTTTAGCCTGAAAAAGGGAAAAATCATACTGAGATGGACTCTTTTTCAATTTGTCCCCTTGAAGACACCTTCCTGAAAAATGTTCGAAAATTTCTACCAACGCGACGCGACGTTACCCGACTGTTTAGCAAAAGCCAATACTACAAGGGGGAAACATCCCTCCTCCAGTCCAATGCCATCCCATCCTATCCTATTTTCTTCAGTATCAAATCACAGGTACCCTTTGCTATTTCAAAGGAAACAAGCGCCCCCCCCCCCTCTCTCTCTCTCTCTCTCTCTCTTTGACCCAAGTGACCACTCTCTTTGCTTTACTATCAGCAAGGAGTTGACCACATGTACTCTCTTGAGGGGAACATCTCTCCTACCCTCCTGATTTCTTCATTTAGAGCCCATTCACACGCACGTTAGAGCGGTCTAACCAAGACCCGTTCCTCGAGCGGTTCTAAGTTGAGTGTTACGCAAAAGTGGTCCAGGAAGCGGTCTTCTGGAGCAGTCCAGAAGTTCTTTAGGAACAGGTCTTAGTTAGACCGCTCTAACATGCAGTGTGTACGCGAAAGCCATCCCAAAGCGTACTTGTGTGTTTGTTCCGCGGGAAATCATGTGTCATTTTCCTTGATTGCTATAAGTGCATGATAGAATGATGGAAAAAAAAGAAACATAAGAAAAGATAGAAAGAGAATAAGGAAAGATAGAAAAAGAAATGATAGAATGATAAAAACAAAGAAAAACAATAGTAAACAAGGAAAGATAGATAGAGAAAATGATAGAATGATGAAAACAAAGAAAATCATAAGAAATGTAAAGAAAGAAAAGACGATAGTATGATAAAGCAAAATAAAACAAGGAAAGATAAAAAGAGAAAATGAAGTGATAGATTGATAAAATGAAGTATAACATAAGGAAAAGGTAAAAAAGAGAAGACGATAGAACGATGAAAACAAAGGAAAACACAGGAAGGGTGAAAAAGACAAGACGATAAAATGATATGCAGATGGAGAAAAAAGGAAAGTGGGAAAAAAAAGGAGCCAAAGATAAATGCATCAGGCAGGCAGTATACGGTTTGAACTCCGCACAAAAAAATTTGACCTGAGCTGCCATAGCAACAGGACCACTTTGACTCGTTGAGCGATTTGAGACATAAAAAATATGCGGAGTGTGTACGCAATCAAACCGTTCCTCTGGACCAGTCTAACTCAAAGCGGTCTAACAGGGAGTGTGAATGGGCTCTTACTTTGCAATTAAAACACAGCTACCTCTCCTACTGTGAAGAACCCCCTCCACCAATGATCTCTTTCTTTACTTTACCCTCAAACCACAGGTAGACTCATCTAAGGAGATGCTGTTGGTCTTATCAAGGAGTTTGCTTAGTACCTCCTTGGTCTTATTATCCCTTGTGGTCTACCACCCAGGATCCAGCCTCTTAGTTTCTAGGGTGTAAACTGGTATCAGGGGGTGGAAGTGCACCTCTCTGCTGGCATCAGGGGGTTGAAAGCACACCTCTTTGCTAGCATCATCCAGTCAGATCTTGGTCTATCACCCACTGTCAGCCTCAGAAATGTCAGTCATCATTGACCATGACTAACAGCATGAGATGATGATGAGTGCTGTAGAGTCACCAGATGACTTACATGCAGGTAAGTCATCTTTTCTTGTAAATACTGCGCAATATGTCTTACTTCTTGGCTGTTGACATGCAGATGATTATGCAGCGCTTCTTGTCTTGCTGATACTGAAGGAACAAATGAAACAGAATTTGGGGGTAATATTCAAACCTCGATCAGATCATAACTTTGGCAGTGGGATGGGTTAGGATGTGATGAAAAGTGTTAAGGACAATACACACATTCAAGTAGTAATGATAATCAGGATTATATAGTTCTATTTCCCCTTGGTAGCCTCATTAGTATTGATATTTTTTTCCTCAGACTCTGCTATTATCCCCCCAGCATTGCTAAGTACATTTTCAATATACCTGGGTCAAGAGGGGCAAAGTAAGTAGAAATACTTTATCCAAAGATGTCCACCCAGCAAGGATAGAAGCAAGGACGTCTCCTGTGCTATGAGAATCAAGGGCCTTCGCAATAGAGTGAATTATGTTTTTCAAAATTAAATTTGGATATAATTATTTCATTTTTGTCCTGTGCATTAAACCCACTCAGAAAATAGGCAAATATATATAAAACTAGCAGAAGCAGCCTGTGGACTTCCACGGGCGCTTGCTTTGATTAATCATCATTCCACCGGCTGAAGAGGTTCTCCCTCCGTAACTTCAAAGTTTAGAAATGGACTGCACTGCGTCCCTTAAAAAGTGCCTCCCAACCATCTGGGGATCATTCCCCACCTGTGGGTACCAAAAGAATGGGACCAAAAGAGCCAGGGGAGGAGCCTATTCGAACCAAAGAAAACACCCCAAATCCTTAGCTTATTATATATGTAGATGTATAAGAATCGTCATATATAACCCTAATATTGCTATTAATCTTATTCTTTTTATGCCTCCGCCCACCATAGGTGGTGCCGGAGGCATTATGTTTTCGGGTCGTCCGTCCGTCCGTCCGTCCGTCCCCTTTTCGTTCTCGCGATAACTTCAAAACCGTTTTTTTGGATCAGTTTGTAACTTGGCCCATGTATGCATATGGGAGGGACGATGAACTGATTAGATTTTGGGGTCTCAAGGTCAAAGGTCAAAGGTCATAGAGGTCATTATATACATAAAAATGGTTCGTTCTTGCAATAACTTCAGTTGTTTGACAGGTCAACCTCTAACTTGGCCCATGTATGCATATGTGAGGGATGATGAACTGATTAGATTTTGGGGTCTCAAGGTCAAAGGTCATAGGGGTCATTATATACATAAAAATGGTTCGTTCTCGCGATAACTTCAAAATCGTTTGGCGGATCAGTTTGTAACTTTGCCCATGTATGCATATGGGAGGGACGATGAACTGATTAGATTTTGGGGTCTCAAGGTCAAAGGTCAAAGGTCATAGAGGTCATTATATACATAAAAATGGTTCGTTCTTGCAATAACTTCAGTTGTTTGACAGGTCAACCTCTAACTTGGCCCATGTATGCATATGTGAGGGATGATGAACTGATTAGATTTTGGGGTCTCAAGGTCAAAGGTCATAGGGGTCATTATATACATAAAAATGGTTCGTTCTCGCGATAACTTCAAAATCGTTTGGCGGATCAGTTTGTAACTTTGCCCATGTATGCATATGTGAGGGATGATGAATTGATTAGATTTTGGGGTCTCAAGGTTAAAGGTCAAAGGTCATAGAGGTCATTATATACATAAAAATGGTTAGTTCTTGTGATAACTTAGGAACCGTTTGGCGATTCAACTTCTAACTTGGCCCATGTATTCTTATGGGAGGGATGATGAACTGATTAGATTTTGGGGTCTCAAGGTCAAAGGTCAAAGGTCAAAGGTCACAGAGGTAATTATGTACATAAAAATGGTTAGTTCTCGCAATAACTGAAGAACTGTTTGACAGATCAGCTTCTAACCTGGCCCATGTTTGCATATGGGAGGGACACGATGAACTGATTAGATTTTAGGGTCTCAAGTTCAAAGGTCAAAGGTCAGAGGCGTCATTATGTACATAAAAATGGTTCGTTCTTGCAATAACTTCAGTTGTTTGACAGATCAACCTAACTTGGCCCATGTATGCATATGTGAGGGACGATGAACTGATTAGATTTTAGGGGATCTCAAGATCAAAGTTCAAAGGTCATAGGGGTCATTACATAAAAATGGTTCGTGATGTATGGAGTCTAGGCCTACCTATTTTAGAAATTTCAAGGGGACAGTGGTCTATTTGCTATAAAATATCTATTTCCTTGGTGTATTTGATGATTGTAAGTCATCAATGGTAATTAAGTTTTTTATTTGAAAATAAAATGAAATAAATTTTCTGTCTCTTGTGCTTTTGAAGTGAAAAGATTTGTAATTTTGATGGACCAATCCTTTTTAAAGTGTACATGTATGCCATACATGTACATTGCCAATCTGGTGAATTCTGACCATGCATGGTCGGAGATTCATCTAGTTTTATTATTGCTATTATCTGAGATCTTGAAATATACTACTATTCAGGATTGCTGGTATACATATAGCTAGACTTGTTTTTCAAAAGAGTCCCAAATGCTAAAAATATTGTAAAAATATGAAATGAGCTGTCTGTCTTCATACCATTTACATATAGGAAGTAGTAGGGTATGTTTTCGTCATTATCTCTTTGCAAACTCAGTAGTCTCTGTAATAATATTTAATCATTCATTTCAGTGCTTTTCACTGATACCAAGTTGAAACAAAGTTGGCTTTCCTCCAAGAAAAGGATATTTCTTATATACTGTTAGTTTGTAACCAAATTCCTATTCTGCTTTATACATCTTTTGTTGTTAGTCTTTACATATTCAATCAGTTGAAAAGCTTTCAAGATGTGTGAAGTGCAATTTTTTTTATTTTTTTTTTTTTTGGGGGGGGGGCAGATATGGAAGTTGTTTTGTATTTTATTAGGGGAGTGTTTTGAGTAAGATTTTTTTAAATCTTGCTACTTCTTTATGAAGAGAAATATTGATATGACATGCATTTACGACATTCCCTGTTAGACCGGTCTAGAGGAACGGTTGGAGTCCATCCCGTTATCTTTCTCACAATAACTTAAGAACCATTTGAACTATTTTGGGGTCGTGAGATCAAAGGTCAAGATCACAGAGGTCATTGTATATATGAAAATGGATTGTTCTTGTTATTAATTTCAAACTTGCCTCATGTATGCATATGGGAGTGATGATCTGAGTTGATTTGGGGGTCATGAGGTCAAAGATCAATGGTCATAGAGGTATGGTATGGTATGGTATGGTATTTATTTCCGTCAAATAAAAAAACAAATCAGGATACAATATGATACATTTGCACATGATAAATACGGCTGGATAGCCTCACTCAGCGAATAGCCATCATGGCACCACCGTTTTTCAGGAGGGTCCAGTACACAGTATATATACATTACATGTACTCTCTTAATGAAAAAGGAGTATGAAAATTAATTTAATATATATGACACATTATACGAAATTGGAAAGAAAGAAAAAAAAAATTAAAACTAAGAAGTATATATATCCCTACAAAATCATAATATATAAAGGTAATTAAGCCCAGTCCTGCACATCTACATGTATGTATTACATGTATGAAAGTATATGCTCTATTAGGTCTATTAGGTATATACCTGAAAATAGATAGTTCTCACAATAACTCAAGAACAATTTAATGGATCAACTTCAAACTTGACACACGGTGTATATAATGGGATGACAGTGATTTGATTAGATTTGGGGGTCATGGGTTCAAAGGTCAAAGGTCACAGAAGATGTTATATACCTGTAAATAGACTGTTCTTGCAATAACTTGAGCACAGTTTAAAACAAATCAACATGAATGTGTGATATACTTCTGATCTGGCAAGGGCAGAGGCTTAAATTTTGACTGCACGCGGTCGAGAATTCATCTCGTTCATTATGTTTTCTTTATATCGTCTTCTCTTTCTTAAAATTTCTTATGCTTTTCTTTGTTTTTATCATTTTATCCATTCCTCTTTCTATCATTTCTTATGTTTTCTTTCTTTTCATCATTCTATCATGCAGCGATGGCCTCCACTTATAGGAAAATGACACATGATTTCCCATGCAACACACACACACACGCACACTCACTTCCGGTTGAAGTACGTTTTCGGATCACTTTGGATTCACACTGCACTTATAGCGGTTAAGAACTGTTCTTATTAAGACCAGTTCCTGGAGACCACCTCCTGAGGTGGTCTTTTGGACCACTTTTGTATTCACACTCGCCTTAAAACGGTTCTTGAGGAACGGGTCTTAGTTAGACTGCTCTAACAAAGTGAGTGTGAATGGGGTCTTAGTTTATTTTAAATGATGATGAAACTTTTGCAAGCTAGTTCAACCTGTTGACTACTGCATTCTGTTACTCCCATAGGCTTTGTACAGGGAAGACCAGGGCCCGTATTCAATTCAATATTTAAGAATGAAATATGAGTAGTTTACTTAGATTTCGGCTGAGATAAATTTTGGTATTCAGTTGAATCTTTTGGCTAAGCATTTTACCCTAAGTCTAAGACAGCTCCCGAGCAGACTTAAGCCAATTACTTGATTGGCAGGTACATGGCTTTCATACATACGCGGAGCAGTATAAGCTGCGCATAAGCAAACTTTGTGAGTGCGCATCTACTGTAATGCATTTATTGCGCATGATTTTGGACAGGATATGTGATGTCACAATGGATATCAGTAAGTATTTTGCCTTAAAGTCGGCTTGCTAAAGAAAAACACCTTAAAGTGATCTGAATACGAGTTAAGCCATTTTACTTCATAGCCAAGTTAAATGCTTAGTAATTTACTTACTTAATGCGCGTTTTTATTTGAATACTGCCCCAGGTTCCTGTTGGCAACAGGTACGTATGTATTAAATATCACAATTCATTTGCTAATAGCCAGAAGAGAGCTTAACTCTTATCCTTCGACCTGTTGAATTCTAGCCCAAGATAACTCTGGCTCTGGTTAGAGTTGGAAAATAAATATTATACCAAAATCAAACACATCAATGATGTTTTAACAAGATATAGTTAATGTCCCTCTGAATTTCCATAGATGAACTTTGTCATTACAGAGATTAATATCCCCTCTGAAATATTAAGAAATAAATGATAGTCCTATCATATTTTGGGATGATATCAGTGCCGCCGCCCAATATTGATTCACATGTAAAGTTTATTTAGTGCCCACTGCAATTCTACTTCCCATCAACCATATATCTCTTTAAGCATCATACTCTAAAGCTCTTTCTCAATATTCCCCTCCTACCGAAACTGAAACTTGGTAGCAAAGTCATATTTTGTGTTAAAACATAAACAAATACCTCTTCCTCAAACAGTGTTATGCTAATGGTTGGCAGTTAACTTGCAGGGAAGTGAGAGGTTTTTTTAATGCAGGAAATGAAACTTGTAGAGTTCAGGAAGTAAAACTTGATGATGAGATTGTTATTTGAATCTAAGCAAGGGAGAAAGTGAACAAAAATGGGGAGGGTAGAGAGTATAACTGTGTATGTGTGTGTGAGTTGACATTGAATATTATACATTGTGGGGTATAGGGCGTATGTTAGTGTTTGTCAATATATTATTTACTTAGTGATTTTATTCCAACATTCTTCCATGCTTGTCTTGTGAATAATCTAACACTATGGTATGAAAACGAAATGAAGATTTGTATTTGTTTGAAATTATTTACATTTATTTTATGTAATGATCTATTTTGAACCAAATCTCTAATGAAATATTTTGAAAAACAAAAAAAGTGAGTGGGATAAAGTGAGAAAGAGAGAGCGAGGAGGAGAGATATAGAGAAGAAGAGAGAGAGAAAGAGGATGAGAGGAATTGCTTTAGAAGCTGATGTTGTTAAGGCCTAGTTTTATGGTAAGCCCAGACCCTCCCCCCCCCCCCCCCCCCATTACAAAGATTTGCCATCTCTAAGTTGCAATAGCCAATCAAGATTATTGCCTCATGCACATCTCGTTCAAAAAGCTGACCCATGGCCAGTCAGAATGGTTGTTTCAAATTTGTGAATGATTGCATACTTTGTGTTAATGGGCCCTGATCATTGTAAACATACTGGTGATCTGACATCTGCTTCAGTGACAACTATGAAGGGCTTTATTTTAGCGAAGATATGGGATTATTATGGTTAGGTATATAGGTTTAGGTATAAACTGTATAATATAATATCTGGTGACTTGGTCCAGAGTTGAAGATAGGACTTTGGATAGTTGACCATAAAGCAATTTTTACCAGTGCATGTTTCGTACAACCAAACATACTGAATGTTATGAGAGGCTAATATCCCTTCTATAGCATTATAATTAGCTCTCAGTCAATCACTGTTTTTTTTTAAGAAAGAAAAATTACCTTGAACCATGGTTTACATTTTGTTGTTGATATTTTTGCCTTTCATATTGGGCCTTGCCAGGTGCAAGATAGCTATACCTCACCCATCACCTATCCCCTCTTCCTCTTCCTACTCTATTTTCCTCTCTTAATCCTTCTCTTTTCCTCTATCAATCATCATTTCCATACCATCCAAGCTTTCTGTGGAAGTGAAAAATTTCCTATAAAGCTGCTGGAAGGTTTGCTGGAAGTTCTGTGACCTGTATATCAAACTCCTGGCATCTTCATGTGAGGGAAGTGAAACTGGGGAAGGTTAGGTTATGAAGACCCTATTCACATTCTGGGGAAGGTTAGGTTATGAAGACCCTATTCACATTCTGGGGAAGGTGAGAAATAGTTTGTAAGCTTTCTCATTCCTTTTATGTCAGTTTGGAAGAACATCATAGTAGAAACGTGCCCTGAAAAGGATTGCTTTCCTAATGCCATCATATTGGAAATATGATGAGAAAAAGCTAAAGTGTTTGGGCCAAAGACTCGACCACAGACTCGCCCACAAAAGTGGTAGGTATGTACCACTGGCATGACAAAAAAAGGGGGCTTCAGAATGATCGTATCATGAAAAGGATGGTGTTCGGAACTACTAACATTTAGGAATGGCCGGAACGACGGAATGAGAAAAAAAAATGCGGTTCTTTGGAACGGTTTTCTCTCTTCTTTTTCTCAATAAAAAAAAATGGTATGCTTTGGAACAAAAATTTGAGTGTAAAAATGGGGGTCTTCTCTGCATAGCATGCACAGAGATGTTTGCGATACCAGCTGCAGAGCCAGAATTTGCCTGGAAAAACGAAGTATAAACAGTACCCTGTGAAACTGCGTTTTAGATTAGCGTTTCAAAATGTTCATTCTGCCTTTGTAAAGAAAGTATAAATGCACCCTAATTCTGATCCAGGGGGAAAATGTTTTGACCATTCCCCACAAATTCACCCTCCCCCGAAAGTTCTGTGTCCGTATTTTGTATATAATTTGTGTGGGCATTTGTATATAACTGATGTGTGAGCGGCACGCACATACGTACAATACAAACTGAAGAGAGCAGTCAAGGCAGGACTAAATCCTACTAAGTGCCCATTCACACTCACTTTGTTAGAGTGGTCTAATTAAGACCCGTTCCTCAGGGGCGGTTCTGAGGTGAGTGTGAATGCTAAAGTGGTCCAGGAAGCATTCTTCTGGAGCGCTCCAGAAGACCACCTCGGGAGGTGGTCTTGAGGAATGGTTTTTAGTAATAGACCGCTCTAACGTGCAATGTGAAAGCGAAAGCGATCCTAAAGCGTACTTCAACCGGAAGTGAGTGTGTGTTCCGCGGGAAATCTTGTTTGAATTTCCTTGATTGTCCTATAGGTGCAGGCCACCACTGCATGATAGAATGATGAAAAGAAAGAAACATAAGAAAAGATAAAAAGAGGAATGGATATAATGATAAAAACAGAGAAAAACATAAGAAAACAAGGAAAGATAGATGATAGAATGATAAATAGAAAGAAAAACGTAAGAGATATAAAGAAAGAAAAGATGATAGAATGATAAAACAACAGAAAACAAGGAAAAATAAATGACTTAAGGAAAAGGTAAAAAAAGAGAAGACGAGAGAATAATGAAAACAAAGGAAAACACAAGGCAAGGTGAAAAAAGACAAGCTGGTAGTATGGTAGTATCATATGCACACGGAGAAAAAAGGAAAGTGGCAAAAAAAAAGAAGCCTTGGAAAGATATAAAGATAAATGCATCAGGCAGGCAGTATATGGTTTGAATTCTGCGCGAAAAATTGACCCTCTGAGACCTGAGCTGCCATAGCAACAAGATCACTTTGACTTGTTGAGCGATTTGAGACATAAAAAATGCGTGGAGTGTGAAAGCAATCAAACCTTTCCTCTCGAACTGTTCCTCTAGAGCGGTCTAACTTGGAGTGGTCTAACAGGTAGTGTGAATGGGATCTATAATAGTACAAAGATTGAGCTGCTTATTCCTCAAACGAGCGGAGGTTTGTTGAATTGAACTACTGAAGTCACAAGCTTCAAATATTGATTTTTTTCCTGAGAAGCGTTGATCTGTCTAATATCTCAAACTTGAGCTTTTAGGGGTTAGTAGGAATGCACCTAGCGATTCAATCCTTAACCAGCTCCTTTCAACCTTGAGAAGTATCTAGAAATCATATTTGACATTCAACTCTAATATCTCAAACTTGAGCTTTTAGGGGCTAGTAGGAATGCACCTAGCGATTCAATCCTTAACCAGCTCCTTTCAACCTTGAGAAGTATCTAGAAATCATATTTGACATTCAACTCTAATATCTCAAACTTGAGCTTTTAGGGGCTAGTAGGAATGCACCTAGCGATTCAATCCTTAACCAGCTCCTTTCAACCTTGAGAAGCATCTAGAAATCATATTTGACATTCAACTCTAATATCTCAAACTTGAGCTTTTAGGGGCTAGTAGGAATGCACCTAGCGATTCAATCCTTAACCAGCTCCTTTCAACCTTGAGAAGCATCTAGAAATCATATTTGACATTCAACATTGAAGGCTTCTTCTTCAAGTTAACATTACTTCCTGTGTGAGGCATAAACCAAACCAAATCTTGGAAAATATTGTTTTTTTTATCCCTTTTACTCTGCTTCTCATTTTGATAAGGAACATGCCAGACCACTGTCTTCTTCAAATGTCTACACGTTGATGCATTTAAAACATGTTACCTTTCCACTTTCATTTTTTTTACTTCCTGATTTAATTTGCAAACCTGATGGGTGATGGAGTTGATCCACAAACTCCCCTCCCCCTTTTAGGCTTTTTGCACTTGACTTGTTTAACCCGTACTATCCTTAACCCTGGACTAATTGTCCGTCTGTCCGTCTGTCCTTCTGTCCTGCTTTCTCGTTAGCGATAACTCAAGAACCACATTAGTTATGAACTAGTATGTATCAGTAGGAAAATGATCCGATTAGATTTTGGGGTACATAGATGAAAGGTCAAAGATCACAGAGGTCAATTTATGAAATTGCAGGTGTTAGCTTCGTTAACGTGATATCTCAAGAACCAATTGAGGTATGAGATTCAAACTTAGTACTAGTATGTTTCACCATATGAAGGCGATCAAATTTAATTGTGGGGTACATAGGTCAAAGATCAAAGGTCCTGGAGGTCATTTACCATGAAATTTCAGGTTTTGCCTTGTTAACACTCTCTTGAGCTCAATTTGAGGTATTGACTTCAAACCTGGAACTAGTATGCATCACCATAGTGAGGCAAACTGATTAGATTTGACATGTCATGGAGGTCATTATATATATGGAATTAATTTTTTTACCTTTGTTATCACCATATCTCAAATACTTTTATTCATGATTAGGAGGAGATAAAGTGATCAGACTTTTTGGTTTTAAGGTGTAAGGTCTAATTTTTAAAGAGGTTAGAGGTTAACATGTAGTTGTAGGCTTTTTATTCTGGTTATCACAATATTTCAAGAACAGTTTAAGCCATTAACTGAATTTAGGTGCAGGCATATAGGAGACGCAGTCGCATTCATCTTGTTTCTTTATGTTCTCATTTGCAATTCAAGTCCCGTACTATTTCCCCAGCCAGAGCGCTTATAGCCCTACCAGAGGTGGGGCTAACCCTGCTTTTTCCAGGGCTAAAATAATCCTGTACTATCTTGGTAAAGTGCAATGTGAACAGAAAGTGGGCTAGACTTAGTCCTGTACTGTCGGTAGGGCTAAATCCTAAAGCCCCACCGATAGTACAGGACTGTGTAAAAAGCCTATAATAGGACCCCGTTCTCATTACGAGATTGGAAAGTGGACCGCTGTGGATCGTGCCGAAATGACGTTGCCGAGAGGTGGCGCAATCTAGCGCATGCTAGAGCATGCTATCCATTGTGAGAATGGGGTCTAGCCAAACAAAACAAGTATATGATATCAGTCATTTGTTAGGTTCCTCTAGTAGGGTATCATCTTCTCTTTCCTTTTCTCAAAGTCTGTAAAATACAAAAATTATTTATGGAAATTTATTTTATTAAGCCTACTTTCTACCTCCCCCCCCCCCCCCCCCCCCCAATGGAGAAAAAAATATCAACTGCATGCTAACACTTTTCAGGATATTATTCATCAAATTTGTGTCAACATTCTAACTACATTGAAATGCAAGAAACTACAAACATTTTACTTTCATTATCATTCAAACAGTGTTCATATTATAGTGACAAAGAGAAATGCAATGTTTATTCAATGTTATAACTCTGGACAACAACAAAACAAAAGACTTATTGGAAGTTCAGATAGAAAAGTGTTCCAGTTAGCTGAAAGAAAAATCTTCAACACACAAACATACATAGATATTGAATATAGTAAGAAACTAGCTTTAATCATGGTTCTACCGCAGGGTCCATGCTTTTTTCATCATCGCACATTTTTTAGTGTTTTGAATTAGTTTTATTTGGGTATTGACAGAGATGGTTTCATGCTCAAGTGTAGTACTTCCTTCTCTCTATCAGTTCTACCATATATGGGTACTGCTGTGTATAGATATATAGTTAGGGTTCTCTGATTTTCTTTTGGCATCTTCCCAAATAAGGAGAGTATGGATTTCAGCACTAAGCTTTTGTAATTAGAAGAGGATTATGTTCTCGTTAGCAAACAAGATTTGAAGAAGAGATTCTGAGCGACAAGTGGGTGAAAGCAAGGACTTCCGACTCATTATATCCACAAATAGTTTTCCACAACATAGAAAGCAGTAGAATACAGCACTGTTCACATATAGAGGTGTGATGGTCATGGTCTTTGGACTGTGAATCACCTGGTTTGTGGTTTGAGTCCCAGCAGCAGCACTAATGTTCTTTTGGTGACACATTAAAGAGAAGGTTGAGTTCTGGGAAAGGTGAAAAATACACTAAAGGAAAAAAGAAACTTATAAAAGTTCAAGAGATCACCAAATTAAATTCTCTGCATGGAAATGTACCAAATTTGGATATAATGTTGATTCAATGCATGGCTTTAAATGACAGTCAATAACAAAAAGTTTTCTTCAATGCCACAAAAGAAATGTGCACTGAAGCAAAGGACTCTCTAATCCCCAAGTCACAAAGACAAACTGCAGCCTTGTACACCATATGCATGTCAATGAATGAAACAAAAGAATTTCAAAAGGGATTTGCAAGTTCATATCCAAACAGATTAATAGCCAGTATGTCCACCTCTAGCTTGCTGGCAAGCTGTACACCGTCTTCGCATGCTTCCGATCAGATTCGCGATGGTAGCCTGGGGAACATTGTTCCATTCCTCTTGCAGTGCTGCAATGAGCGTCTCCCTATTGATGGGTTGATTGTCACGCCTTGACACACGTCGACCAAGCTCTTCCCAGAGATGTTCAATTGGGGAAAGGTCTGGTGAACGGGCGAACCATGGCAGAACATCAATATCCTCTTGCTCGAGGGGTGCAAATCCCTTTTGAAATTCTTTTGTTTCATTCATTGACATGCATATGGTGTACAAGGCTGCAGTTTGTCTTTGTGACTTGGGGATTAGAGAGTCCTTTGCTTCAGTGCACATTTCTTTTGTGGCATTGAAGAAAACTTTTTGTTATTGACTGTCATTTAAAGCCATGCATTGAATCAACATTATATCCAAATTTGGTACATTTCCATGCAGAGAATTTAATTTGGTGATCTCTTGAACTTTTATAAGTTTCTTTTTTCCTTTAGTGTAATTTGTGAGCTTTTTCATTGCTTTCATGTCAATTTGGAAGAACATCATAATAGAAATGTCCCCTGAAAAGTATTTCTTTTCAAATGCTCTCATTTGCGAAATATGACAAGATATAGCTGAAGTGTTCAGGCCGAACATTCACAGAGATGCCAAGTTCAAAAAAATTTTATGCGTGAGATTTTCATGACTCGGCGTCTCGGCGAGTGCCGTATCGACGTGCGATCCATGGCCATTACGTAGGACTACGTACAAGAACCATGCGATGCGCGCGCGCGATTCATCGTACTAGTACAGTATATCATGTACGTACCGTGTACGTAGTAGCTGATATGTCATGTATGTACATTCATTGCTGCTGCACACTGTGCGCTCTCTAACCCTCGCGCGTGCCAGGCTAGACGGCTCGTGCGAAGGTGGTCGGCCAGTGCGTAGTCTAGCAAATAATGCTACTTTTTTTTTTTTCCTGTCGGGTCCCGATGCGTGAGAAAAACGGGTGCCATGCGTGAGACCGTGAGACGGACCCTAAATGCTTGAGTCTCACGCATAATGCGTGAGACTTGGTAGCTCTGCATTCATGCCACACTTGTGTGCAGTCCCATATACCAATATCTGTGTGCAGTGCATGCACTTTTCAACGAGATTGGGCAGATTTCCTATCATTATTGTGATTCTAAATCCTCAAGCCTTATGATGTACATATTCCCAAGAGTTCTGTGATATCTAATGCAAATATCCAGTGCTCATATCTAACAGATACCCAGCTCCCGTGGACCCCCAAATCTAACTCTAGCTCCCCCCCCCCCCCCCCCATTGTAAAATTTGAAGGGGGGGTGGCTGGTCCCCTTACAGAGAGAAAGTAAATATCTCAATCCAAATCTCCTGTGAAAAGACGATAAGAGTAGAACCCTGATATCTGTTTTCCATGTGACATGCGAATGTTAACAAATGTAAAAATACCATCCTGATGTAGGAACTTTGCTTGACTCTTGGGAAGAATATTTCTAATAATATTTTGGTAGCACTATCATTTGGAACTTTGTTTTCTAGAAGATAGCTTCAGTGTGAACATTGCTTTGGCATTGAAATAGGTTAGTGGGACTGGGGAAGAGAGAGAGAGAGACAGAGAGAGACAGAGAGAGAGACAGAGATATATAAGAGGACGAGAGAGACAGAGAGAGAGAGAGGGAGAGAGAGTGTTAGAGCTTGGGAGGAAACAAGATCACTCAGTTCCTACCAGAAGATAAGATGAGATACAAACAAGCTCTACCTAGGTCAGATAGAAATACAACCACACTAGTCTTCAATACCCAGCTGAAAATTAAGTTGAGAATCAGAAAACTATTTACAAAGTAAATTAGAAACTTAGCTAAATTAGTAACTTTTCACTAAAAATATCTCAAGTATTGTTTTGTCCCTATAAAACTTTAAAACTGATTTTACATAATTTCAAACAACGGCAAAATTTTCTGACTCTTTACTTTGAAAACTGCTGTAAAGCTGTAGGACTATTTTTCTTGTCTGTGGACATTATGTTGTTGTTGTCATTTTTCCTTTTTGATGTACTTAGTTTATCCTCTCTTTATTAGTTCACTTACGAATGTGTTGGTAACAAAACATATCACATCTCATCTCATCTCAGTGAACAATCAAAATAATATTCCTCATAGCTTTTTTCCCATGTTGTTGAATAAATATGATTGAGCACGTCATGAGATAATGATTAAACAGTAGTAAAAGATATCTCTTCTAATCTGATGCAGCTTTAACATGTTCTGGACTCTGATACACATAATCTGCATTAGCACACATACTTTATTGTACACAACATCATTACTGATTACTAGGTTTGCTTATCTTCTCCAAAACTGTATGATATATCGACAATAATTTTCTGAACTTTGTGGGAAGTAGTCAGAGGTGTCCTCTAAATTTTCTATAGGATGTGCCCACTTGATCTGGCAGTTGTGATTTCAAATCCAGCCCCCCCCCCCCAATATATTTTTATTACACTTATTCTAATCTCAAACCTTGTACATCATTATATTGATGTCAAGTTAAGACAATTGCAATAAATGTATTGATTTTTAGAAAATACTGTTTTCATCCTATTCATACAAAAATTCCCCAAAGCTGTTTATCTAAAATTCATTTTGCTGAGATTTGATATAAAGATTACATATACCGAGGATAAAAACTAGGTGATCTAGTTATTTCCATTTTGTTCACTTTTCACTTGCTTATCAATCATCAGAGGATATATACATGCCCCTCAAAGTTGTGCTGCCCTGTCTAAATTCAGGAATGACGATGTTAGTTAAAGTAGAACGTTAATGATTTTAAATATTGGCTTAATACTTATTATTGCATAGATGGCATAAATTAAACTAGGTTATCCAAATTCAACGCTTGGAAACATTTGAAGTAATGATTATTATCAATTATAAAACGGTAAGATACAGCCCCCGATATAGCAGCTGAAGAGCTCCTCGAACGCTGCTGAGATATGTGATGACACACCCTGGACCAGTCCTGTCTAAGCAGACGATGTCCCATAACATCTTACACATTTTTCAGAGCCTATTTTGTCATCTCCTCTTCACTTATTTCTCTTCCTTCACTAGCGTCAGTCTTAATGTTAGTCTGTTGCCTCACTCTTAACTTCGTGTATGGTATTATTCTGATGAAAAATGCAGCGTTAAAAAAATAAAGGAATCAGTCACTTGTAAACAAAATAAGACGCCATTGTATTTTCAGCTGCTTGCACCGGGGCATGTTCGGCGTTTCAAGAGGGAACGAATACCATCCTGCTATTATTCGGAGGGCTTTTCAATTTGAAAGTGGGGTTTATTTCATTGATCATTGACCCTTCTCCTATGTATTTACAATCAAACGGTTTTAGCTATCAGAATCAGTTTCACTTTCCCTTTATAATGGTGTGAAATAAGGTCATGTTTAAATACACCAAACTCTTTATAATTTGATAAATAATTGCATTGCAATTACGTTCATTCATTATAGGACGTCGTCTGCTTAAGCAGGATCGATCCCGAGTGTGACGACATCAAAACATCGCTATATTTCTGGCGAATCCTCGGATATTCCAGATGCTGAGAAGAGCTTTTATTTGTGTTGTTTTTATAATCACCAGATACGCAGTTGACATAAAACTTATACGATTGCCATCTGTAAGCTTCCCAGTTTCTAGTGATACATTAATTGCCATATTTGTGATTTTCTTTGAATATCTACTTTAAAAGAAAAATTGGTTGAATTGGTTGAATGAATTTGTTTTTATCATCATTAGAGCTTGAATGACTGCTGTTCCTTAATAGGAGTGTTATTTAAGGTGAGAAAGTCCCCTTTTATATTTCATTAGTTCCACATCTTCAGAAGATGAAAAAAACCTGAAATTCAATCGTGAATATATATCTGTACTATATGCTGCAATAGCATATACTTAGCAGCATTGTTTAAGGCTCCTTTAAGTTCTGTTAATACTGTACATTTACTTTAGGCAGAAATAGAGTAATGATGGTCATATGTACTCCAACTGTTCAATTGTTTTTATGTGGATCTTCTTTTTATTTACTGTGAAACCAGCAAATTTCACAACCAGTGAAACTTTGCAAACTGTTAATGATGGATGTTTTCCCAGTAAGGAACTTTAGTGATTGTTATATTCATCACTTTGCTGCTGGAAACTGTTATATCTGGACCACTTGTGTGAACATGAGTTTCATGCTTGCAAAATGTTCAGGTTTTACAGTAGACTGATTGTTGAAAAAACTTAATCAAAGAGAGTAAAAACACACTTAGTTTGTAGAAACCAGATTGTTAAACCTGTCTGTATGATGGGAAGATGTACAACAATGTACTTGGTAGAAAGGAAGTTAATTAGCATTTCAAAGGAATTGCAATTCAATTTTGTCATCTGAAAAAAAAGAGACTAAAATGAGAGGAAATAAAAGATTAGAAAGGAATATAATATCCATATGCAGAGACTGAGTAATACCTATTAGACCACTACGAGATATGTGATATCAACAGTAATCACATCACTTACACCATAATTTTTCTTAAGGGGCGTGACATTAGTCAGAATAAACAGACGCTAAACAACTCATACCTGTAACCATTGAGTTATGATCCTTCGTAAACATTCTTTATTTGCTCTGTTGGATCTTAAAGTTATGTATTTTCTTTTGAGACAAAGATTAGCCATTATTGAAAAGATGAAAATAACTTTTATTGGTGTTATATTGATACTTTTATAAAGGGGTGTAGCAGGATGAATAAACAGACGCTACTAGTGAGTAAGCTTATCGTCTGAAGATTACAATCTGAAATGATATATAATCAACAGTTCATGTTTACTCATATTTACTATCAGCTGAGTCAATTAATAGTTTACAGCTCAATAGAAACCACAAAAAATATGTCCATCAACTTGATAAACAGTACTTTGGATCGTGAAATAGATATATGAAAAGATAACTTTCAGATTGCAAACCGACCCCGTTCCAACTACTTAAATTCATTGTATTACTATACGGAAACCATATGGCTATATGATAAGAACCGGTAATTAAGTTTTTATAGTCTGAACGTCGTTTAATGAAACATGATACAGCGAAAGGCATGTTTGAGCATTGTTTCAAATAAAAACTTGATAAAAGCTACGTTCATACAGGACTTGTGGTTTCGAAACTTTAAGTTAACAAAACCACGACTCCCTAACCGCAACGAGGGTTCACATGAGCCCTAAACTACGAACTTAAACTACAAGCCAAGTGATCTTCGTGGTTAACCCTGGAAGTAGATACTACCGATTGTGTGTACAGTACACATACAGATCCGGTGTTAATAATTCGCGCGAAGGGTATGACCTGGAAATTTAACATGAACAGCGAGGTCATTCCTAACCACAAGCTTGCGAAACTTAAAGTTTATTACGTTCACATTGGCCGAGACTTCGACAGAGGACCCCCGCTGCTTGTGGTTAAGGGCTTAATCACGAGCTTGCTTGTGGTTCTATATAGAACCACGAGTAAACTTAAAGACCTCAGCCTGACCCAAAACAACCATATATTGACGTAAAGCTTAGTAAACAAAGAATATAATTACCCTGGGTATTCATAAATTTTCGTCTCCGTTTATCCATAAAAAATAAAAAAGATAATTTTTTTTGGTCTGCCCCCTCCCTATTGCGTAACAAGAGAGGAAACTGCAGGGGGTCGCTAGACGTGTGACGACATGTCATGTATACAGCTCCGAGTGCGTCTACACGATATGTCGTCATCAAATTTTCACCCCCCGCAAAGTAGCGTTCCTCAGAGACGGGGCCCTCGTCAGAAAAACCACCGGGGCTCAACATTCGGGACGCTGTTACTCATTCCACAGGAAACGGAATCTCATGAAGTTGGTTTTAATTTGTTCAGAAAATATATAGCTCCCCGTGGATGAATAAAGTGTATATTTCAAAATTCGGTCAGGCTGAGGTCTTTAAAGTTTCGAAACCACAAGTCTGTTAATATACGGGCTGAAACTACAAGATAAACTACAAGTTAACTAAAGTTTTGAAACTACAAGTGAAACTTAAAGTTTAGCTCCCATCGTGTGAACGTAACTAATGAATCAGCATCCCTTGTAGTCTGAATGTTGTATCGTACAAGAATCATATAACTGGGCAGGGCTTATGATGTGTGTGTACGCTGATGATACCAATGAGCTGTAATTTCGTACTTCATTGCTGTTCATGACATAACCTAATACAAGACATGCAGATATGGTGTCCGCTGACTTCCCCAAACAAACCTTTATACATGTTTCTTTATACGATGTTGTAGTCAAGTCTGAATGCTCCTTTCGCTATACAATGATTCTTTGTACGACATTTATTTATAAAAGTCTCGTATAACTCTCCTGTAGTCTGAACAGGCTATGAATAACTTCAAACTTTTAATGGTTTGGAATAGGTGTATACCAGTTGCCATCCGGTAACCTTTGATAGGCTGTGTAGGTAAGTACTGATAATATGAATAAATATTGAATCTGTTGATTGTCATATGGATCTACTGATTATTAAGTTTATTTATGGTGTCATTTTGATTGAGGAGAGGATTAGAGGCTAGTGATGTGAATTTTGGATGGATCTCCTCTTTCTTACCCTGGTGGCAAATTTATGGGATATGATTGCTTTGCCCCCCCCCCCCCCCCCTCCCCCCAGCAATCAAATTATGACCCAAATGTACCTGAGAATCTGAGAACCCTCTTTTCTTCTTTTTTGTCAGAATTTTTTGGAATGGCCCCCTCCCCCCATTTACAAAAAACTTGATCCACTCCTGCTTGTCTCTTTAATTTATCTTTTTGGGGAATGTGGTGGAGGAGGGTGGGGATGTAGTTTCGCATTATAATCTCATTAAGTCATATTGTATATTTATATATGCAACTAAATGTGACTATTCCCTGTTGTATTACTATGAGTTTTTTAGGAATCTTTCACTGCGTCACTTTTCAACACAGAATACATTGTATGTGACAAAGTTTCTATGAAGCTCCTCAATGCAAACAGATTTGTTCTTCTTCTTGGATCACTACACAGACATGGACAAATAGATCAAGAGATCAGAGCCATCTATACACAGACTTTGGCCAACTTGGTTCCAGTAGGTACCAACATGGCACATGTTGCTGTGTTAGGCAAGCATGCAACAAAGGAATATATGCCATGTTGGCCAAGCTCTGTGTATGGATGCAAGAGGTATGTACAATTGACAACAATATAGGCAATTTGTATTGTTCATATTAATACTAGCATCTGAGGTGGCTGTATGTCTTAGACGTACCATGTTAACCTGACACCTGTTGAGATGAGACCTGACATCACCTTCTTACCAGTTTGAGACTGAGTGATGAGACTGACCTCACAGGTTGGGGTCATTTTGGGTCCTGTCATCTTTCAGCAGGGGATCTTCCTATTCTCCTTTCCTTCTTACCTGTGGAATTCTTCTTTCGTCTTTCCACATCCCCCCCTTCTTCTCATGTGCTCACTGTACTCCAGAATATCTATCAACCTTCACTGTGACCTATGTGAATCATACAGTTCACTCTGCATGCATGTCTTCCACCGTGTTTTCGTGTTCGGTATTATGACATCGTTGATTCATCTCACCATCCTTGTAGTGAAATTAAATTATAAGACAATATTTTAGAGAGATATCAGTATGTAGCATGAGTCTTTCCTGAAACTCTTATTGATCATGAACACTCTGTCACATGCACAGTTCGGTTACCATAATGTCACTTGCCTGCATTGGTTGTAGGCCTATAGAGATAATTTTCTTTTTCTACAATTTGATTCCTATTTGAATACCTACCAATTCTAATACATTATTGATTCGTACAGTATTCATTCATTCATGAGGTGCCGTCCCGAGACCGGGGTTGGCGACTATGCACTTCCATCTTTTTAGATCAGAAGATCTACAAGTTCAACCCTAACCCTAACCCTAACCCTAACCCTAACCCTAACCCTAACCCTAACCTTAACCTGTCTATATAGCAAAGTCCAGTCCACTGCTTATTGTTATCAAACCAAGTGATCCGTTGTCTACCTCTTTCACGTTTTCCTTCTATTATTCCTTCTAGTAGTAACTAGTAACTGCAGTCCAGCATATTGTCCATAAACAAGAAAATATAATTATGCTGTTTTTACTCATAGCATAGGTTTCCATTTATCTCCAGTGGAATAGCTTTGTAGCTTGTAGAAAACATCAACACTTCAGCCAATTATAGCCCTACTCCAAGGCCCCAAAAGACAGGGACAAAACTCTTGTACTCGACCTCATACTAAGCCCTTATCAACACCTCTACACCATGCTGCTTCAAGCTCAAAAAAATTCCTTTTCATCCTAGAAATAGGAGGAAAAACAGGGGAAATATTCACCAAGCTGAGAATAATGGAAATGTAATGTTTTATCACTCAACGTTTCTAAATTTCCACATTTTTTCAAGGCAAAGTGAATTAGGAGCCTCCCTCTGGGTAGAAAAATTAGTAACCTTCCCTTTAGGAGGCGTTAATCCCTTTCTTTAATCCCTTTGAGGCAGAAAGCGGCATGCTGTAAATAGGCGCATGTAGAGAAGGGTTACATAGGTCCCTCTTCGTAGCACCGAATAACACTGGTACATAGTAAAGAAAAGTGCAATCACAGGAAAGATCTCCCACATATCTACGGATTATGACAAAAGTGCTCTGTGTAGAGCCCTGTGTTTCCTCACGAACTTGCTATTCTAAGGCACATTATTAAAAGAAGTGTACTGTAAAACAGGGCGATTAGGAACAGTTTTGACATATTTTGCTTTACAGCATTTTCATTACATTGCCAGTGGCAAATATTTTGCCGCCATGAAACGTCCATTCTTGTTACCTTTCTATTCACATATAAAAGAAACCATCAATATCAGATTTAATTGCTATATGGAATTTTGTGACTGTTCCTATTCACTCCAACATCGGGGTGAATAATTGGGAACAGAATTGAAAATTATTAAAACTCTTACTTGTATAGCAAGAAACTTAAATTCATTGTGAAAGGGGTTTGGATTGATTAGATAATAAAAGAGAACGCTTTCAGATGCATCGGAATGCATTATCATGAATTTAAAAGATGAAAGCTTGTCTTTGAAATCACTACAGACATGAAAAACGGTACCATGTGTTAAGGGAACTGCAATTTGTTTTAATATTGTTTGCATCGTGGCTTTAGCAAAGATATAAGGAAAAACGGGCATCGCATATGTATAATATTATTAGCAGTAAGCAATAGATGTTTGGTCATTGCATAGAGGGTTGGGGTCAGGGGAATCAGTAGACTATATCTTGAATTTTGGTTCTTTTCCATTCATATAATGGCCCTCATGAATATTTCATGGATAATCCTGTTTGGAACATGTGTATATTGTTTTTATATTTATTTAATAACTTATTGAGTGAAAAAATATTTGCAGAACTATGCCAGATAGGGTATCAGGGTTCTTAAGGGGCCTGGAAATGACTGTTCTAACAATATGGCGTTGAGTTTTCAGCCTTTTCTATTATTCATACCTTGATTTATGTGTAAAATATTATTATTACTCAATGTTCAACAAAAATCTTTTTTCTATGATTTTCTTTTCTTTCTTTTCTCTTCTCTTATCTTCTCTGCTCTTCTCTTCTCATCTAGCATAGCTCTTCTCTTCTCTTCTCTTCTCATCTAGCATCTCTTCACTTCTTTTCTCTTCTCTTCTGCTCTCTTCTCTTCTCTTATCATCTAGCATCTCTTCTCTTCTCTTATCATCTAGCATCTCTTCTCTTCTCTTATCATCTAGCATCTCTTCTCTTCTCTTCTCTTCTCTTATCATCTAGCATCTCTTCTCTTCTCTTCTCTTCTCTTATCATCTAGCATCTCTTCTCTTCTCTTATCATCTAGCATCTCTTCTCTTCTTTTCTCTTCTCTTCTGCTCTCTTCTCTTCTCTTATCATCTAGCATCTCTTCTCTTCTCTTCTCTTCTCTTCTGCTCTCTTCCCTTCTCTTCTCATCTAGCATCTCTTCACTTCTTTTCTCTTCTGCTCTCTTCTCTTCTCTTCTGCTCTCTTCTCTTTTCTTCTCTCTTCTCTTTTCTTCTCTCTTCTCTTTTCTTCTCTTCTGCTCTCTTCTCTTCTCTTCTCTTCCCTTCTGCTCTCTTCTCTTCTCTTCTCATCTAGCATCTCTTCACTTCTTTTCTCTTCTCTTCTGCTCTCTTCTCTTATCATCTAGCATCTCTTCTCTTCTCTTCTCTTCTGCTCTCTTCTCTTCTCATCTAGCATCTCTTCTCTTCTCTTCTCTTCTCTTCTCTTCTCTTCTCTTATCATCTAGCATCTCTTCTCTTCTCTTATCATCTAGCATCTCTTCTCTTCTTTTCTCTTCTCTTCTGCTCTCTTCTCTTCTCTTATCATCTAGCATCTCTTCTCTTCTCTTATCATCTAGCATCTCTTCTCTTCTCTTCTCTTCTGCTCTCTTATTTTCTCTTCTCTTCTCTTCTGCTCTCTTCTCTTTCCTTCTCTCTTCTCTTTTCTTCTCTTCTGCTCTCTTCTCTTCTCTTTTCTTTTCTTCTGCTCTCTTCTCTTCTCTTATCATCTAGCATCTCTTCTCTTCTCTTCTCTTCTGCTCTCTTCTCTTCTCTTCTTTTCTCTTCTCTTCTGCTCTCTTCTCTTCTCTTATCATCTAGCATCTCTTCTCTTCTCTTATCATCTAGCATCTCTTCTCTTCTCTTATCATCTAGCATCTCTTCTCTTCTCTTCTCTTCTGCTCTCTTATTTTCTCTTCTCTTCTCTTCTGCTCTCTTCTCTTTCCTTCTCTCTTCTCTTTTCTTCTCTTCTGCTCTCTTCTCTTTTCTTTTCTTCTGCTCTCTTCTCTTCTCTTATCATCTAGCATCTCTTCTCTTCTCTTCTCTTCTGCTCTCTTCCCTTCTCTTCTCATCTAGCATCTCTTCACTTCTTTTCTCTTCTGCTCTCTTCTCTTTTCTTCTCTCTTCTCTTTTCTTCTCTCTTCTCTTTTCTTCTCTTCTGCTCTCTTCTCTTCTCTTCTCTTCCCTTCTGCTCTCTTCTCTTCTCTTCTCATCTAGCATCTCTTCACTTCTTTTCTCTTCTCTTCTGCTCTCTTCTCTTATCATCTAGCATCTCTTCTCTTCTCTTCTCTTCTGCTCTCTTCTCTTCTCATCTAGCATCTCTTCTCTTCTCTTCTCTTATCATCTAGCATCTTTTCTCTTCTCTTCTCTTCTCTTATCATCTAGCATCTCTTCTCTTCTCTTATCATCTAGCATCTCTTCTCTTCTTTTCTCTTCTCTTCTGCTCTCTTCTCTTCTCTTATCATCTAGCATCTCTTCTCTTCTCTTCTCTTCTGCTCTCTTCTCTTCTCTTCTCTTCTGCTCTCTTCTCTTTTCTTCTCTCTTCTCTTTCCTTCTCTCTTCTCTTTTCTTCTCTTCTGCTCTCTTCTCTTCTCTTATCATCTAGCATCTCTTCTCTTCTCTTCTCTTATCATCTAGCATCTCTTCACTTCTTTTCTCTTCTCTTCTGCTCTCTTCTCTTCTCTTTTCATCTAGCATCTCTTCTCTTCTGCTCTCTTCTCTTCTCTTCTGCTCTCTTCTCTTTTCTTCTCTCTTCTCTTTTCTTCTCTTCTGCTCTCTTCTCTTCTCTTCTCTTCTGCTCTCTTCTCTTTTCCTCTCTCTTCTCTTTTATTCTCTTTTGCTCTCTTCATTACTCTTCTGCTCTCTTCTCTTCTCTTTTCTTTTCTTCTCTTCTGCTCTCTTCTCATCTATTCTCATCTCTTCTCATCTCTTCTGCTCTCTTCTCGTCTCTTCCGCTTTCTCTTCTGCTCTCTTCTCATCTCTCTTCTCTTAATTCTCTTCTCATCTCTTCTCTTCTGCTCTCTTCTCTTCCCTTCTGCCCTCTTCTCTTCCCTTCTCTTCTCTTCTGCTCCTGCTCTCTTCTCTTCTCTACTCATCTCTTCTATTCTATTCTCTTATCTTTTGTTTTCTTTTCTTTTCATTTCCTATCTCTTTTTTGTTTTTTTCTGATACTAGGACCCCGTTCTCGTTACAAGGGATAGCATGATCTAGTGCGTGCTAGATCGCGCCAAGGTGAGAACGCGGCGACATGATTTCGGCGCGCTCCACAGCAGTCTGTGGCGATCCCAAACCGGACCACCTCTAGAGGGTTCTCAAGAGATAGCTTGATCTAGAGCATGCCTATTCGCAGTTTACTGTGTAGAGAGTGTTAAGATAGATCGCACAACCCTCTGCGGGTGTGAACCCGCGGCATGCCAGTGGACTTCCCTGGCGCGCCCCACGATGGAGCGATCCACTTTCCAATCTCGTAAGAGAACGGGGTCAACTTGAAGAAGACAAAAATTAGCCATCATAAATATTGACTTCTGTCACAGGCCAGGGAAACTAGATTACAGTCTTATCTCATTATGCAGGGGCGGATCCAGGATTTAGTAAAAGAGGGGGCACAAAAATGAAAGTTTGTAAAAAGGTAGACCCGTATTTTTTTGGTCTCGCCAGCTTCTCGAAAAGTCGCTCAGTGGGGGGGGGGGGACGAAAAAAATGTTTTCGCCAAACCTTCAAAAATCGCTTAGTAAGGGGTTATGGGGTCCAGTTTCCCTCCATAATTCCCTGACAAGCAAAAAAAAAAAAAAAAAAAAAGGTCTTCACTCTAAAAGGGGGGGCACAATCGCGAAAATGGCGGATCGTCTATGGTAAAAATTCATACTTCTCTTCCAAAAGGGGGGGCACGGGCCGGCTGTGCCCCCCTGGATCCGCCAATGTCATTATGTATTCAGTAGATGGAAATAATTCAAATAAATACTAATTATTCTCACAAATACATGTATCATGAAAACAATGAATAAGTCTGGTAATTTTGGATTTATCAAGTTTTGAAAGAGAGCAGATTTCATTTCCAAGGTTTCTTTCTATTTCTGTAGATAGATTCTAAATATACCCCTTAGGGCACTGTGGTAATCATTCTAGGAATCAGAATCATAAAATGAGGCTGGGTGATTTAATTTGTGACCTGGATCTAACAACTTACAAGTTTTTCCAATTAATCTGAAGATTAAATTTCAAGGTCCTGGTTGAATTTTAAAAAGTGATGTAGCCCACTGTGGTGACTCCACGCATGAGGCAGTCAGGACTGCACATGTGTTTGGGAGAGAGAGAAATGGGGGAGGAGGGTTTGTTAAGGTTGCATTCATGCAAACATTTTTTTGGCTCAGAATCATGTTTCAAAAGACGTTTAGGTTAAAACACGGTTGCGTTCATTCAATTTTTTGTCGGTCATAAAAATAAATGTGTTTGAGATCGCCAAGCTGAAACACTGAAAAGGTGCATTTTGTAATTGCATGAACGCAACGGAGATCCCAATCTTGATTCTATGACATTGTTTAGAAGAAAAGGTGAGAGAAGGAAAACAATAAAGGAAAACATAAGGACACACAATAATTCAAAAAGAAATATGTGAAAAAAGATAGAAAGGAAAAATGGCAAAAGAATAAAGACAAATGATAACAAGTCATAAGGAAAGACAAGATGAAAGAATGCTAAAATATAGATATATAGCAAAAGAACCGAAAGATGGAAAATAAAGAGATACATAGGAACGGATAAAAGAAAAGATAAAAATTGAGAGAATAAAATAAACAGGGAAAAAAAGAAAAAGAAGATGATAGGATAACAACAAAGATTAACACTAGGAAAGATAGGAGAGGATAAAGGAATAAAGATAAAGAAATACAAAGTTCATGACAGAAGAAAAGATGAAAAAAGAAAAATATGAAAAACATGAGGAAAGGAAGAAACGAAGAATAACATAAGGAAATATAGAAAGAGAAAATATAAATTACAGGAGGAAATATAGAAACAGGAGATGAACGCTCTCTCCACAAGAAACCATGTTTTAAAACATTGTTTTTGTATTGTGATTCTAGCTTCAAAAATTGCACAAAAAAACCCACCCCTGATGCATGGCAGGACCCTGGTGTAGAGAGCACTGGCACCTTACTGTGGTTATGTGGTTAGTCCATCCAAGGTCTGTGATAACTCCTTGGTCCATCAGGTGAGGGAGAAATTGGAAAGTAGCCTGGCATTCAGGCTCGATGAGTTTGCCTTTCTTTGTGAAAAATAAGTTCAACCTGGTCTAGAGTTTGTTGAGTACCCAATCTCACTGTGTCTCTTATACTCCTTTCATATTAAGCCAATATAGTGGAATCTAAAGCGCTTAGGCCAGATAACGCTTTGATGTGAAACGGAAGTAAGACGGCTATTCCGCTATCTACATGGGAAGTCTGTGACTACCTCAAGGTGGTTTTGACAGCGCTATCTAGCCAAAAACAGGATTAATAACTTTTCTTTTTTTATATGAACAGTCACACCGAAGAAAGCGGAATGAAGGGCAAACAAAACCCCCGATACATTGTGCAGATGACGTACTTCCGCTCTGAGCATCGCGCTCTGTTCCGCTACCATGAAATGGTAATGCCAGTATTGTGAAAGCAAAGCGAAGCAAGGTGCTTCCAAGGAAAGTGGAACAACAGCAGAATCAAGAAAAGCACTTCGGCAATCTGAAAGGGGTGTTACTCTCAGTCCTAAGAGCGTTACTGTAGAAAGGATAGTCTGAATGCCCATATTTTATTTGATTTGTTGTTACACAGCTTTACCACTTTCTGACAACACTTATGGAATTGTCGATGCGAAGAAATCATTAAAAATCTTTTCTCTCACCCAGTATTATGATTCATCAGTGTGTTGTAGGATTCCTATAAGTACAGACCATTTCAAGTGCAGCCACAATGGCATTTATATTTATCTTGAGGATGCTGAAAGTGGAAACAACTGAAGCTTTAGGTTATGTACATAAGATAGAATTCAAGGATCCCTCTTCTTCCAGTTCCACTCATAGCTTGTTCACTCTAGAGGAAATTTATACCAAACTCGTATAAAGAAACATCATATACAGAACCATTATATAGCAAAAGGGGTGTACTCATATAGAATGCTGTTGGTATCATTTCTTTATTCAAGAAAAGTAGGATATATTATACAAAGATAGACATAAGAAAATATACAACCCACAAGATTTTGAAAAGAAATTGTAGTACTGAGTATTGACATAAACATAGTGAGAAAACCTCCATTTCTCTATTTAACGTTTTGTTTACAAAAAAAATTATAATTTGTACAGAATAATTTTATTTATATAGTAATAGATTTAATTTTGCTAGTCTGAAGGGGTCAAGATGCTAGAGTTTTATACCACGGCAGAAGCCAAGTTGAGAGGCCAAACTGTGTAGAAAGAAACAAGAAAGCATGCAGTTGGTGAAGAGGGCATTGAACTACATAGGATGGATTTGAAATTAGAGTCTGTTCTAGCATTTTATGTGGTGGTTAGTGTCCATGTGCTTTCAAATGTAAATATAGGTGTTACATTTTTTTCTTTCTACCTGTCATATGCCTGAGAAGAGACCAATGTAATAATCTATAAATTAGGATGCTTGGTCCTCATTGTGCCTGAGCAAATCTTGTGGGACCTTTCAGACCAATATTTTGATAAGGTAAAAAATATCTTATTTTTACGAAAATGTTGTGAATAAGGGAATAAGATTGTAGATTACCCCAGTTTTAAACCCCCTGCTCAGACACAAACTGTTTATACCAAAACTCGATAACGAAACGTATAAAATTTTCATCGTATAGCCTACGGACTGTTCAGACACATATCTCGACCGATTAGAAAACCATTGTATAGATGCACAGTTTTCCACTGGGCATGTTGTTATGGTCGCCGCTAGCCTCTGCCTGGCCCTCAAGGTCACCCTTCGCGCACGCTGACATTAAGTCCCGCCCAGTTATACCGTTCTATGGTCGCCGAACGTTTTTAGTTCGAAACGATGCTCTGACCCCAGTTTCGTTATACAACGTTTCGTTAGTCAGCGTTCAGACACATAAATCCACATAAACCATCGTATAGCTATACTGTTTTGGTATAATTTTTTGTATCTGAACACCCTGAAAGTCTTATGAAATGAAAACTAGGAGTTGCTGTAGATTCAACACATCTATGCTGTTTGTTTTTGTTTTTTGTCCAAACAATATCAGGATAGCATGTTTTCACAGTTTTCCAGGATAAAGTGTTTTTGAAAATAATTACATTTATGGTCAACCCCCCCCCCCCTTTAAAAAAATGGACAATCAACCCAGTCTTTGGTTCTATGATCATATCGTCGCTGATTTTATGAATCGGCATAAAAATTTTAGCAGGGATTAAACCAAAATACTGGGTTTCTATTTTTTAATATCCATTGCATATGAAAGAAAATATTCCACTCTCATCACCTGTTTAATTCTACGATGATTGAATGAAAGTACGGTATTGAAATTAGCATTTTAAATGGACAAAGTTTTACGATTATCTCAGAAACATGTTTAAGCGCTGTGAGGCTCCCTATACCGGTTGTAAAATCAGTGATGAAATGTATGTATCAACGGTATCAGATAGCCTTGGAGTTTAAAGGACAAGTAACCCCACGTGATATTCTAGATGCACCTATTGTCTGCTACGTCTTTCCATGGAGGCTGCCATTTTGTGCATGACACGGATCATTAGGTACCATATGCATTGATAATAGCCTACCTTTACAACAGATACGTCGCTTTGTTCTGATTGTATTACGATTGTTATTGGCCATGGGCCTAGATAATTGACGACCCATGAGTTCTAATAGCCATCCTGTAAAGCAGATTCCTCGCTTTGTTTTGGTATTGTTACGATTGTCTCCGTCCTTGACGTCAATTCTCCGTCCTTGACGTATATTTTTTATGAAGTATATTTTTTATGAACAAATTAAGACCTTTTAAAAAATATATAAAACTAAACTTACATTTCAGAATATGTGACTTTATCTAATATATATTTGTCCTCTAAAAATCAATTACAAGTTAACGATGAAGGAAATTTTACTTGGGATGAAAAATATGTTCGTGTACACATAAAGTAATGGCAGCCCCCTTATTATTGCTAGCAGACGATAACTTGGCTGGAAAATAGTGATTTATATCTATATCCTGTGTTTTTACATGAAATTGCATGTATCAAATAAGAGGCATATACTACACCATTCAAAATAAGCTAATTCATACGCTGAGGTTAATTTCCCTTTAAATTCAGGATTATAAAAAGGTATTTATTATGTGTGTGAAATAAAAGCAAACCAGAAAAGCAACCACTTCGAACTCTGAGCTGAAAACAGGTCTCCACCTGGCACAACCTTGTAACCATCATTCCAACTGATTATTCCCATTCACAAGTCCAAATTTTAACAACTTTCTGCCTCAGCAATTCACCCCTAAACACAATAGACATGATCTAGGGCCCTGTTCAGGTGCTCTTTTAAAGCGTACCATACCATGCCAAACTGTACCGTACTGTGCCAGAAGAGGTGCCTGAACGCTCCTAAAGCGAACCAGAAGCGTGCCACGGCGGACCGCCTCTCGGGGTGGTCCAGAGCGCACCAAAGCATTCCAAAACGAACCGTACCATGCCTTGATAAGCACCTGAACGCAAACCGTACTGTACCGGAAGTGGTAATTCAACGAGCGCGCTATATTGCATGTTATTTATTCACATACCACATGAGTTTATTAGCAATACAGTGTAGTGCAGTGATTGAGAGCTCGATTGAGCGTGATGATATCAGCCGAGCGCAGGGGGCGATAGTTGTGTTGAACAGCATGCCAAATGGTTCACCTGTGACCCTGGTTGCTACTTAACGTAGCGTCCCCACGGATTTGACCGCAAAGCGTACCGAATACGTACCTCTAAGCTACGCTTACCAATATGCGCCTGAACGCTCGCTTTCTAACCACCCTGGCACGGTATGCTTTGGCGCAGCATGGTTTGCACGGTATGCTACGGCACAGTTCGTTTCCAAAAAGCGTCTGAACAGGGCCTTGGTGAAGAAGGAGAGGAAAACCACAAAGTGGGAGACTCCTGCATCAATCATGATTCAGTCCTTTTTGGTGTCACAATAAATGGGTCATAAACCTCAACCAATTGTTCAATTGTTCCTGTCTTGGGTTGTTTTGCTCTTTGCTGATGAAAGAAGGAAACAATTGATGAAGGGAATGATAGTTGGAAGAAACGATTGATTAATTTTTATTTTGGGTAATTAAAGTTTTGATATGTAGCATGATATTGAAAGGTTATTTGGCAATATGAACGAGTTGATTTGATTTGAAATCAGTGATAATGATAGCATTAGCTGATAATAAATACCTGGCTAAACTAGTACTACTTATCTCTCTCTCTCTCTCTCTCTCTCTCTTATTCTTTATCTGTCTATATTCTATAGAGGTATCATGATATAGTGGTTCATTCACCTAACTTTCAGTCAAAATATTCAAATCCGAGTCCATCGCCAGTAACTTCCTTTGCAAGCACTTCAGTTTTCATTTGCAACTCACCACCTTGGTGTAAATGAGTACAGCCTACATTTTTGAGTGATAAGCCACTTGGTTATAATTGGGGTAATAATACTCTTGCTCTCTATTTCTATCTCTGGATATCTATCTCACTATATTGTTCCTCTTTTTTTTGCAGTCAGTTCTCTCCCCCCCCCCCTCACATATTTTGTTTCCATTCATATTACAATCATATTCTAATACTCCCATATATGGCCTTGCACTCCGACCTCATTCCCTCTAGTATATATGTCGTCACCTTATCCTATAAGGCACCACCATCAATGCATAGTTCATTAAATACTCATTAATAAGATCTAACACCCTGTTCATTTTCCCTTTCAAAGCAACTGGTAGATCCTCATACCTGAGGGTTGGAAAGATTATTACAGACTTCCCATAAAATGGAAATATGATATGACTGACAAGTACCAGTACTATATGATTTGATGACTCTGTTTTCTACCACCAAACTTTCACAAAATGGAAGACAGACCACACTATAATCCTATATTCTAACCCATTGTCATATAATAAGGACCAGTTAATTTTTGAAGAAGAATTTCTGATATGGACAATCAATTTTATAGCTCTACTACTTACGGTTTTACCCAAAATTTAGTTGAAGGTTCACATTGTTGTAACATAATTAGCAATAGATTATGAATACCATGTGTGTACCATGTAAAATGTATGAATTTACTGCAATAAATCATATATACCTACCTATTATGCCTGTAGTCTTGACTACGGGACCCCTTCGAGAATTTAACACACATGAGTCACAATATTGTGCGCACCCCCCCGTAATCCTATTGTCCCCTTCGCCACTCACGCGCGTCAACACGCTACGGCCATCTTCCTCTTTCTTGCTCGCCCCTGACGAGATAGGACGTATAGTCACAGCGCTCCTGAAATCAGGTCGTATAGTATCCTTTAGGTGCGCTTTTTCGCACATTTAAAGCACTTTTAGGTACCTATATTCGCTTAGATTATAGTACTGTGTGTTTTAGTAGTCACTTTTGCCGATTGCAAGGGATTTTTGATATCCTTTTCTTGGCATTTATTTTTCCCTTTCACGGTCAGCCCCACGTAGATATTTCTGTGTGTTTGCGGGTGTTCCGTTTGTCACCGAGCCTTTGGGTTCGGTGTTTGTTCTTACGGTTTTTTGGCTGTGAAAATCTTTTGTGCGTATCTCCCAAATAAATTTTACTTTTATTTTACTGCATTCAGTTGAAGTATTTCTTATTTTGAAAAGTATACTTTATTGTCTGTTTTATTGCAGTGGTATGAATTCGGAAGAAGAAGCAGCTAGGTCACGGAGACCTGCTTCTTCCGAAGAGTCGTCTAGCAAGACGACTCGGCCTTCCAGAACTCTCCCGAGTACTTCGGTACATGGGGGAGGGAGGAGGGCTAAGGGTAAGTTGCCTAGTGGTGTTTCCTTGCAGAGTTTGCCAGTCTCGGAGCTTGCGGCTTCGGGACGGGTGGCGTTAACTGAGTCGGGATTGTCAACTCCGAAGCCCGTGGTTTCGGGGTGGGTGGCGTCAGATTCTAGTGGTTTGGATATCTAGCGAATCCAATCCCCCGGTCGCTGAGACCAGAGGGGGGGGCGGTTGTTTCCCGTACGGTAGCGTTCACTCGCTCTGATCCGTTAGGGGAGACGCGCCCCACTACTGCAGGGCAACCCACGGGCTTAGTCCATGTTGGTCTGGGTTCTCAAACCCTAGCCCCGTGCTAACGCCATATGGGGAACGAGTACTTTCTGGGCTGTCTCAGGTGCCAGCTGATGGGAATGCTCGAGCTAACAATTATGGACGCTCTTCGGAGCAACAGGTGTTTTCACCTGAGTGCGTGACTACTAGTGCTCCCCTATTGCTGCTTTCGAGCGGTCCAATAGCGGGTTCACACGCCTTTAGTAGTCATCGGGCACATACCGAGTCATCTCGGTCTGCCCACGCACTGGGAGCTTTTAGCTCCCAACCCATGGCTACTGCATCTTCTTGCTTAGCCAATATGGGTGATTTGGGCGATTCTCTAGGCTTACGCCATGAGCGCTCCAATCCCTTTTTGGGAAGTGAACGTCCGTCCGCGGAGGGATCGGTTCGTGTTTCCGAAGTGGCTTCGGAGATCCGAATGAATCCGATTAAGCGTTCTAAGAAAAGGGTTTTGGCTACGACTCTTGTCGAGCCAGCCAAGAAAAAGGCCAAGAAGAAGGCAAAAAGTGGCAAGGCTTTGCCGGCCTCTTGCCCGTCTGGCCTGGCTAACCCAGCTAGCTCCTCTCAAGCTGACATGTTCAGCATGATGCGGGCTTTTGCTCAGAATCAGGGTTGGTCCTTTGTACCGGCTACTTCAACCCTGACTTCTGTCCCTATTCAGGGTCTGACTTTGAGACTAATCAGCCTTTTGTGTTGGATTCGTCTTTGTCTGAGTCGGTTTCGCATGTGCCTCCTATTCCCGCGGCCCTTGGGGCGCGGCTGGGCGAGGAGACTTTCGTTGAACCATGCGGGGCTCTGCCTGCTGAGGCCTTTGTTAGCGTTCCTTTGTCTCTTTCCACTCGGGTGGAACCAGATTTGGAGGTGGCCTCTCAAGCTTCGTTTTTGAATCGCTTGGGCAGGCGGAGTCTCAATCGCTCGCCCTCTGTGGGGTGGAAGCGATTGCTTTGTTATCCAGATATCTCTCTGAATTTTAGTCAACCCGCGCGCGCAGGGTTCGACTTCGCGTTGGTTTAAGCAGTGGGATTCCTGCTGAGTCCTTTGTTGGCGTTCCTTTGCCGGGTCATCCCGGTCCGCCCTTGCTCTGGGCGCCTTGGCGTCCGGCCCATGGTTGTTGCATCTCCTTGCTCGGCCGATATGGGTAATTGGTGCGCGTCTTTGGGTTCAATACCCTCAGCGCACTTCTCCCATAAAGGGAGGTGAGCGTCCCTCAGCGGAGGGTTCGGTTCGTGTTCCCGAAGGGCTTCGGGGAACCGAACGAAACCGAATAAACGCTCTGAAAAGCGGGTTTCGACTTAGGCTCTTTTTGGGCCAATCAGAAGCCTAGGGAAGGGGCTAAAAGAGGCAAGGCTTTGCCTGCCTCTTGCCCATCGGGTTTAGCTAACCCTCCGGTCTCTCAAGCTGAGATGTTCAGTGTGAGATGGGCTTTGCCCAGACTCAGGGTTGGTCTCTTGTACCAGGATTCACATCCCCTGCTCTTGTCCCTTTTTTGGGTCGGACATCGAGACTAATTAGCCTTTTATGGTTTATTCTTCTTTGTCTGTGATGGGATCACATGCGCCTCCTAGTCTCGCAGCTTCGGGGCTCCGTCGGGTGAGGAGGCTTATGGCGGTTCATGCGTGAATCCGACCGTTTCGGCCTTTGTCCGTGATTCTTTGTCACGATCATTTCAGGCGGATCCAGTTTTGGAAGCGGCCTCTCAAGCTTCGGTTTCCGAATCGCTGGGGCAGGCAGAGCCTTAGTTGCTCTCCCTTTGTGGGGTAGAAGCGATTGCTTTGTTCTAAACTTTCCCTGACTTTTAGTCAACCCGCGCGCAGGGTTCGACTTTGCTTGGGTTCAGGCAGCGGGATTCCTCCGAGCGTATTTCTCTTGCGGAGGATTTCTAGCTGGATTTTGGACGCATTGAAGCGGTGCTTCTTTTGAGCGTCATGTTTGGTTTGCAGTGGTCATAGTTTTCCACTGCAGCTGCCTCGGTCATGTACCGTCGCAGAGTATTGGTTGGTGGCTGTCTTCGTTCCTTTCTCCCCGCTTGGGAGGCCATCTCCAGGGACGCTTTTGTTCTCTTTGACGGACGAGACGGATTCTTCATAGATCTGTCCGCCCCGCTCCCCGGAGGTGCTATAGGAACTCGGTCACCTCACAGGCTGTCTTTTTCCCTTTCTCCGACTTTTGTTATTCCCAAGCGCTCGGGAAAACTTCAGTACATTTTCGGATGGAGACTCTCGCCTCCATTCTCCCGTTGATCAAGAGGAAGGACTACGCGGTCTTGATAGTTTTCGAAGATGCGTATTTCCACTTTCCCGTTCATCGCGCTTTGCGCGATCTTCTGGGGTTTTTCTTCCTCTCAGAGACTTATCGTTTTCGCACTCTTCCCTTCGGGCTGTGCCCAGTCCCTCGGGTTCTTACTCAGGTTGTAGCCGTGCTGGCAGCCTCTCTGAGGCGATGGGGCCTTCGGCTATTTTTTGCTACCTGGACGATTGGCTTCTCCTAGCGGAGTTGCGCGATTGTTTGTTGGACGAGACTAGTTTGCTCGTCAATCTTACTCAAAACTTAGGTTTCCTAATAAATTGGGAAAAGTCAGAGTTAGTTCCCACTCGCAGCCCAGTTTTTCTGGGGGCGGTGTTAGACATAAGGAATCAGTTGGCTCGGCCCAGTCGAGACAGGATTCTCACCATTGTCTCTGCGGCTCGCAAGCTCTTGCTGGCCAGAAGAGTCTCGGCCAGACAGTGGCTTCAGTTTCTAGGTTATCTAGCCAGTCTAGTTGATGTTTTAGAGGACTGCCGGCTCCTCATGAGACCCTTTCAGAGACATCTCCTCAGGTTCTTCAAGCCGGGAAAAGACTCTCTTTTGGTCTGGATTCCAGTACCAGTAAGGATCAAGTCTCTTCTCTCTTGTTGGACGAGCGAGGTGTTTCTCGCGCGAGGCAGGTCCTTCTCTGCCCCTCTTCCGTCGATATCGGTTTCGACGGACGCCTCTCGGTTGGGGTGGGGAGGACACTGCAACGGCAGCACGGTTGCGGGGGATTGGTCTCATCTTGGGACTCTTCCTCATATCAATGTCCTGGAGTTTATGGCAGTTCTGTTGACCTTGCTCCATTTCAGAAGTCGACTTCTCAGTCGTTCGGTTCTGATTCTCACGGACAATGTTACTGTGGCGGCATATATCAATCGGCAGGGAGGCACTCGTTCGGTTGCCCTGAATGCCCTAGCAGCTCAGCTGTGGAGGTGGTGTCGTCGCATGGCAATCACACCCGTGGCCTCTTTCATTCCCGGTCGGGAAAACCTCATTGCGGGTTTTCTGTCTCGGGGCAGGTATCTTCCATCGGAATGGACGCTCCATCCGGAGGTATTTTGCCGCATTCGCAGTTGCCTAGGTCCACTGGAAGTGGATCTATTTGCGTCGGTGCTAAATCACCAGCTGCCGAAGTATTGCTCCCGTGTTCGCGATCAGGGAGCATGGGCTCTCGATGCTTTCTCCCTCAGCTGGGAGAACCTTCAGGGATTCGCCTTTCCTCCTTTCCAACTGATTCCGCGTGTCTTGCGGAAAATCAGGGAAGATCGGGCGCGGGTGCTCGTAATAGCTCCCTTTTGGCCCAGGAGGAATTGGTTTCCAGAACTTATGAGCCTCCTAAGGGCTCAACCGTTCGTTCTCCCGTTAAGAGCGGATCTGGTGTTACAGCCCCTATCGGGGATTCTTCACCACAGTCCGGAGTCTCTTCATTTGACTGCTTGGCCCCTGTCAGGGAATCTGCAAGACAGTCGGGTCTCTCTGATAGAGCCGCGGACTTTTTAATGTCCAGTCGTAGGGTTTCTACTAGGGAAATTTACAATTCCCGTCTCTCGGTCTTTTTCCTTTGGTGCAAAGAGAGAAATCAAACCCCTTCTAAGGCTCCTATTGGTTCGATTGCGGATTTCTTAATCTCGTTATTTGACAAAGGGAGATCTATCTCTACTATCCGAGGCTACCGTTCGGCGATCGGGGCCATTCATTCGGGTTTCTCGGATGGTTCGGGGATTTCCAATTCCCCGCTACTAAGTGGTTTGATTCGTTCGTTCTTTCTGAAACGACCTTCTTTTTCTAAGTTAGTGCCGTCTTGGAGTCTGCCTAAGGTCCTGGAGGCCTTGGCGAAACCTCCTTTCGAACCGTTAGGTGAAGCTTCGCTTCATCATCTTACGGTTAAGACGCTCTTTTTGGTAGCTATTGCCTCTGGGCAGAGGCGCAGTACTCTTCATGCTCTCTGTCTTACTCCTGGTCATGTTCGCTGGGAGAGAAAAGGCGTTAGATTGATTCCTAGGGCTTCTTTTGTTGCCAAGAATCAGACAGCTGCCTCTGGCCCTGTTGAGATTTTTCTTTGTCCGCTTTCTAACTTTTCTTCGGTGCGTGAGGACAAAGTTTGGTGTCCTGTAAGGGCTCTCAAATGGTATATTGATAAGACTAAGTCTTATCGTAAGGATGATCAGTTGTTCCTGATCACTAGAGAGCCTTTTTCTCCTGCCTCTCTTGATTCCATCTCTAGATGGATCGTTGAAGCTATTAGGGCCGCTGGCACAGAGGCTCTTTTATCCGACAGTAAGCCTCGTGCTCATGATACTCGTAGTGTCAGCACTTCTTGGGCTCTGTTTCAAGGTGTGGCGCTTGTTGATATTTTGAAGGCTGCTTATTGGCGTTCGCCCAATTCCTTCATTTCTTGCTACCTTAGGGATGTTCCCGCAGGTGAAGCTTTGTTTGCGTCAGCCACCTTGAAGGCCGCTGTGTCTTCTTTGTAGTCTTTGGTGTAATCCTATTCCCTTCTGCTCGAAACATGCCTCCCGGTCTTTGAGTTGGCGCTGGTCTGGCATAATAGGTAGGTATATATGATTTATTGCAGTAAATTTGTAAAATCAGCACTGATTTTCTTATTTACTATATAAATCTATATACCTACCTATGACCCTCCCTCCTTCCCCTCACCTTGCAAGCAACATGTTTCTACTTGGGATTGCTCGCAAAAGAGGAAGATGGCCGTAGCGTGTTGACGCGCGTGAGTGGCGAAGGGGACAATAGGATTACGGGGGGTGCGCACAATATTGTGACTCATGTGTGTTAAATTCTCGAAGGGGTCCCGTAGTCAAGACTACAGGCATAATAGGTAGGTATATAGATTTATATAGTAAATAAGAAAATCAGTGCTGATTTTACAAATTCTGTCCATGAATTTTTATTAGTTTACCAATTCACCTCACTTCTGGCCTGTATTATGTTATCCACAGTATTTAAAAGAGCAACAAAAAGATTTCTTTTATTCAATTTATTCTGGGAATCTTTTTCTTATCATGAGAACACAAGGATATGTTTGCTGACAAATAATAATCTCTGTGGTAATATGGAAATGGCTGTCAATCAAAACGCATTCAGTTCATACAAAAAGTAGGGCATTCAACAATAACTAAGAGTTGGGCATGAAACGGTCTGAGGTCAGTGGATATTGAAATGATCATCTTGCTATCAGCCTCATCCACATATGGCATGGTAAAATGGACTTTAATTGACATATTTAGTACTCCTCACATATCTGTTTCTAATCTCTTGGTTTTGAACCTGGGACCTCCCTGTTACAAGACCACTGCTCTACCACTGAGCCATCTTACCTCCTTACCGCATTCGTGGTACAGAGAAATCCCATTGATGATGATGTCAGTATTACGTGACCACGGATTTTCAGACTCTGAAACTTACACAGGTTGTAGATAACCAGGAGTACATGCGAAAAATGAGAAAATTTTTTAAAATGAATAAAATGGCAAATTTGGCCAGAGAGGATGGTTCGTGGTGAGGGTGACGATATAGTTATATATTTACCAATTTCATTCAAACATTTACCAATATGTTTACTTTTTTTTTTTAATAATTAATTTGTAGGTTTTATTTCATTTCAGTTAACATATGTACAGGTTAATCAGAACAACAATCAACAAGAGCAAGAGAAAAAAAAGAGAAAAGAAAAAAAATGAAAAAAAAATATACAAACTCAACAATATACAGCATCATAACAAAAGTACATAAGTTACATACAAGAAGACAACAGTCTCACAATGAGAAAATATATAATAAATATTGGCAGGCTTTTCCAAGAGAAAAAGGATTATAGGTCAAATTTCTATTTCCAGAAATGTGCTGGTAATTTTTCTTTCTTTTTAGCGAGGTAGTATTCAGTTTCTTTAATGGTAGTTAAATAAGTGGTATAAGTATTGAAGGAGGGTTTTGTACCTTTAAACTTACATATAATGATAGAATATTTTAAGCTTAAAAATAACCCCAAAGAATTTATTGAAATTTGTCAAAATGAAATTCGGATCATGTTTACTTCGTATAATATCAACAACTAAAGTGTAACGTTGTTTCCGGCAATTTCCCACAAAAAACACAATTAGGTGAGTCTTTCCTTTTAATTTTGTTTAAAAACGCATTAAATGCTATAGTTTTGTGAAATAAGAGCACAAACAGGTATCAATAGTACAATTAAAATTCAATGTATGGATTTTCTCCCAAGTCACATCCTGAGGAACATCAATATTACTACTCCAATAATCATATTTTCCTTCAGGAATACATTTTTTTCTATCATTATGTCATATGCATATCTTGGAACCTTCCTAGTATTTACAAGTTTATCAATAATGGAGGTATCACTTCGACTTCTTTGGCAGTGGGGTGTTTCTCTGGTTTACTGCTTTTCTTCAGTGCAACTTGCTCTGGATTTCCCTTTAATTTCAGAGAGAGAGAGAGAGATAAAAGGAAAAGAGAAAAAGACACTTCTCAGGAAATTGTAGAGAATTAATTCTGATTGAGACTTGATTACCATTTTGACCTAAATCTCCTTGCTGACATGTCCTTTCCTTTATGTTGCCAGAAGGGTTCAGGTTCATCGAAGTTAATTAGTTTGAGCTTCAGCATCACTTGCTGCCAAGATATATACAGAACTCCCTTTTTATCCTCAATACACTGAAGGGTTCATTGACACTGTAAAACATAGTGGTCTTGATTGAAATGTAATGTCAGTGATCAATTATAGCTCTAGCCAGATTATAGTCATCTATAGAAAAAGAATAAAATCATACAATATTCTAAGGAAGGGATATGGCCTAAATCTGCATGATCGAGAGACAATTTGGACTCGGTGGACAATCAGTCTTTTCACAGGAGGGTAAAATTCATTGTATGGAAAGTTTATTAGCTTAAAGCTGATTAACTAATCAGCTCTAAAGCAAATTGTCCCTGTGTGAACATCGAGCTATACGATGTTCGGACGGATACGAACTCGCGATCTGAAGACCGGTCAGAGCAGCCTACAGATACAAAGTTTGTATAGAGGAGGCAAGAGATTTTTTGTGTGAACGGATATACGTCTCTATTCAGACTGGGCGGAGCCAAGACCGGCCGTGCACTTTGATTGACATGACCTGATATTATCTCTAACGATTGCACCAAAATTTTCTCTGTGTGAATGCTATCGTATTTACTTTAATGCTGAAGTGTTTCGAGGTTAGCATTATACATTCTAGCTGTACACAATTTTTTTCTGTGGTGATTGGTACACTTTAACCAATGCTTTGAAAGATTTTAGGTTTGCAAGGATTGATTGTAATCATGAAACTATGTCTGTTGAAACAAAACTAGCATTTTGCGCATATTGACAAATCATAAAATATGTCTCACATTATTTCCATGGATATTAGAGGAGACCACTGTGATGATTAGTTTCATTTGCTTTTATTCAAATTCCACATTTACAATGAAATTACAACAATATGTACAAATTACAAACACTGCAAAACAGAGAATACATGGATATGACATAGAAAGATTAACCACCGACAAAATATCTATAATATCTGAGAAAAAAAGAATGCGTTTGTGCAAAATGGTTATTCAAAACTTGTTTTGTTTGAAGAGAAAAGCAATCATAGTTCTTAAAACTGCTGATATGAATATGTTTTTTTTTTGCTTCATTAATATATTGCCTCAAGCATCAAGCATTATGAAGAGAAATGATAATAGGCATGAATATAGCAGTCTATTCAAGAATGTCAATATAAGTTCTTGAGGTGAATAATAAAAAAAGTCATTAAAATGTTCATTTTTTCCCCTAATTCCAGCTCATTTGACCCTGAATATGTTTTTTTTTTGCTTCATTAATATATTGCCTCAAGCATCAAGCATTATGAAGAGAAATGATAATAGTCATAAAAAGTCATTAAAATTTTCCTTTTTTTCCCCAAATTCCAGCTGATTTGACCCTGTTCTTTTGCGCAAACATCAAAGTAAAACTGAGAAGTGATTTAGCTTGATCACACAAAACGATTCATGTTGCAGTGATGAACTCACAATATGTAGTCTTACGACCCCACCCAGCACTCATCAGTTTGATGAATTCAACTTCTGGTTAAGTCTTTTAGAAAAATACTTGTAGCTCCAAGTTCTCTCCTTGCCCTTTTTTACACTAATTACTGCAAGAACAAGCTTGTCTCACTTTCTTTCCATTCGACAGTGTAAGATTTTAGTTTTCCTGTTCTACCTTCCAATTCGAACCCATGATCTTTGGTTCAACAGGCAGACGCTTTACAGACTGAGCCAACTCAACTCCTCAATAATTGTAGTGTACCCCTCCCCTCTGTCTGCCAAACCATGGCATTGGAACTCCCACCATTGATTCCCAAGATGTCCCAGACATCCCAGAAAGAAGAGAGTATCAAGGGATTGTAAAGAATCACCAGGTTGATGAGGTGTGACATGGTAATGGTTTAGAGATCAAGGCTAGCCGCTACCAGGCACACAACAAGAACAAGAACAGAAAGCAAACTTTTATCTTGTTTCAGTTCACTGCCCCCATTGTGTCTTAATGACTCAATTTAAAGATTGAACTTAGTGAAATGATTCCCCAATCTGACCTTATCACAGGTGCTATTCAGTCTCCCACTTTGTACAATTCTTCTTAACATAATCCCCTTGTCATTATCACAGGACTCCTGCCCGCTTTGCCTAATGAGATATTTTAACAGAGAATAATTCTATTGCATCTCATTTCAGGACATTGCCTTTTAATTTTTCATTTTGCACTGATTTTTCAAACACAAATGACATGATTGAACCCTCACAGATGAGTAGGCTTGCATGCTCTATTGCTTGCTTTCTCTATTGCTTGCTTGCTCAGTAAAAAAGAGTATATACATTTAGTAAAAAAAAGTAACTGTTATCAGTGGTCATTTGATGGCTGCCGGTCTTGCCAAGAGTATCTTCCCATATTCATTATGTCATTGAGATAAATAATATTGATTATGAGTTACTCAACTTACAGTTTTGCTCAATGGGAATAAATCAAATTAAGAATCATTTTTCATTCCTGGTATTTCTTCACAAACCCTCTCTGTCAAAAAACTTTGAACTCTCTGCATGGCTGAAAACTTTTGCCTTCCAGATTTTGCACCAATCATTATCAAATAAGATATTCATTGCAACTCGTACAGATGTTTCTTAACTTCATGACAGTGCTAAATATGTCCTTACTGCTGTGGCCAAGCATACCCAATGATAATCAATATAGGTGTTAAGTTAAATGCCTCTATTTGAATAGGAAAGAATGGTTGCAGTACCGGGTATGTTTTTTTTTCAAATACCGTGTTGGAAGAAAAAGATTTATAGAGCATAAGTAATGTATTACATTGATTGCTTGTTGTATGTGCCTGTGACACCAATTTAGAACATCATTGGAGAAATAGCTCTAGAAATAAGAGGACAAAATATTTCAAAGTAAAAGAAGAGAAAGCCTTTGTTTGCATTTTTTGAATTTCCGTCAGCGGCTCAGACAAGTGTACACATCGCAGAAGAGGGGATGAGAAAAGCATAATAAACACTTCAATCGTCAGTCAGACAGTGTGTAAGTGTTGACTTCTAGCTCATGAGCTCAGGAATTCTCAGAGAAATCGTGATCAAGTATGAAAGAAAGACAATTTTTCTTGATTGGCATGGTACGATTAGTGTTAGACAATTTTATGAAGTTTGTCATTTTTTTCTTTTTGTTTATCCCCTTTTTCATATAGACTTGAGACTTCGTCTTCTCGTAGATACCTGTTAATGTGGACGCAAATGCCTAATTTGCACCCAAATCTGAAAGGGGAGGGGGCAGAATAATTGATCAAGCCTCATGCAGTTTTGCTCAAAATTCCAGGTCAGTTTGCTTCATTATTTTGGTGTACCTTTACTCGGCTAGCCTCTAACTCAAAATTGGTCACAGGTCTTATTTTAGGGCATCCCTCCCCCCCCCCTCAAAAAAAAGGGTGCAGATTTAAGATATTGTTCTTTTATTACCTCTCTTTCCTAGTTTGCTTTTCAAATGCAAATTTGAATATAATTTTATGATCACATTCCTGGCACTCTCTCTTTATATTTGTTTCTCCCTCTGTAGTTTTCTTTTTCTTTTGAGTAGGAATGCATATTTGAGTAGATGTTCACATTCTTAGGGCTACTTCATGTGATCTAGCAAACAGACCTGACTACCATGTCAATTTTTCCCACACTCCCAAACTCTGGAGTAGCAATCAATGTCTTACTATGGACCCATCATCGAAGAGGGTCGCTAGATCAAAGCAAGGTCTTTCTCAGCTCCATGCTTCCTGTCCTTCCTTCCTTCTTTCTTTTCTTCCTTCCACCCATTCTAACAAGAAAACCAGAAGGAGATGCATCGCTATTTGAATTTGCTAGCTGTGGTAAACACACAAGTGTGTACAATTCTTAGTCAGTTGTGCTTAGGAGCGTGAAAAGTAAACGGACAGAGATTCTCTCCCCCCCCCCCCCCCTCTTGTAAAAACATCAGACCACTTCAACCGCTTCCCCGAAAATTTGAAGAATCGATCATCATTCTGTGATTTCGTGTGGTATGAAGGAAATATGACAGGGAGAAAACACTTGCTTACTAGGCAAGTCTGCATTCACAAGTTTATCACATTTATTTCTCTCCCCGCTTTTTCTTCTCTTGAAAAGTTCAAATGAATAAAGCTCACACAGTTATTTGTCACAATGCTCTATTCATGCCAGTTATTCACTTTAAAAGCAGTGAACCTTCTATTTCCATTTCATTCCTGAATGAGCTTCACAATTTGTCTGGTAAAAATATTTAAAGAGGCATTCCAGTCCATAAGCAATAACTGAAAGTGTGATTATGCTTTTTCAGCACATCTGTGGAACTTTGGTATAAGGGATAGTAGAAATACAATCCAAGTTAAGATTTTAATTTTTTTATGAATTTACAACATAATAGAAAATTACTTGTAATAGTTGATACTTTAAATGTTAATTCATCATAGTAAAATCCATTATTGTAAATAAAATATGAGACTGTGCAGTATTAAAAAAGGGTATATTTGTCAGAATGTTTTCTTTCTCATTTACATTCTTTCCTATTTTCTATGGAATTGTGAACAGAAATTGAAAATGAATTGTCATTTTACTTTGTCTGATCCAAGCTTTAGGAAGGTTATCATCAGCTTGATATAGTCCTCAGGTGACTCAAGGTTGTTCAGATGTACTGAAATCTTTGATGTAGTTTGTATAGCCAAGGAGTTATCACAGACCTGTGATAACTCCTTGGTATAGCTTAGACTTGCCCTGTAATATTTTCTTTTTAATGATTCTGTTTCTCTGCTTTGTTTTTTGATTCGTAACTATACCCACCCTTAAGTTTACTTTCTTTTTACACACCCATTTCAGAATCATAAAATGTAAACCAGTTTGTGAATAATTTAATATCATAAAATAAGATTATCTCTTTAAGATGATGTGATAAAACTGGGTGCCAATGATCTCTTCTATTCTGTTATTTCATCTCAACTATTCCATATACCATTTCATTCTGATTCAATGACTTCCAATAAACACGATTCGCATGATGATTTTCTATGGAATTTTCTCGCTACAAAAACCGCAGAAACTCTATTCATAAATCATACGCATTATTTTTCCCCAAAATTACCTTTTCGTTCTATCGTGCTGCCTCAATCTCTCTTTCTCTCCTTTTTTTTCTTCTCTCTCTTTCTCTCTCTCCCTCTCGCTTTTCTCGCTCTTTCTTCCTTTCTCTGTCTTTCTCTTTCTGTATTCTTTTTTTTCCTGGTTGTCCCTCATAAGTTGATCAGTCACCTGTAAACACTTTGTGAACTAATAATGTGGTATCTTATATTTCTAGCTTTTCATCAACAGCTTTTTTCTCTATGCTTTTGAGGGGTTTTTCTGCTTTTTTGAAAATTGCATGTGCAAGTGCAACTGTGAAAATTCATGAGACTCGTTCAATAAGGAGAGAGTGCAAAGTAAACATATTTGTATGCATCTTAAATACAGTTGATACAAAATTCTTTTTGAATTTTCTTTTGGTGAAATGTTGAATATTACCATTATGTTAATACAAGTAGAGCCTGTATTTTGTAATTTTACCAATTGTGCCATATGGTTTGAAAGAATGCAGACCTCGATTAAAAAAAAAGAGAGAGAGAGAGAGAGAGAGAGAAAGAAAACAAGAAAATAAAGAAATATTTGAGTCACCATTCATAGACCATATTGATCGAAATCAATATGGATTCACAAAAATCTTGGCTGAAATAAGAAATCATGAGAGACTGACTAAGCCAAAAAAGCTTTAAGCAACCACACTGCTTATGATATATGATATGTGTTTATTAATCATTAGAGATGATTATCAGAGTGAAACAAAAATAGGTACATGATTCTTAACCCTTAACATATAAATTACATTATTGGAATAATCTTTATTGATATAGTGATACTAATCTTTTGCCCCAAAAGAGGAGAAATGAATGATGAATTTGCTACACACCCTTGAATTTATTCCTAAAATGTCATGTTTTGAGGTAAATTGCTTATCAGAAAAGATGATCAGAAACCCTTCCCTCACTCTCTGCTTCCTTCCTGTCCCCTAAAGTAAGAATATGATATGGGTGCAACATAGTTCCAACTATTGACCTCAAGACTCTAGTCTTTTCTATTTCAACTATGATGTAATCAGGATACAGAACTTTCCAGTCATTGTATTTCGAAGTATTGTAAGACCAAAAAAAGAGAGTATTCTGTGGATGATAATCACAAGTGTTTACAGACATGACAGATGTGTAGTCAGAATATGGCAATAGGGTGGAAATTACTAGTAATCATGAAACAGGATCTCGTTGCACCCACTCAAGTACTTTTATAAGTTACATTTTAATACGTATTGCATAACTTTGATTTCATTTTTATGCAAAAGAGCAAAAATCTGTATTCTGAGGAATTCAAATGATTCAATATTTTCTAATTCAACAGGTGTAACAAAGTATCAGACATGATTAGGATAAGAGAAAGAGGGGCAAAGAGAGGCTGGTGAAAAATAGAAAGGGGGGGGGGTAGAGAGAGAGATAGGGGTGAATATTCTCTTAGAGTTTAATTGTGCATATTCCTTTAAGAAAAAATAAGTTTCAAAATATGTGATTGTATCTTATTCAGTTAAAGGATAAAATTTATCCTTAATTTAATATACTATTTATTTTTCATAATTTAATAAATGTTAGATGCTAGCTAGTAAACAAAGAGACATAGCAAAAACAGCATATTTACATACAAATATCAGCTTTGTAATAAATCACTCTATTTTGTTTTGTTTGTAAATATGCAATATCATTTTGGAGGTATTTTACATCAATATTGATGCAGTGCTGCCTGTTAACAGACATTTTCAATCCTCTTATCAGTTCAGCTATTGAATCACAGATGGTAGTAGCATTGGCATGTCTAGGTATTCTGGCGCCCGGGGCCAACTATCAAATCTGCGCCCACCCCCCATGTCCAACTCAGATTAATGAGGGGTTTTAATTTAGAAAAGATGGCACTACGTAAAAAATGAGTTTTGATGCACATAACCCAGGGTTGTTGGCCCAAATTTGATGAGTTACTGTATAAGCGAGGGAGCAACGTGACCGAGCGTCAGATTTTTTTTTTTTCCCTTTTCACCCCTGAAATTGAAATTTCTTAAAGTATTTTACCCTTACAAAAAAAAAATCCAAGGGAATAAAGCGACCTAGCAATAGATTTTTTTGTGTGTGGAAATTTTGAACATTCCTATTTTGGGCGCGCAAAATGAATGAAAACCCTGAAGAAATATATTTGAGGAATTTAGTAAGGCATTGCAAGGCAAATTAATGATTTCTTTCGGATGTTCTGTACTGTGAGAGTGTTTTTTATGCACTTATATCCCTCCTTGGGGGGGGGGGGGGGGGGGGCGGCGCACAAAATTTTCAAGCTCCTGCCTTATGCGGGGGGGGGGGGGGGAAGCAAAGCAACTAAAGTCAATTAATGGTTAACACTTTAAAAACGCCTTTAGGGGCACGAAATAGCTAGATCTTGAACCTAATTATGCGAGGGAGCAAAGCAAAAAAAAAACACCATTACTCTTTTTGTCCTTGACTGGGGCGCAAATAACCCTCAAAGACCATTACATTTCTTGTATTTCTCCCCCTTTTCTTTCTCTCTTTTGTGTTTTTTTGCACCCCCCCCCCCTCCCCATTTTGGCCATTTTTCATGTCTGGTACGGGGGTGTAAAGTTTGTATATGAGTAATAATGGAGTTTACTTATGAGTAATGATAGAATGCTAATTCACACCACCCTTATGACTAAATCCTTACTATTTTACAAGCCTCTTTTTGATGTTCATTACTAAATTTCAGATAAGCCGTATCCATAATTTCCTTTTTAAATCAAACTTCAAATCATAGCCACAAGCAGAACAGAATAATCATAAAAAACAATAAAGAAATGATTATTTGATATAGAACCAAAGTAATAAGTCGATTGGTCCATTTTCCTTTTCTTTTTCTTTATATTTGTTTCCTTTACCATTCTGCTTTTCAGTCAGTCCTTGTCACCATTAAATAAAACTTTGGCTATATCTTGTGATTGAAGCATTATTTCTATGACATGAATCTATGTCATAAGTTTGTTAAATCTTTGATTTGTTGGACAAAACAAAATTTCCATGGCATCTTTTGAGAGTATAGCTGAATGGAATAATGATCCATGTAATATTCTTGACAAAGCTGTCAACAAGAAAAGTGCAATCACATAAGATAACCAGTCAGCCATGCTAAACCAGTATAGAAAGAAATAAGAATTGGATTTAATGATCAATATTGAAAGCTGTCAGAAAAGGATTACATGATCAAGTCATGCAGAAGAAATAACAAAGTTTCCCACTGTTTTTTCCTGCCATCTTGTTTTTTTGGCAAGCTCACACATTGCTTGACGGAAGAAGGCAAGGATTTAAATAGCTCTGATTTGTGGAAATCATGCAAAAATATTCTAGGTGCATTCCAATCTACAATAAATTTTGAATTATCATTGAGGTGTAATCCATGTTCAAATATTTAGACAATTTTGTCTTCTGTATATTGGAGTGTTCATAACAAGGCTCATTGATTTGAATGATTTGCTATCAGGACAGTGTGAAATAGTCTGGACCTGTTAAATGATTTAGTATAAAATTTTTCATTTGAAATGTGTTTTTGAAAATAATCTTCCCCATTTTCTTGCCCCACTGTCTTGCATCTATAAAGCAGTTGATATGATTTTGTTTTTTATTTCTAGGAAAACATGTGGAAAATGAATTTTAGAGTGTTGTATTCATCAATTTCAATTGATGTAGCTCTATAAAAGTCATGGCAAGTTTCATTAGAGTCTATTGCTACTTTAATTTACACCAAAAATATTTTTTATAATTAAAAATATAGTTTGATTACATCCTGATTTTTGCCTTCTTTTAAAGAAGGCAGTTTTTGTACATGTACTCTTGGTTTTCTTGTTATCCCCTGGCAGGTTGCCGGAGGAAACTTTGGATTCAGCAGTGTTACGCCACCATCGCCGCCGCGTCTGCTGCCTCATATTATTGTGTGCACTCTTACTGCTACATACCTTGACAGATTTCAAATTGTTTATGGAGGTGCATCTTGCAGCCTTTTCACACAAAAAGCTTTGATTAACTAATCAGCTCTAAAGCAAATTTTCCCTGTGTGAATATTGAACTATACGATGTTCGGACAGATTCGAACTCGCGATCTAAAGACCGTCAGAGCAGCCTACAGTATAATCTACACACCTATAATTTTTGGTGATGCTGCCCCAAGTGTTCTGTCTTTTCTAGGGTAAAAGGCCACATTTTTGTGGATGGTTTGTGTGCACTCTATAGCTAGCCACATTTCTCAACAGATTTTATTCAAATTTCAAATGAAGGTGTAATTTACTGCAATAAATCATATATACCTACCTATTATGCCTGTAGTCTTGACTACGGGACCCCTTCGAGAATTTAACACACATGAGTCACAATATTGTGCGCACCCCCCGTAATCCTATTGTCCCCTTCGCCACTCACGCGCGTCAACAGACTACGGCCATCTTCCTCTTTCTTGCTCGCCCCCGACGAGATAGGACGTATAGTCACAGCGCTCCTGAAATCAGGTCGTATAGTATCCTTTAGGTGCGCTTTTTCGCACATTTAAAGCACTTTTAGGTACCTATATTCGCTTAGATTATAGTACTGTGTGTTTTAGTAGTCACTTTTGCCGATTGCAAGGGATTTTTGATATCCTTTTCTTGGCATTTATTTTTCCCTTTCACGGTCAGCCCCACGTAGATATTTCTGTGTGTTTGCGGGTGTTCCGTTTGTCACCGAGCCTTTGGGTTCGGTGTTTGTTCTTACGGTTTTTTGGCTGTGAAAATCTTTTGTGCGTATCTCCCAAATAAATTTTACTTTTATTTTACTGCATTCAGTTGAAGTATTTCTTATTTTGAAAAGTATACTTTATTGTCTGTTTTATTGCAGTGGTATGAATTCGGAAGAAGAAGCAGCTAGGTCACGGAGACCTGCTTCTTCCGAAGAGTCGTCTAGCAAGACGACTCGGCCTTCCAGAACTCTCCCGAGTACTTCGGTACATGGGGGAGGGAGGAGGGCTAAGGGTAAGTTGCCTAGTGGTGTTTCCTTGCAGAGTTTGCCAGTTTCGGAGCTTGCGGCTTCGGGACGGGTGGCGTTAACTGAGTCGGGATTGTCAACTCCGAAGCCCGTGGTTTCGGGGTGGGTGGCGTCAGATTCTAGTGGTTTGGATATCTAGCGAATCCAATCCCCCGGTCGCTGAGACCAGAGGGGGGGGGCGGTTGTTTCCCGTACGGTAGCGTTCACTCGCTCTGATCCGTTAGGGGAGACGCGCCCCACTACTGCAGGGCAACCCACGGGCTTAGTCCATGTTGGTCTGGGTTCTCAAACCCTAGCCCCCGTGCTAACGCCATATGGGGGAACGAGTACTTTCTGGGCTGTCTACAGTGTCAGCTGATGGGAATGCTCGAGCTAACAATTATGGACGCTCTTCGGAGCAACAGGTGTTTTCACCTGAGTGCGTGACTACTAGTGCTCCCCTATTGCTGCTTTCGAGCGGTCCAATAGCGGGTTCACACGCCTTTAGTAGTCATCGGGCACATACCGAGTCATCTCGGTCTGCCCACGCACTGGGAGCTTTTAGCTCCCAACCCATGGCTACTGCATCTTCTTGCTTAGCCAATATGGGTGATTTGGGCGATTCTCTAGGCTTACGCCATGAGCGCTCCAATCCCTTTATGGGAAGTGAACGTCCCTCCGCGGAGGGATCGGTTCGTGTTTCCGAAGCGGCTTCGGAGATCCGAACGAATCCGATTAAGCGTTCTAACAAAAGGGTTTCGGCTACGACAAGAGTCGAGCCAGCCAAGAAAAAGGCCAAGAAGAAGGCAAAAAGTGGCAAGGCTTTGCCGGCCTCTTGCCCGTCTGGCCTGGCTAACCCAGCTAGCTCCTCTCAAGCTGACATGTTCAGCATGATGCGGGCTTTTGCTCAGAATCAGGGTTGGTCCTTTGTACCGGCTACTTCAATCCTGACTTCTGTCCCTATTCAGGGGTCTGACTTTGAGACTAATCAGCCTTTTGTGTTGGATTCGTCTTTGTCTGAGTCGGTTTCGCATGTGCCCCTTGGGGCGCCGCTGGGCGAGGAGCCTTTCGTTGAACCATGCGGGGCTCTGCCTGCTGAGGCCTTTGTTAGCGTTCCTTTGTCTTTTTCCACTCGGGTGGAACCAGATTTGGAGGTGGCCTCTCAAGCTTCGGTTTCTGAATCGCTTGGGCAGGCGGAGTCTCAATCGCTCGCCCTCTGTGGGGTGGAAGTGATTGCTTTGTTGTCCAGATATCTCTCTGAATTTTAGTCAACCCGCGCGCAGGGTTCGACTTCGCGTTGGTTTAAGTAGCGGGATTCCTGCTGAGTCCTTTGTTGGCGTTCCTTTGCCGGGTCATCCCGGTCCGCCCTTGCTCTGGGCGCCTTGGCGCCCGGCCCATGGCTGTTGCATCTCCTTGCTCGGCCGATATGGGTAATTGGTGCGCGTCTTTGGGTTCAATACCCTCAGCGCACTTCTCCCATAAAGGGAGGTGAGCGTCCCTCAGCGGAGGGTTCGGTTCGTGTTCCCGAACGAAACCGAATAAACGCTCTGAAAAGCGGGTTTTCGACTTAGGCTCTTTTTGGGCCAATCAGAAGCCTAGGGAAGGGGCTAAAAGAGGCAAGGCTTTGCCTGCCTCTTGCCCATCGGGTTTAGCTAACCCTCCGGTCTCTCAAGCTGAGATGTTCAGTGTGAGATGGGCTTTGCCCAGACTCAGGGTTGGTCCCTTGTACCAGGATTCACATCCCCTGCTCTTGTCCCTTTTTTGGGTCGGACATCGAGACTAATTAGCCTTTTATGGTTTATTCTTCTTTGTCTGTGATGGGATCACATGCGCCTCCTAGTCTCGCAGCCTCGGGGCTCCGTCGGGTGAGGAGGCTTATGGCGGTTCATGCGTGAATCCGACTGTTTCGGCCTTTGTTCGTGATTCTTTGTCACGATCATTTCAGGCGGATCCAGTTTTGGAAGCGGCCTCTCAAGCTTTGGTTTCCGAATCGCTGGGGCAGGCAGAGCCTTAGTTGCTCTCCCTTTGTGGGGTAGAAGCGATTGCTTTGTTCTAAACTTTCCCTGACTTTTAGTCAACCCGCGCGCAGGGTTCGACTTTGCTTGGGTTCAGGCAGCGGGATTCCTCCGAGCGTATTTCCCTTGCGGAGGATTTCTAGCTGGATTTTGGACGCATTGAAGCGGTGCTTCTTTTGAGCGTCATGTTTGGTTTGCAGTGGTCATAGTTTTCCACTGCAGCTGCCTCGGTCATGTACCGTCGCAGAGTATTGGTTGGTGGCTGTCTTCGTTCCTTTCTCCCCGCTTGGGAGGCCATCTCCGGGGACGCTTTTGTTCTCTTTGACGGACGAGACGGATTCTTCATAGATCTGTCCGCCCCGCTCCCCGGAGGTGCTATAGGAACTCGGTCACCTCACAGGCTGTCTTTTTCCCTTTCTCTGACTTTTGTTATTCCCAAGCGCTCGGGAAAACTTCAGTACATTTTCGGATGGAGACTCTCGCCTCCATTCTCCCGTTGATCAAGAGGAAGGACTACGTGGTCTTGATAGTTTTTGAAGATGCGTATTTCCACTTTCCCATTCATAGCGCTTTGCGCGATCTTCTGGGGTTTTTCTTCCTCTCAGAGACTTATCGCTTTCGCACTCTTCCCTTCGGGCTGTGCCCAGTCCCTCGGGTTCTTACTCAGGTTGTAGCCGTGCTGGCAGCCTCTCTGAGGCGACGCGGCCTTCGGCTATTTTTGCTACCTGGACGATTGGCTTCTCCTAGCGGAGTTGCGCGATTGTTTGTTGGACGAGACTCGTTTGCTCGTCAATCTTACTCAAGACTTGGGTTTCCTAATATTTTGGGAAAAGCCAGAGTTAGTTCCTACTTGCAGCCCAGTTTTTCTGGGGGCTGTGTTGGACATTTGGAATCAGTTGGCTCGGCCCAGTCGAGACAGGTTTCTCACCATTGTCTCGGCAGCTCGCAAGCTCATGCTGGCCAGAAAGGTTCTTGCGCGTGGCAAGTCCTTCCGTACCCCCCCCCCTTCCGTTGATCTCGGTTTCGACGGACGCTTCTCGGTTGGGGTGGGGAGGACATTGCAATGGCAGCGCGGTCGCGGGGGATTGGTCTCATCTTGGGACTCTTCCCCATATTTAATGTTTGACTTTTCAGTCGTTCAGTTCTGATCCTCACGGACAATGTCACTGTGGCGGCTTATGTCAATCTGCAGGGAAGCACTCGTTCTGCTATCCTGAATGCCCTAGCAGCACAGCTGTGGAGGTGGTGTTGTCGCATGGCAATCACACCCGTGGCCTCTTTCATCCCCGGTCTGGAAAACCTCTTTGCGGATTTTCTGTCTCGGGGCAGGTGTCTTCCATCGGAATGGATGCTCCATCCAGAGGTCTTTCGCCGCATTTGCAGTTACCTGGATCCACTGGAAGTGGATCTTTTTGCGTCGGTTGTAAATCACCTACTTCCGATATATTGCTCCTGTGCGCGCGATTGGGGAGCTTGGGCTCTCAATGCTTTCTCTCTCAGTTGGGAGAATCTTCGAGGATTTGCCTTTCCTCCCTTCCAGCTGATTCCGCGAGTCTTGCGGAAGATCAGGGAAGATCGGGCTCGGGTGTTTGTGATAGCTCCCTTTTGGCCCAGGAGGAGTTGGTTCCGGAGCTAATGAGCCTTCTGGCGGCTCAACCGTTCCTTCTTCCGTTAAGAGTGGATCTGGTGTTGCAGCCCCTCTCGGGGATTCTTCACCACAATCCAGAGTTCCTTCATTTGACTGCTTGGCCCTTGTCGGGGAATCTGCAAGACAGTCGGGTCTCTGTGATAGAGCCGCGGAATTTTTATTGTCCAGTCGTAGAGTTTCTACTAGGGAGATTTGTAATTCCCGTCTTTCGGTCTTTTTCCTTTGGCGTAAAGAGCGAAATCAAACCCCTTATCGGCTCCTTTTGGTTCAATTGCGGATTTTCTAATCTCGCTATTTGACAAAGGGAGATCCATCTCTACTATCCGAGGCTACCGTTCGGAATGATCGGGGCCATTCTTTCGGATTTCTCAGATGGTTCGGGGATTTCCAATTCCCCGCTGTTAAGTGGTGTGATTCGGTCGTTCTTTTTGAAGCGACCTCCTTATTCTAGGTTAGTGCCGTCTTGGGGTCTGCCTGGAGGCCTTGGCGAAACCTCTTTTCGAACCGTTAGGTGAAGCTCGCTTCATCATCTTACGGTTAAGACGCTCTTTTTGGTAGCTTTTTGCCTCTGGGCAGAGGCGCAGTACTCTTCATGCTCTCTGCCTTACTCCTGGTCATGTTCGCTGGGAGAGAAAAGGCGTTAGATTGATTCCTAAGGCTTCTTTTATTGCCGAGAATCAGACAGCTGCCTCTGGCCCTGTTGAGATTTTTCTTTGTCTGCTTTCTGGGTTTTCGTCAGTGCGCGAGGACAAAGTTTGGTGTCCTGTTAGGGCTCTCTATTGGTATATTGATAAGACTAAGTCTTATCGTAAGGATGATCAGTTGCTCCTGTTCACTAGAGAGCCTCTTTCTCCTGCTTCTCTTGATTCCATTTCTAGATGGATTGTCGAGGCTTTTAGGGCTGCTGGCACAGGGTCTCTTTTTTCCGACAGTAAGCCTTGTGCTCATGACACTCGTAGTGTCAGCACTTCTTGGGTTCGGTTTCAAGGTGTGGCGCTTGATGATATTTTGAAGGTTGCTTATTGGCGTTCGCCCAATTCCTTCATTTCTTGCTACCTTAGGGATGTTCCCGCAGGTGAGGCTATGTTTGCGTCAGCCACCTTGAAGGCCGCTGTGTCTTTGTTTTCTTTGCTGTAATCCTATTCCCTTCTGCTTGAAACATGCCTCCCGGTCTTTGAGTTGGCGCTGGTCTGGCATAATAGGTAGGTATATATGATTTATTGCAGTAAATTTGTAAAATCAGCACTGATTTTCTTATTCACTATATAAATCTATATACCTACCTATGACCCTCCCTCCTTCCCCTCACCTTGCAAGCAACATGTTTCTACTTGGGATTGCTCGCAAAAGAGGAAGATGGCCGTAGCGTGTTGACGCGCGTGAGTGGCGAAGGGGACAATAGGATTACGGGGGGTGCGCACAATATTGTGACTCATGTGTGTTAAATTCTCGAAGGGGTCCCGTAGTCAAGACTACAGGCATAATAGGTAGGTATATAGATTTATATAGTAAATAAGAAAATCAGTGCTGATTTTACAATCTCAGTATAATCTACAAGCCTATGTATGGAGGTCCATAGTTTATTCTAGACATCTACAGTTTTTGGTGATGCTGCCCCCAGTGTTCAGTCTTTTATAGGGTCAAAGGTCATATTTTAGTGGATATCTTGTGATGGATTTCTTTCAAAATTTGTATGGAGGTGTATCTTGGTACAAATCTACAATCTTTAGTTTTTGGTGATGCTGCCACCAGTGTTCCGTCTTTTATAAGGTCAAAGGTCATATTTTGGATGATGTCTTGTGTGCGTTTTGCAGGCTATATTTCTCGATGGATTCCTTTCAAATTTTCTATGGAGATGTATCTTGGTAGATTCTACAAATATACTTTTTGATAATGCTGCCCTCACTGTTGTATTCTTTATAGGGTCAAAGGTCATATGTCTTTTGTGTGCTCTAATTGCCACATTTCTTGACGGATTTCTTTAAATATCACAATCATAGCGAATAATAGATATTTACAAAAAAATGGTATTCCGCACATATTGCTAGAATGAAAACAAAAATTTTATTTGCTATGATCTGAAATTAGGCCTATAATATGTCCCACTAGTAGCATGAAAATATTTCCAGCCTGCAAAGCACACAGCTCTCTGCCCCATGCAGCTTGTCCGAATATCGCTGAGATGCGATCAAAATGCATCACGAAAATGTTAAAATTTAGATAATTTACGTAGGATAAGAAGAAATATATCTCAGAAATATATCTCAGAAAGCTATCGTTAATATATTGCTTGAATGAAAACAAACATATTCGCAATGATAGTGATATTAGCCCTATATCATGCCCGAAACTACCATGAAAATGTTACCAACCTGCTACTCGATCACTCACTCACTCACACAGCTACTATGGAGGTGTCGTGGTATAGTGGTTCATTCACTTGACTCTCAATCCAAGGGTTGAGGGTTCGAATCTCAGCCCGGCACTAGCGTCTTTTGGCAAGACATTAATCCACATATGCCACTCTCCACCCAGGTGTAGTAAATGGGTACCTGGCAGGATTTATTCCTTGAAACGCACTGTGCGCTGATTACGGCTGCCGGAGCTAAAGCCAGGGTAATAATATCCAAAAACCTTTGGAAGCGCATAGGGACGTTGTATTATAATGTGATATGCGCTATACAAGAACAGTGGTATTATTATTATTATATTATATGCTCCTGTATTTGTACAACAGGTACAGCTTGTTCAGCATCGCTGCACTGCGATCGAAAACGCATAACAAAAATGTTAAATTTAGATAATTACAGGGGATAAAGAAGAAAAGAAACCCAGAAACCCGTCGTTCAGGCTTTATTGTATGCAAGCTAAATTGCAGAAGTGGCGATAAATGCATAAAACAATGTAAATGCGAAGTTTACGAGCAATGATATTGTCGCAGAAGCACATTCACGACTACTGCGTGAATGTTAATGAATATGCAGTAGAGATCAATGCGTCCATACGGTTACGTCATACTCGACAGACCATTTTCATCGGCGGTCCTTCCCCATTGCTTCTTTCTAAAAGTACTATATCACTGTGCTTACTTCACCTTACCACTTTTGTGTCAATGCTTGATAATAGAATCATTTTATTCTTGGGGTTTTAAGCTTTCTGATGACATAACATATCCATCTACCTGAGTGTGTGTCAAATTTGGTGATGTAAGATTTGGTGTCTTATAGTTGTTTCAGTCAATGCATTTGGGCCATTGTTTAAAAATAAATGGGCACCTAAAACACATATTTATAGATTTGGGTGACCTTGGGTGCAATTTCATTGCGATAGATCTGATTACACCTACTTGAGAAGTGATTTCCCTTAGTGAGTGGAAAATGTACCTTAGTTGCAGCCATATTTTTTTAATGGGCCCAATTTTTGGTGGCCAAATAGCCAATTTTGCTCATAACACATGCATCTACCTGTATGCCAAATTTGGTGCTTTCATCACAAAATGCGCAATTATTTCACTCTGCCACCTGACAAATTCGGAAAATATAAACTATGTTTTTAATTTCCAAATTGATTCTTTTTTAAAATTGTTTTTACATTTTCTGTTGAATGTGCATAGGGACATTATAAATGTTTAATCTCTAACACTGTTGATTTGGTGAGGAGTTTATTTTTCCTTGGGGAATTGCTATCAGCATGGCAAGACTGTAATGTCAGGGTCATAGCAGAATTTAATCTTTCCTCCATGGCCTGTGATTTATTTTGCATCTGGAACAAACCGAATATCCATTTATTGTTTTCTTTAGTACTTTAGCTTTCAGTTTCCTCCCAATTCTACAACTATCTAGGCTAATGACTGCACTGGAGAAAGAATTATGAATTTATTCATAGTTTATTCATATATCATTGTGGAACCTGTTGACAAAGATTTATGACCCAGAAAGAAGAGAGATATGAAAGGAAGGAGAGAATGATTATGAAACCTACAAATGACATGTCTATAAATAGATATGACTGATAAGCTACTATGGTCATTATTGTGATTGAAATGAGAATAGAAGGAAATAAATATCTGCGGAGTTTGCAGAAGAAGAGTTGAAAATGAAGAGAAAAAGAGAAGTATAATAGGTGGAGTATGATACATGGAGAGATAGATAGATAGATGGAGAGAGGTGAAGAGAGGCAGAGAAAGAAATGAGAGGGGCATCCAGTGATCACAGATAACATTTTTTTTTCAATTTGTTTTCTCCTTGCTGTACCCCACCCCTGTATACTATCTATCATTTGTAGTAAATGAAAGAATCTTAATTTTATGAGTTATGGATATGTACCCATTTAAATAATAGCTGTCAATGGTTAGTCATATCCCAGCTATGTTTACATACATTTATTTCTACCTATATATTAAGGTGCATGTTTATATTGTATCCTATCATTATTGCAAATGTTTATATCACCAGTGGAAGAAGAATTTCCAGAATTGGACAATATGTGCATACTTATACTTATAAAGTATTAACATAATTATTATGTGATATACATTCAATTCACATTCTCTGTGTCTCCCTCCTGCCAAACTGTATGTAAAAAGTATGAATAAGACTTGGTTGTATGTTTACTACCTTTTGATTGGTTAGAACAATTAGCCAATGGGAGAGTATCATAAATGTTTACTAACTTTTAATTAGTTGGAACGATTAGCCAATGGGAGAGTGATTAAAGTTTAATAACTTCTAATTGGTTAGAACAATCAGCCAATGGGAGAGTGTAGATGTTTACTAACTTCTAATTGGTTAGAACAATCAACCAATGCGAAGATGTTCTGGATGGGCATTGTTTTTCGTACATTCATTCTACTGTCAGTACTAACTGATTCTTATGTAGAACTCATTTACAAGTGTCTTTTTTTCAGCTTTGATGTTTCTCTTCTCCCCCCTCTCTCTCTCTCTCTCTCCCTCCTTCCTACCCTCTCCCACTTTCTCTCTCTCTCTTTTTTTTTTGGGGGGGGGGGGGGTTGGGGTGTGATTATTTGCACTAACCCCTGAGGGTCAGTTATCGTTCATTTGGAACAGTGGTTGGATATAGTGTCCTTGAAGTTATTGCATTTAGTAGTAATTCTTTATTGTATCATTATTATGCCATTTGGAAATCTGCATATATATATGCCTGGGAAAAAAATTATTAGACCAGTTCATTTTAAAGGCTTATGTGGGAAGTGTTGGCTACATAAGTAATTGAACTTTCAAACGGATTTCTACTAGCTAAGTCATAATGACTGGATGACTACTCCCTAAAACAATTACCCTCTGCAATAACTAACCCCTGGGACAATTACCCCTGGAACAATTACCCCTGGAACAATTACCCCTCCCCCTCCCCACAGTTATCCCCAGAGGACAAGTAGATCTGAAGGCATAAAGACATGCACTCCCAAATGGATGGATACTTCAAATTAACTAACAAAATTAAAATATCATAGAGGATAATTGTCCTGGGGATATTCTCCAGGGGTAGGAAGTTTTTGAAAATAATATTCTGACAGTAATGGTCTCTGGGAAAATCATCCAGGGGGTATGCCAGATTGTCATGTTAAGTCATTACATGTTCACTTTTCTAGAGGCAGTTTGTCCAGTTCTAGGTAGAAAAGTGCTAAATGTACATTTGAAGATAGCAGCCATGCCTTGTGGCATGCTGTCCATAAGGGGTTGCATTTTTTTATCTTCACAGCAGCTCATTCATGTAGCTAGAATCTTTTCTTTTTTGATAACTTCAATTTTCTATTGTCTTCAATTTTTATGTCACTTCAAATGTTCTCAGTAGAATCAAGAGCAGGCCATAGTGCTCAAACCAAGACAAGTTACACTTGAAATTCATCCTCTCAGACATTTATTGTGTATTATGGGGTCAAAAATCCTTTCTCATAGGAAAATGGGGGGGGGGTTAATTTTGGGGAAATTTGTCCGGGGCAGTTTGTCCTTGCCGTAGTCGTCCTAAAGGTAATTGTCACAAAGCTAATTGTAATGGGGAGTAGTATTCCATTAATAATGAATTAGCTGTTAATAATCATTTTCCTAGTCCCATAGACAATGGAATTAACACTACCTGTATGCCTCCAAATGCAGCTGGTCTATAATAATTTTTTCCAGGGCTGTACATACATGTACAAGGTTATTGCAGGATAAGAGAATTCTGTTCATAGAGATCTATTATCAATACACTGAAATACAGAACACTTTCTAGTGGATGTTGCAATCAATGCAACACAGAATAGTTGGTCACAAATAGCCCTACATTTTACAGTGTACTTGTAGTGCTCATTTTGGTCCAAACATATTTTTTCCCTTATGAAGAATGTATGAAATATGATATCATAACATATGTGGTCCACAGAACTACTATAGTCTGTGATAATGATCGCCAGATTATTCACCCCAGAGCAAACTGCTGCTACCTACAATGGGGAAAGAAAAAACCAGTACCCTGTTACACTCAGAACTGTTCCACACATTTGTTTTAATATAGGCTTGTTATATAAGCATGATTCATGTGGTCTGGTCTTAAAATTTTTATGAAAGCTAACAAAATTTACACTTTATGATTTCTGCCAAAAAAAAAATTGATAAGAAAGCATAATTATCTTTGCTGGTATGCTTTTCAATGTAGATGGTTTTCTATTTTCAGCAAATTCATTTTTTCACTTGTTACTGGTCAAAACAACATCATAATTTTGTTTCTGTTTTCACGAAGGGACGGATGAGCGTACAACTAAAAGAAAGTTAGTCTTGAATAAATCGCTTTCAAAATTTTAAAGCATAATCTCAACCTCATTAATGTATGAAGGGTGAATACATTTTATATCTTGGGATAGATCATTTATCAATGTTTACCTCTATGTTTAATTATTTGCATAATTAGTTAATATTTTAGGGGAAAATGAGCTGTAAACATAACCGTAATTTCGTGAAAACAAAAAGATTCAAGGACGCACTTTGATTTGATTTCACAGAGGGGCGAATCTCAGCTGCACATGTGTAAAACATATGGGACTTGATCACCACGCATTTAACCGTCATTTCGTGAAAATGTGTTCTTTTTTGTTTTCATGAAGTGACGGATCTCAGCCGCGCAAGTAAAACATACGGGACAACTGTAAGCCGTCACTTTGTGAAAACAGAAAATCCCTTTTTGAGGTAATTTCTTGTTGACGTTATCGCCATAGTTACATAATTTACAGCAATAAATCGATGTATCTACCTATTTGCTAGTTTCCCAAACTATGCCGTCATTCAAGAAAACCTAAGTCTAAAACGCGCAGCCCCTGCCTGCGCGCGTACTCCCCGTCCACCAATCCAATCGCGCCACCGCCATACTCTTCCTCTTCCGTTCTCGCCCGTCAGAGAAGTGACATCTATGAAGCTAAGTCTTAACCTAAATTGCGAGATTTTTACCTCCAAAAGCGTTTTTGGTTGCCTTTCGCAATAAAAATCCCGTTCACCATGTTTTCACACTCATTTTGGTGTATCAGATTTTTCCTGAGTCAACCTCCTTCACGGTAAATTAATGAAATTACTTTGCCGTTTTTCCTCACTTTCGGGGCTTTATTCACAGACGGTGTACTAGTACACTGCGTCGGGCTAGCCCCCGTGTCTGTAGGTGGTTGATTCAACGCGCTTAGACAAGCGGTCTTATCATACGTTGTGCTCCGTAATAGGAGTTTATTCCCACTCCGTCTTGTGAGTTGGTTGTTACCTTTTTATAGATCTATACTGTTTTGTAATAATAATGAATTTATTACTATAAATGGGTTTCTATATTTGTTGCTTGTCTTTAATTTCAGCCATGTCGAGGTCTCCGTTCGGCTGGCATTCCCCAGTATTTAATACTTATAAGGGGACTCGCCCAGCCTTGGAAGGGTTAGCTGCGAGAATTTAATCTCGCACTAACATTATAACTTCCACGGAGCTTCGACTAAGGTAAGTTAGGGCCTACTTTGTGTACGGCTCGCCCCGTTATGAGTTCGCCGTCTATTTTGACGACCAACTCATGCAGGGAAAACCGAGAGAGTGAGTGCTGGAAACGGCCAATACCTCTCTCGAAGATAGAGACTTGTATAACGGTGGGAGTGAGTGCCTCCGGCCAATACCTCTCACCGATAAAACTGTGGGTGTTATCCCTGCCCACAGTTCGTCTCGCTCTCCAGCCATAGGTGTGATTGCTCAGGGATCGGCTCCTTTTGTCTCTCCGCACGCTTCTAACACAAGCAAGGCGGGTAAGGGAAAAAGAGAGTCGTGATCCTCCAAAAGTACTCCCTTCAGGGCCTACTACGGAGGCGGTGCCCGTTTCTAAGGGTAAAGGGGGCGATAAACATGCCCACCTGCCCAAGAAGCGTGCCCACCTGCCCAAGAAGCGTAAGCGCCAGAGTACTGCCCAGCCATCAGGCGAGGCGGACTCTCTCCCCTTGACACCGACTGTGTGTTCACCTCATGTGTCAGGGGGGGGGCCAAGAAGAAGAAGGTTAGCCCCCAAGGGGCGACCACTTCTTCTGAGTTAGGCATCTCCCATGAACTTTTGAATTATCTCAAGATCATTGTGGAGCGGAGTGGTTGGTCAGACTCTGTGTCTGTACTCCCCACCACGCCTGACTCCAACCCCTCCCCCCAAGGGGGAAGGGGGGATACCTGTACCCGACCCGGCCCGGTATACCGGTCCCGGTTCGGATACCGGATATCCGGTTCGGATATCCGGTTCGGATACCGGTTTTTACCGGATACCGGTTTTTACCGGATATCCGGTTCGGATACCGGTTTTTACCGGTTATCCGGCTAGGAACACTGGTTTTCCCTTGTTTACCACCACTGCTTCTAGTGGGTTGGGATCCGGTTCCTTTTCTCAGGTATCTGGCTCATTGTGTTTGTTTTCCAACACACTAGAGCCTTACCGCCCCACTTCGGGCGTCTCTCGACCACGTTCAGCTTTGATCGTCCGGTCGAGGCTACTCCCATTCCAGCGGCACTTGGTGCTCCGCCTGGGGAGGAATCCTGGGACTGCTTACACCGCCCTTCTTGGGATCAGGCTTCAGTCTGGATTTTCAGAGGATGATGCCTCTTCACAGGCTGAAATTACACCCCAGACCATTGGGTCCTTGGCGGTAGAGACTCAAGCCCTGCTGGAGAAATTTCTTCCCGACACTTTTACAGAGTCGGGCTGATCCGGGACATCCGTCTCTCCTTTTTCAAGGTGAGCGTCCCTCCAAGGGCATCCCTCTTACGGAGGACTGTAAGCGAGTCTTCAGTGACTTCGCCTCACAGCCTCTTGCATCCTTAGTAGGGTCCGTCCCTCGGCCGGGGATTTCACCTTCTCTAAACAGGACACTCTCGAATTATATTACGAGAAAGTCCCGTTCCAGTGATCTCCTACATGTAGGTGGTAGGCTTGGTGTCTACTTAAGAGTACACCTTGCGCCAAAATAGAGAGGTTCCCGTCCTTATTGGAAGTTCATTCCAGGACTGGCCTGAGGCTGACTGCCTACTTGGGTACGCTCCTTTCCCTTAGCGCTAGGAGCCAGCACCTCGAGATGTCCGACTCGGACATCCTGTGCTAGACGAAGCCCCTTGTCCAAGGACAGGCTCGTTGTAAAACCGTCCCTCGGCTGGGTTTTTCACCTTCTCTCGACAGGACACTCGATAAATTTACGAGAAAGTCCTGTTCTAGTGACCTCCTACATGTAGGTGGTAGGCTTGGTGTCAACTTTAAGAGTACACCTTACGCCAAATAGAGAAGCTCCCGTCCTTAATGGTAGCTCATTCCAGGACTGGCCTGAGGCTGACTGCCCACTTGGGTACGCTCCTTCCCTTCGCGCTAGGAGTCAGCACCTCGAGATGTCCGACTCGGACATCCTGTTGCTAGACGAAGCCTTGTCCTGGACAGGCTCGTTGTGGTTGGAACTGTCTGTGTCGACGGCAATAGCCACTAATGCTAGGAGGAAGCTTACGCTTTCCTCTCTGGGCATTGCGGATGCGGACATACCTGCCCTCCTGGCCAGGGTCCCGCACTCCGGCCTTCACCTCTTTGGAGGTAAGGGGCCTGATGTGATTCAACTTGAGGTTGATTCACGCAAGCAGGCGACGGAACTTCTGAAACGCCTTAAGTCCTCGGCTCCTAAGCCGCAGGCCCAGGCTGTCTTTCCGCCTCCTAGACGCGGTGGCGCTTCCAGCTGCCCCGTGCACAGGTGCGCCCCGAGCATTGGAGGAGAGGGTTGGCGGCCGTCTTCAGTACCTTCCCGCCTGGGAAGGAATTACCGACGACGTTTTCGTGCTCCCCTTCGTGCGAGGAGGCTTCTGCATACTTTTCGCAGAGCCCCTCCCACACGGAACCGTCCACCACAACCCTCCTACACTATCGCCCCCTTTCTAGAGCACATCTCCACCGAGATTCAAGAGCTGCTGGAAAAGGGCGCGATCGAAAGGGTAAGAGACCACCCCAGTTGTGCCTCTCCCCTATCTTATATTCCCAAATGCTCGGGGAAGCTCAGAATGATCTTGAATATGGAGGTCATCAATTCCTTCATACCAAGAGAGGTTTTTCCACAGGGAAACCTTGGCCTCGATTCTCCCGGCGATCAGACCGTCAGATGTGGCTATTTCGGTAGACTTGAAAGATACTTTCACATACCGATACACCCTTCTTCAAGGGACCTTCTAGATTTCTCCTTCAAGGCGAAACTTTCCGGTTCGAGGCCTTAAATTTTCGGCCTGAAACCGGCTCCTCGAGTGTTACTCGAGCAGTCTCTACCCTAGCCGCTTCCCTCAGGATCGCGGTCTGAGACTTTTCACTTACCTGGACTACTGGCTCCTGGTGGCGAGCTCTGTGTCCGTCCTTCAGTCGCACATGGCCCTACTTCTCCGTACTACGCAAGAAGTAGGATTCATAGCCAACTGGGACAAGTCGGAGTTGACTCCTACCCGCAGACCCATTTACCTAGAGTGCGGAAATTAGACATTGTGAACCAACTTACCCGCCCCAGTCGGGAGAGAATTCAGGCAATTGTCTTTCTAGCTCGATCTCTTCGTCTCTTACGTCGAGTTCGGGCAGGCCGATGGCACCAGTTCTTGGACCACTTATCGAGCCATAGGGATGTCCTCAAAGACTGTCGGCTTTATATGAGGCCTTTTCCAACTTCATCTTCTGAAGTTTTCAAGCCCAGTGTAGACTCGCTCAAGGTGTGGATTCCTCTCACCGAGGAGATCAAACGCCTACTTATCGCCCTGTTCGGACCAGGTGGTCTCGGGGGACTGGTCACACCTGTGCACCTTGCCCCACTTATTGTGTTGGAATTGATGGCAGTCCTCATGTCTCTCCACCTTTTCGAGAACATGTTTGTAGGTCGCTCCGTCCTGATTTTGACGGTCAGCACCTCTGTTGCTGCTTACATCAACAGACAGGGCGGGACTCTTCCCGCTACCCTGAACGATCTAACCGCCAAACTTAAGAGTGGTGTCGGCCTCACCGAGTGATTCCGATCGCCTCCTATGTTCCCGGGCGGGACAATCTGATTGCAGATTTGCTGTCCCGGGACATGTGTCTCCCCTCCGAGTGGTCACTGAATCAAGAGGTCTTCGACTACCTCAGTTCAGTCTGCGCCCATCTGGAGATAGACCTGTTTGCGACAGCTCTGAATCATCGCCTCCCGAGTTTGCTCTCGAGTGCGAGATCCGGAAGCTTGGGCCCTCGATGCGTTCTCCCTTCAGGGAAGAACTTCTGGGGTTACGCCTTTCCGCCGATCTCCTTAATTCCTCAGTTCCTGGGGAAGATTCAGGAGGATCAGGCGTGGGTTTCTGCTCATAGCACCTTGCTGGCCGAGGAGACCTTGGTTTCCTCTTCTTCTGTCTCTGCTGGACGGTCGGCCTCTCTCCCTTCAATGGAGAGCAGTCCTCAGATCAGCCCCTGTCGGGGATCCTCCACCATCGTCCGGCGGCTCTACATTGACCGCCTGGCCGCTATTGGGGAGGAAGCGAGAACTCTCAGAGAGAGCCTCCCAGTTCATAGTCCAGAGCAGAAGAGTTTCTACCCGAGCTGTTGTCAACTCGAGTTTAGAAACCTTCCATGCTTGTTGGGGAGAAGGGGTTTGTTTCCCGTTTCTGCCCCGGTGGGTGCTTTTACAACAATTTTCCTTATTACTCCTTTCGATAAGGGCAGGGCCCTCTCTAACTTTAGTGGTTACCGGTCCGCTATTACTGCGGTTCACCTTGGTTTTTTTCTGATGGTTCGGGAGTTTCAATCTCTCCCTTCCTGACTCATTTGCTGAGGTCTTTCTTTTGACACGCCCAGCAAATCGCCAGTTGACTCCTGCGTGGAGCCTTCCTTGGTTTTGGACGCCTTGGCCAAACCGCCCTTTGGGCCGTTCTGCAAAGCGTCGTTACACCATCTCCCGATTAAGAACACCTTTCTCTCTCTACGGCCCCCGGGCATATCAGATGGGAAAGGCAAGGTGTACGTCTTGTCCCTCGACCTTCGTTATTGCCAAGAATCAGACGGATTCTTCTGGCTTAATCGAAGTGTTCTTGAGTCCTCTGTCGGAATTCTCTTCCGTCATGGAGGATAAATCTTGGTGCCCTGTTAGGGCTCTCAAATGGTACTTGGATAGGACTACGGTTGTTTTTCGTAAGGATGATCAGCTCTTCTCTTTTTCCATCACCTTTCTTCCCCAGCATCACGGGAGACTATCTCCCGTTGGATTGTCGAGGCTATCCAAGCTGCGGGTTCGGAGGCTTTCCTGTCTGGGAAGCCTCCCAGAGCGCATGACACTAGGAGTGTTCTACCTCCTGGGCGCTTTGTCAGGTTCATCCCTTTGGAAGACTTTTGAGGGCCGCCTTTTGGCGTTCCCCTACTTTCTTCACATCCTTCTATCTTAAGGATGCTCCTTCGGGTGAGGTTGGATTTGAAACCTCTGGGTTGAGAGCTGCTTCGTCGTCTCTGTCTGCCCCGCGTTAGTTACTCCCGTCCTGGGACATGCCACCCGGGTTTTTATCCGTGCTATTCTAGCAAATAGGTAGATACATCGATTTATTGCTGTAAATCAAGAAAATTATAACTAATTTTGTTATTTACTAGATAAATCTATGTATCTACCTATGTCCCTCCCTCCAGCCCCTCTCCTTGTCTGACATGTCCTAGATTCTGTCTCTGACTGCTCGGAAGAGGAAGAGTATGGCGGTGGCGCGATTGGATTGGTGGACGGGGAGTACGCGCGCGCAGGCAGGGGCTGCGCGTTTTAGACTTAGGTTTTCTCGAATGACGGCATAGTTTGGGAAACTAGCAAATAGGTAGATACATAGATTTATCTAGTAAATAACAAAATTAGTTATAATTTTCTTGATTAGACATTATTATAGTCTGAATCTTTGTGAGGTTCAAGATGTTAGTGAATGATGTCCAAAAATGCAAAAAACTCAAAATTGAAAAAATATGCGATTTTCCTCATTACCGTCACTTCGTGAAAACAGGGATGATTTGTTCAGATTGATGATGTTTAAGAGGTATTCTTGCTACTTTGTATCCTATATTCATGTAGCAATTATTGAATTCTTCTGGCTCTTTCAGTAGTTGTGCTTATAAATAAGCACAAGTTGCTTCTTTGTGGGTTAATGATGATATGACTTGTTTGTTTTGTTTTTTAATTGCCAAATTGCCAAATAAACTGAAAACTGAACTGAGTTTTACTCCTACTTTTGTAAAAAAACAGAGAATAAAATTATGATGAATTGGTATAAAGATCAATCTTCTAGCCCTGAATGACCCAGGAGCTTCCTTTATTTGATTTATAAGCATATAAAGTCAATATATGGAGAAAGATATTAAGAAGATAATTAGATCTGTAAAGTCCAAAGTCTTAATATCCCTAATGACATTTTGCGTCTCATATAATACTTGCTGATGCACTTGGGATAAGATAGCTTGCACCTATGTAAAGTCTGAAGTTTATTGATCTGTGCCAACTCCATGGCCACCAGTCCACCAGTCCACTTAAAACATGCGTTTCAATGGGATGTTCGTGAACATGTAGGGCCATACCGTACTGGAAATATCAAGACAGTAAGATGTATAAAAGAAAAAGATTCAGGTCCATTTGAAAATAAATAAATTGCCAGTTGCTTCTTTCTTCTGTGTAGAACTCATTACATTAGTCTTACAAATGGCAATTGAACAGTTCTACCATGTCATGTGCAACCAGGGAGCTTACTCCCCCCAAATGCAAATAAGGTTGACCTTGGAGATTTAATGGTGACTGTGTTCTACCTATAGACATTGGGTCACTCTGGGTTCAGCTAATTAGACATTGGGTTATTTGAGCCAATGACTGGCTAGTCTACGCTGGAGACCCAGTCTATTAAAGAAAAGTTGTGTGTGCGCGCGCGTGTGTAATTGAGTTTTAACAGACATGTATCAATCAGATATGATTATTTACGTCAGGGACCGACCTTTTTTTTGAAACAGGCGACTGTCTGGAATGCTCCCCAGAGAAGTAGAGAATGTGCACTGTAATGTGCAGAATCGCAATAAGCCACTTCGGGGATGGAATCTGAGCATGAGCAGATAAAGGTCATCTGTACCAAAATTCTAAAACCCACTGACACTAATATTCGATAAGTGCTCATGAATGTCATGTAATCATTATTCAATTATGCACTAATGGTGCATTCCATGATATCCAGGTGGAAGTATTCTTTTTAAAGGGGGAAACAAAAGCTATTCATGAGGCACCTCTATCACTCCCAGAGTTATTTTTCTGAAGTGCACATAAAGGGACCCTCCATGTCTAAAATATCTGTGGATATTTGGGGTCATTTGTACAATCTCAGTACCATGCGCTAACCCCGAACTGGCTTATTGAATCCAGTGACCGGGGTAATAATGCTGTAAGCGCTTTGGTCGGTTACATTGTAACTCGTAAGGCGCTATATAAGAAACGGCTATTATTATTATTATTATTATTTTTAGGTGAATACAAAGACGTTACTGGTAGACCAACTCTAGACCAGTTTATGGTAATTTCAATCTTTCACCTATTTTGAATGCATGCGTGCGTGCGTGCGTGCTGATCCGTACATCCCCACAAATTCACCCTCCCTGAAAGAAACTCTGTGTCCGTACGTGCGTAATTTGTGTGCCCATTTATAGCTGATTTGTAAGCGGCGCACACGTACCGGTATGTACGATACACACGGCTAAGGATAGAGAGCAGTCCAGGCAGTTGACTAAACCAACACCTGATCCCTATGTCCTTAAACTTGGTTAGGGTAGCCTCAATACAACATGTTATTTTATTTTACTATTAATGAAAACAAGATTACATGGAAATTGAAATGCATGGGAACTTAGCGCAATATACAGTCAAAGACGCGTATGATTGATCTCCATTGGTTATTACCCTCAGTCCAGTGTCTCGGCAGTCTAATAGCTGCCTATTGAACTTTAAACTTATGTTTTTATTAATAAAAATAAGTTTAAAAGGCTATGGAAAGCAAGATTATAATTATATAATTGGTTACCGGTACACTTCTATGGAATATCTCTTAATTACTGCTCTTGTAATGATTGGGGTTTTTTTTCTTCAATTATTCTCAAATTCTCCTATCTCACATTTACTGTGTTTCTTACAATTTTCATGTATTTTGTTTTATGTACATTTTACAACAAATTGATGTTAATGAACAATTTATCTATATTTAAAGTTTAAAAAACTGGTAATATTTTTTATTAGAGAACAGACTTGGTAATAACTGATGAAATGTATGTACATCTATGAGGATGTTGTGAAGATTCCTCCTCCCCCCTACATACCCACATGTAGTTAATTCAGGTCTGATGTTTTTGTTGTGTTGTTTGTTTGTTTGTTTGTTTGGTTTTCTTTGGGGGGGGGGTTAGAATAAATTAGATAGTTAGGATAATGCCTTTCCTTTTTATTTTTTTTTCATATAGGGAGATGAAGCCCTCAAACTGCCCATTGATCTGATGTAAAACCAGAAACGTTCACAGATTGTAAACGACAGCCATTTTCATGGTAAGAAACTTTTGCGAATTGCAAATATATGCAGTGTTATGTCAGTTGTAATTCCATTATTTTACATCATGGAATCTTTGTGAGGCTGAACCACTCTCAAAACTTCCAAATGTTTCATGCACATTAAATTTTCTTGTTTTATAGCAACTTCCTTTTCATCATCATCATCATCATCATCATCATCATCATCATCATCATCATCATCATCATCATCATCATCTCTATACCCCCCTCTCTCTCTCTATACCTCTCTCTGTTCTCTTATGTTATACTCCTTTTAATTCTGTATATTTTGCTTCTCATTCTGCCTCTCTCTCTCTCTCTATATATATCTCTCTCTCTATATATATATATCTCTCTCTCTATATATATATATACCTCTCTCTCTCCCCCTATACCTCTCTCCGTCCTCTTATGTTATACATGTACTCCTTTAATTTCTGTATATTTTGCTTCTCTCTCTCTCTCTCTCTCTCTCTCTCTCTCTCTCTCTCTCTCTCTCATTATGTGTGAAGCAATTTGTTTTGTTTTTCTCAATCACTCTCAGTAATTCTCACACCTTAGCTTCCTCATTGAACCACAACCACCTCATCAAGTCATGTTTTCATTCCAGGATTAGGTGCCAGCTGCATAGACAAAAGCCCATTTAATTAGCCCTCATTATCTAGGCTTTGTTCCCTCCAATGAGATCACAAAAGAATAGAAATCTTGTCCACTCACTCATCTTCAGGAATTTCTACCAAACACAGAGGATTAGCGTGCTCCCCTGTTATGGCTTATCCCCCTCTGTTCAGACTGGCAAAATTCATTGTATAGCCATACGAAAACTGTACAGCTTTACAATAAGTAACTATTTTGTTTAGTGGTATCCAAGGTATGTCGCCTATGTTACCAGGTATTATTGTATTGTATTATGAAAGTGTGAAAATAAATTGACATAATAAATATCATTTTACTAGATATATTGTCTGATCCAAGGTCTACTGCCTGGCTATGAGCTCAATACAGTCATTAAATATCGTCTGTTTGGGGCCAGAAGGGCGTTAAGTCCCTTCATTTGTACAGAGTTAACGCCATTCTTGCTCCAAACAGACAGTATTTCAAAATCTTAAATGTGGTCAGTATGGCTTGGACTTCCCTAGTCTGTCTGTCTTGTGGGGCTTATCGTGAACAATCACTGATAATTAGTCGGTTGCCATCTAAGCTAAAACTGAATATACGTTAATAGACTGCTTCAAAATTAGTTTATTTAATACAATGCTTCCTTATACAATACCATTTTTCATGCATGTAGACCCCTTACGCTACATGATGATCCTTTAAAAGATGTTTCTATACACAGTTTTGTATAAATTTTGTCTTGTGTGAGTGATCTATCAGATGGGTAGCATCATTATCACATGTAGAGTAGAGAGTGTGTTTGAGGAGAGGGTAAATCCCTGTGAGAACATTTTGTTGAGAGGAGAGTCAGGGAGGAGGTGGGGGGAATATCTGGTAAGCAGGTGGAGGAAGGGTAAACCCAATTCACATGATAAATATAAGCCCTGTTGATATAAACTTCTCTTTGGGACTAGGGTGATTTTCAAGATGCTTGTATTGACTACTGCATAATTATGAACTCAGATCTATCAGATTTTGACGTGCATTTTGAAACCAAAAATAGGAATCACAACGAATCTTTTATGTTCCCATTAATACCAGTTTCTTGAAGAAAAGTTATTTGTATAATTATAGGCCCTACTGCAACCTTTCTTCATTGTCTTTTACTTGTTCAAAATTGTCTTACATTCTGAACAATATGAAATAGATAAAATTCTTTCCAACACCCGTCCTAGTATCACTGTTGCTAATGGCAGTGTGGATCGTCTTAAGCCCGGCGCACACTGCACGATCTGACGACGATGCGATTTTGGGAAAAGTTGTTATAACATTTGATATGAACCTTCAAACATGTAAAATCTTCGTGATCAAAGTTCCGAATAGTAGTATGAATACTAAAATCGAAATTCCGGGCTACTGCGAGCTACTGCGAGGAATAAAAGCGAATTCAGTTTGAAATTGTAGTGATGTCATACCAATCTTGCGATCGAATAAGATTTGAAGCTGATTTGGCTTATACTCTAACCAGAAGAATTGCAGTTAACCAAATTTCGATATTAGTATTCGTATCATTATTCCAAACTTCAAATAAGATAATTTCACTTATTTTAACTTTCACGTTTAATGCAAACTGCAACTTGTTCGAAAATCGGGTCGCAGTCGGATCATATAGTGTGCGCCAGGCTTAAAGGTTTTTATGCCTCCGCCCACCGAAGGTGGTGTCAGAGGCATTATGTTTTCGGGTTGTCCGTCCGTCCCGCTTTTTCTTTCTCGCGATAACTCAAGAACCACATAAGGTATGAACTTCAAAGTTGGTGCTATTATGTATCACCATAGGAAGACGATCTGATTAGATTTTGGGGTATGTAGGTCAAAGGTCAAAGGTTACAGGTCGATTTCTGAAATTGCAGGTGTTAGCCTTGTTAACTTGATATCTCAAGAACCATTTGAGGTATGAACTTCAAACGTACTAGTATGTATCACCATAGTGAGACAAACTGATTAGAATTTTGTTGATGAAGGTCAAAGGTGAAAGGTCATTATACAGGTGTAAGTGAAATTAATGTTTTTTTGCCTTTGTTATCACCATATCTCAACTATTTTGTATTCATGACTAGGAGGAGATGAAGTGATTAGACTTTTGGGTTATAAGGTGTAAGGTCAAATGTCAAAGAGGCCAATTAACCTGTAATTAGAGGCTTTTTATTCTGGTTTTCACAATACTTCAAGAACAGTTTGAGCCATCAACTGAATTTAGGCGGAGGCATATAGGCGACGCAGTCGCATTCATCTGTGTTTACATTATGTAGCATATAAACATTGATTTTAAGGAAATTTTTATTAATCTATATTATGTTCTCCATTATTTGTAAGAACTTAATTTTTATCAAATTCTGTTGAAATAAAAAATATCCAATGTAAAAGAATATTTTTCCAATATTATCTCTTAACTATTTTCCCCTACAGTGATTTCAGCATCACACATCTTTGCTGTCACAAAATCCATATTAACTTTTAGAAGTGAACATGTCCTCAGCATTCCTATGGAGAGCATCTACAGTTATTCCTATTATCAGCCAGTAATTTGATGTGATGCTAATCACAGCAGTGTGGGAACAAACCTCAAGTGTTCCAACTCTCTCACTCTTTCTCTCTCTCTCTTACTCTCTCTCTCTCAAATAAATGCTCTGTTGGGTTTTTCCACCACAGATTAATGATAATAAGATTCCAGACTATGGGAATGGATCAATACTTGACTAATTGTTGAGTGATCTTTTGTTATGTCTCATCTGATCAGTTCATTCACTCATTGTTAAAAGACATAAGAATTTGTATGGTATTTTCAAAGTATTTCATTCATAAATTAAATTTATTACTGATTTTCTCCCGCGTGATTTGTTTGGGGTTTTTTTCACTGGAGATGAATGACAATGAGATTCCACACTCTATGGGATCAATACTTGACTAATTATTGAGTGATCTTTTGTTATGTCTCATCTGATCAATTAATGGACTCATTGTTGAATGACATTAGACTTTGTATCATATTTATAAATTCGTAAATTAAAATTGTAACTGATTTTGTGAGTCCAATATGGACTCGCAAAATAAAAAAATCAGAGCTGTGATTTATGAAGCTCCAATACCGTTTTCATATTCACTGTCAAAAGCGTGCTCTGTCGGGGCTTAGTCTGGGTCAATTCTAGCCGCTTCTATAAGCCCTGATACTTTCATATTACAGGAGCAAGGCTGCATCGCATCTGCTCTGCGCATTTGTTGCCATGGTTTCTGCTGCCCCCCCCTTCCCCGTGCTATTTATAAGGTGCTTTGTTTTGTTCTTTTATTTTCTTTACTTTCTATTTTTCTTTTTTTGTTATTATCGTTCTTATCTCTTCTTTTATCTTAAGTTATTCTTTGTTTTTTCTCCTATCTTCTTCTCATTCTATCTTTCCTCATGTTATTCTTTGTTTTTCCTTCTATCTTTCCTTATGTTATTCTTTGTTTTTCATTCTATTTTCTTCTATCTTTTTGTCTTTCTTTGTTATTCTTTGTTTCTTAATTATCTTCTTTTCTTTTATCTTATGTTATTCTTTGTTTTTATCCTTCCTAATTATCTTCTTTTCTTTTTTATCTTATGTTATTCTTTGTTTTTCCTTCTAACTTTCCTTATTTTATTCTTTGTTTTTATCCTTCAATCAAAATTATCTTTCTATCTTTCCTTATGCTGGTCGGCTTAGCATCATATTACAGAATTTACGAGTCAACCCACTTTTGGTCAGGGGTTAGACGGGATCTAACCGTGCTCGAGAAGTGCTTTGAGAAGTCGGCTTTTCGTCCTGACTAAAAGCGGGTTTATTGAAGCCGATACCTTTCATATTAGCTTTGGTATCACGGCTTAGTCATGGTTAAGTCTGGACTAAGCCCACTTAGTGTGAAAAGGGTATAAATGTTGTGGTCTTCCAAAAGTACCATAACCAAAAAAAATAGGGATATAATGAAAGGGAGATGTGTTTTAATGATGTTTGTTTTCTGATATTTATTTTACCTGACTGCTAAGAAAGCATGTGTATGCTTGTAAGTCAGCACCCAGGAGACCGACTGGTTTAAGTCCTCTCCGAGAGACGAGGACTAATGCATTACCAAAGGGCACTAGAGCATCTACTGGTTTCAAACCCGGGTCCTACCAAGGAGTTCTGTGATAACTCCTTGGTCCTACCAGTAATGAGACCACACAGCCATCAGGCCTCCTCTGATGATGTGAATTGTTTTTGGACTATCTGTCTTTTCCTAGCATGTCACAGTGATTTATGCACGCTTGGGCTAAAACCACTTGGTCTAATTTCCAGATGGGCTACCTTCATTCGGGCTAAACCCTTTTAGTCCACTCTACATTTGGTCTAATTTGCACTTGGTCTAATAACCAGAAGGTCTAATGGCCACTTGGGCTAATTATCACTTGGTCTAATTATCATTTGGTCTAAGTACCATTTCGTCTACTTTATTTTGTTGTCACTTGGTCTACTACCAGTTCGTCTAATGTCAGTTTGTCTAATTCCCAGTCAGTCTAAAACTAGTTGGTCCACATGCATTTTGTCTAAAATCCACTTGGTCTAGTATCCATTTGGTCTACATGGCATTTATATGGTCTAATGTGCAGTTGGTCTAACTTTCATTTAGTCCATTTCCCATTTAGTCTAATTGTCAGTTGGTCTAAATGCCAATTTGTCTAAACATCACTTTGTCTAATTATCACTAAGGCTAATTGCCTGTTGGGCTATTCCCTTTTCATCTACGCACCTACCAACAACACTATGCGTCATTTTGTTGGCCATCCCTGGACAGGTTAATTGTGGCCAGAGCTTTTTGAAAGGGCCTGGGGGGCCGGTGGGGGGGTGCTAGCTGTCCTGACTCGACTCTTTCCTGAGCTGAATTTTTAAAAAAATACCGATATCTGTAATATGTAAAATATGTAAAAGTAAAAATTTAATGTGCATAGAAAAACGCCATCATAATATGTCCAGACCCACACATTATGTTCCTATATCACAGTACTGCTTTTTATGGTCTCCATTGCGTTAGTAGATGCCAGGAAAACATCACTTACAGGGGTTCAAAATAGGGAATTATGGAGGGAAACTGGACCCCCCATAATCCCCCCCGAGCGAATTTTGCCAATCCTGGATCCGCCCCTGGTTGGGTCAACCCCCCCCCCCCTTGGAAAAAAGCTAGATCCGCCCCTGAAAACCAATATAAAAGTTAAACTCACACACCAAAATAAATAGTTTGGATTGAATGGAAGTCATAATAACGCCTTTAACTGTATCTCAATCGTTGTAAAAAAAGAAATATTTTCAGCTAAATGTAAAAGTCAATTACCAAGGTTTGAAAAAGTTTAGACAGCTATCAAAACATATTATGATATGGAAAAGTATATATCAAAGATAAATCTTAAAGAAGATAAAAATGGTTTAATTTCTCCCAATGTTTCTGAAGGTTTATGTTCTCTTTGCCTGTTTTGTACGTAATACATTATTGTACACAACGTATATTTTGTCAAACTATCCAATACACCGCTGTGCGGCTGCATATTTTGTTATATTATGGTATACTTTATTGTTTTAAGTATTTACAGTACAAATCATGGAAAAAACAACATATATATACACGATCTTTTGTAAAAATTGTTATGTTGATGATGAATAAAGGAACCCATGTGGGAGGGTAAAAAAAATAATGAATTAAAAAAAAATATTGCTGCTCGGTCCCTTCGCTTCCTCGCATAACATAATTTGACTCGACTAGGTGGCGCTAATTTACTGTTTGCCCAGGGCGTCATAATACCTAGATACGCCACTGACTTAAAAGAAGAAAAAGAAGGCAGTGAAGAAGTATAAAGAGCGGCATTTTTGTGGGTAGCAGGAGACAATTTTTGGGCGCTTGGAAAGGTGAGGGGGGGGGCATTGTGCCCCCCAGCCAACGAGCGAGTTGATATACGTTTTAGATGAACAAATAATAATAATAATAATAATGATAATAATGATAATAATGATAATAATAATAATAATGATAATAATAATAGTAGTAGTTGCATACTTTTCTTTCTTTTTCTTTCTTCTTCTCCTTATTTTTTTCGTTTTTATTCTCTCTCGAGCTGTCTATCTCTCTTTTTGGTCACTTGAAATCTCATAGGGGGCAACCGCCCCTGCCCCCGGTAACGCCGCCCCTGAAAAAAGCAGTTTGCATAGCTCAAAAGAATCAGAGAAGCTTAATGGCAGAATATTTAGTTCTTGATATGACAACAGCGTGACACCTGTGAGTAGGAACTTAGCGAGACCTGGGGACACAGTTTCGGAGGGCTGGCGAGAAGAAAAAAATACGGATCTCCCTTCAAGCAGAATTTGCCCCTCTTGTAAAAAATCCTAGCTACGCCACCGATTATATATCAAATAAGAAACATGAATATTAATTAACAGATTATCAACCCAACAAAAATAATTTGAAGTGCAATACAAAATCACGTTCTTCTACTTAAGTCATGAAAGGAAGAGGGGACCTATGAATGTTTTGATTACTAAAAAATAATACTAAATAATTGATTTTAATAAATTAAATAATTAAGATATAAAATGTAGGGATATTGATCTTGATATAAGCAACAGCAAGGTGAATAACTCTTTTAATGCACATTTACGTAGATGACTTCTTTGAATTTTCATTTGTTTTAAAATTTCCTTTCTCAACTTGCTACTAAATGGCCAGAAGAATAAATAGTAATTAGACCAAATGGTCATTAGACTATATGAAATTAGACCAAAAGATTAGTAGCCTAACTGGTTATTAGACGAATTGGATATTAGACCAAATGGTCATTAGACCATATGACAGTTAGACTAAATGATAAGTAGCCCAACTGGTTATTAGACTAAATGGAATTGGACCAAATGATAGGTAGACCATATGTGACCCGACGCCTCAAAACCTACAATAAGTCGCCAAAATTATTTTTTTTGTTTTATACATTTTCTGAAAGTAGAGATTCTCAGCTTTCCAATGGTATATCACTTGCTTAGTTTACTCAATGATAACACCTTTAAATGTCACATTTAGAATCAGTATGTAACCAGCAATCAATAACTCCTATTCAGAGAAAATGGCCATTTAAGTTCGAAACAAAAGAGTACTAAACCTTCGCTCTCTGTGTGCGCCCAAGTAAAACTGGGTATTCAAATGGCCATAGCAAGCGGTATGAAGGGATTATCAGATTAGGCTGAATTTTGGCAAGCTGCTCCATGAGGACCTATTCATTACTCACTCTAAAAATCAATTTAATACCTTTAGAGGTAAAGTAGTAATTTGGCATTGAATGAAAGTATTACAAAAGCTCTCCAAACATCCATTAGCTCCACAGGTGAAAAAAAGGAGTCATTTTAAAATGCCCCAAAAACATATTTCTAAGTCGAATTACGACTCACAAACTTGAGACATGATAGAATGATAATGAAACTACCCATTTCTATCAAAAAAAGAAAATCGACTGATCCAAGCAAATTTACTATTTTGGGCTGTTTGCTACGTTTTGGTCCGTGCGACTTATTGTAGGTTTTGAGGCGGCGGGTCACATATGGTATTAGCCAAAGTAGGTGTAGCCCAAATGGATATTAGACTATGTGGCTTGTAGACAAAATGACGGTTAGACTATTCGGAATTAGACGAAGTGAAAATTAGCCGAAGTAAAAATTAGCCCTAATGGGTTTTAGACTAAATGGGGTTAGCCAAACTGGGTATTAGACGAATTGGTTATTAGGCCAAATGGAAATTAGACGAAATGGTAAGTAGACAAACTGGTTGTAGACAAAATGAAGTTAGACCACTTGGAGTTCGACGAACTGGTAATTAGACCAAGTGGTGGTAGACCAAGCGACAGTGTACCATCACAGTTTGCTATGTGATTATACACATGTTATGGTGTGATTAATGTTATGCTTCCAATATTGATAAATTGCTGATAAACAACATTTCAGATGACTTTGAAGAATAGTTTTAGGTTTGTTTCCCAAATGTTTCTGATGATTTTTTAACTACCGTATTCTGTAGATCTTTAGATCTGAACTTCATAGTTGGAAGTATGCCCTCCAGGTTAAAAGCCTGAAATTGAATTTTGATTAATTTCATATTTGACCAGGCCACAAATAGAGTGATATTTGAGAAATTGTGTTTACTATAAAATGGACAGGGAATGTTATGGCAGGGAAATGTAACAATAGCTACGTTCATACGGGACTTGGGATTTCGAAACTTTAAGTTAACAAAACAAAGACTCACTAACCACGACGAGGGTTCACATGGGCCCGAAACAATGATGCTCGTTGTTCTGAAACTACAAGCCGGGCAATCGTCATTGTTAACAACGAAAGTAGATACCGTTGTGTGTACAGTACACATACAGTTCCTGTGTTCATAATTCGTGCAAAGGGAATGACCCAGAAGTTTAACATGAACATAGAGGTCATTGTTAACTACGAGTTTGCGAAACTTAAAGTTTATTCTGTCCACACGGTCTGAAACTGCGATGGAGGACATCCCCCTCTGCCCACAAGCTTGCCTATGGTTCCAGAACTACAAGTAAACTTAAAGTTTTGAAACTACAAGTCTGTTCATACGGTCTGAAACTACAAGATAACTATTAGTTAACTTTAAAGTTTTGAAACTACAAGCTCCCTTTGTTCGAACTTGACTTTAGATACATTTCCCTGGTTATGGTCAGCCTCACATTGAGGTCATCCCCTGTAGGCCATGTCAACGCTGATTACCACTCCTAATCCAACTAATGGAATAGCCAAGGCCACATGACCAGGGCTATTAGTAGGCAGGTGATAGGTCCAGGGTGGTAGACTAGTCCATTTACAAACTGAGGGTAGGGGTGTGGGGATTTGCCTGCTTGTTTATATTACTGTGTAGCCTGTTGGAGTAGCTTGACCTGAAACCCCACTTTGCTCTATCCAATCTTTCTGATAAGCTCTAACTTTTTATTTCAAAAATTGGCTCTTTTTATTTGTAGAAACAATTTCTTGGACGAAAATCATCTCTTTCTCTCTCTCTCTCTCTCTCTCTCTCTATCTCTCTCCCTCCTCTGCATTTCTCCTCTTTCCCTTTCTTTTCCTATAGTCTGTTTTGTATTGCATTTATTATCCTTTCCACTCTTCTCCACTCATCTTCCCACCTCTTCTCCCTTCTCCCTTCTCCCTTCTCCCTTCTTCCTTCTTCCTTCTCTATACCTTAGCTACCTACCTCCCACTCAGAAACCCCGTTCTCATTACGAGATTGGACATTGGATCACGATATCGTGGGGCGTGCCAGGGAGGCCCACTGGCACGCCACAGGTTCACACCTGGAGAGGGTAGTGCGGACTATCTTACCACTCTCTGCACAGTAAACTGCAAGTAGGCGTGCTCTAGATCGTGCTATCTCTGGTGGACCACCCCCAGAGGTGGTCCGGTTTGGGATCGCTGTGAACCTCCGTGGATCGCGCCGGAAAAACGTCGCCACGTTCTCACCTTAGAGGTGGCGCTATCCCTTGTAATGAGAATGGGGTCATAGTCATCTCCAGTTTCCCCTTCTCCATGTCGCCAACCCTACCCTATACTATCCCCTTCCTATGCCATACCCTTCTTGACAAGAAATACCCCTAACTGAAACAAGGTCAGGGGAAAAACATCTCGAATAAACTTCACACTTTTTCAATTCAACTTTATTATCCATCATGTATAAAAACACATTTAAAAAGTATTTTGTGGAATTGGTCAAAAAAATAGAAAAAAAGTATACCTTAAAAAAAAAGCACAAGGCTTGCACAGTAGAAACACTTTTGGTTCTTCCCAACTGAAATTGTTTCAGGGACTGCAAACAAACATTTGTACTGGGAGGGGAGGGGGGAGATGGAATTCAATCGTAACATGTGGCATTGTTAACATTTTTCAATTTTAGAGGGTCTAGAGTGCATTTTTTGGTTGTTTCCAGTTTCTTATTTTCTCATCTCTGTTTATTTTGTTTTTACTCACCTGATTTGGGGGAGGGGGTCTCTTTCATCATGTGAGTGTTATCATAGGTCAATTAATCAAACTCACTCCAGACAAGGGGTCAATTTCACTCAGTTTCTTGTATATCAGAGGTCACATTCTTGGCCCATGTATGCACACATATTGAACCTGATGATAGATTAAGGGGAGGGAAAAGGAAAAATCACTTCTTGGACATGGGGTTTGAAGTTGAAGTTGAAATAGCTGTTCCTCCTTCCTACTTTGGAGAACTTTTCAAGTTTTTCAATGGAATTATAAAGAGACAGAAATAGATTTGTGTTAAATTAGTCTGCCATTTTTATTTAAGAATGATGGTACTAAGAAAAAATTACTGAAACAATTAAATTACCCAGGATGCCTCAAAATATAAAGAGTGAAGACTGCAAAAGAAAATAAATTACTAGAATTACATGGCCAGTATGCACAGCACCACACTTGTGATGGGATTGCACCCCCCCCCCCCCCCCCCCCGTTTTCCATGTTCTTTTTGTTGTTGTTGTTGCTTGCTTGCTTGTTTTAGATGTGTCCCCCTGATGTCTGAAGAGACATGGGCACATAATGAAAAGACCACTTCCTTTTTAAAGAGGCTGGACATTGCTTCTATGCCTAAAAGACAGAAGTAATGTCCTGTTAAGAAGATACATGCACATCACAGTTAACCATCATTCTTAAATAAAAATGAATTATAATTCATTAATCATCTCCTTTTCTTTTATTTTCTATTTCTTTTCTATGTACAGGTGATTTGTTCATATCTCAGTGAGGATGCATGAAGAAGAAGAAGGTAATGAAGTGCTAGCTGGTCTAGAGGCTCAGAAAACATCAAGATGATGATACTCGTACATTTGCTCCAGGCTTTATTTCGTCAAAGATATTGGCCCATATTCTGGACTCCGGTTTTACTTAAACTGTGGTCTAAGTGTGGTTTAAACCAAATCTAAACCTTCCCTTTAAAGGGATACGCCACCAGGCGGCCATGGAGAAAAGTCAGGATTGCGTAAGCCCCATTCACTCGTACACAAAGTTTGTGTATGGTTTGTGTCAGACTATACTGCAATTACATTTGGGACTGCACGACGCTGACCGAGCGTGCATGTTGCGCGGCGATCAGTCTGTCTGAAGTTTGCACCCCGCGGGGCAACGGCATGATCAGGTAATGATCACGGTGCCTCTCGCGTCGCAAACACGTTTCAGAAAATCACATCTGAAATCCAGTTTAACTGAAACTCTAGTCTAGTGTCATTTAACTTTGCACAGAAATTTAGACTGGACTTGCAGTTTAAGTTTTAATTAAATTTTGATTTAACTTCGAATGGAGTTTAAGTTAAACTTGAGTTCAGAATATGGGCCATTTCGTTTTAGTTTAAGTTTTAGATGTAGAGTTAGCCCAAGGGTTGAAGTTAGAAACTTGATTAGTAGTCATTGATGTAAGTGATCATCCTCCACTTCCAAGATGTCTGTTACATGAATATACCACAAAATAAACACAAACGATTCCTCAAAATATCTTAAGCAGGAAGTTATTAAAGATTGCATATTGACAAAAACATTTCTATGGTAGTTACAGAACTGTTGTGTGAAAATTAAGGGTATCCATCATTTCTTGGTTGCAGGAATGACATTCCAGACCATTTGTGAATATTGAAATGTAGCCATTTTCTCTTATTTGTGTTCAGTCAATCATGAAATAATGAATGTCTCTAATAGTCAACTGCCATAAAAATGCAATATTTAAAGACCCTTTCGTAGAAAATTGATGAAAGCAGAAATATCAGAGAAACATCTCAATGAAAGTCAGACAAAGAATAAGATAGCTGTGAATTTTTGAAAGTTGAGATCACAAATAATATGGAGATCCTCGCGTTTTGAAATGAATTTATGATGTGTGATGTCATACTTAAGGACTTTGCCATTTGTTTTGGACATATAAAGTATCCCTTTTCTCAACTCTTATGATGAAACAGACATTTATTTCATGGGATGACAAAAATTCTGTTCTATCAATAAAACGGGCAAAGGGAGTATTTGGGATAATTTTTTTGTACAGAGCAAATATAATAATAATGGCCATTTATATAGCTCTCATATCCGTCGTCGTGTGACGCTCATGGTGCTTAGACATTATACCCTGGTTATAGCCAAGCTGCCAAAGTAACAAGCATATAAGGTACCCATTTACACCTGGGTGGAGAGTGGCAAATGTAGATTAATGTCTTGCCAAAGGACGTTAGTTTCAGGCTGGGATTAAAACCCCTTACCTTGTGATCTCCACTAGACCACAACACCTCTACAACACCTCTGGAAGAGTTCTCCATGTATGACATTGCAGATCATGACCGCTTTGCCAATCGGCTATTTCTCATGTCATTAGTGATCTCAGCTTTCAAACATTTATAACTTTCTTTGTCCGATTTTACTCAAACTTACACTATTCTCCTTCTGCTTTTCTGCTTCTACTACTCAATCCAAATTTTCTATGAAGGGTTTATTCCCTTTTTAGAAAATATGAAGAATTGTTCAGGGGGGGGGAACTTAATTACATTCGCTTTTGTGTTTAGAAGGGATATCTACCACAGATCTAGATGAACAGACAGACAGATAAGAGTAAAACAGAAGGAAAAAAATGTTGCCCATGGCAAGAAACAGCTAGTGATGATAATGTTCCAAAAGAAAATATGTCCTATGAAAAGAAAGATTGTAATGCAGTCTTGAATTAAATTAAATGTTTATTTCCAATTTTTCTGAATGCAAACTTGTTCCTTTGTTGTTGTACAAAAAATGAATGAAGAGTGGTGATGATGGTGGTTGTGAAAATGCTGGAGGTGATAATGATGACGCTGATAATAATGAAAATGGTGGTGATGGTGGTGGTGGTGGTGGTGGTGGTGTTAATGATGATGAGCATAATTATAATGATGCAAATGATAATAAAAATGGTGGTGATGATGATGATGATGATGATGATGATGATGATGATGTTAATACTGATGTTGATAATGATGTTGATAATGATGGTGGTAAGGTAATAATATGGTCTTATGTAGCCATGGTAGCCCCATTGGTAGTAGTAGTGCTCTTCCTGTTTGCAGTCTTGTCCCTACCCATGGTCGAGTCTGATCAAGGTGGCTATGGATTAGCTTGTGGGCTATTAGTATTTACACAGATTTAGACACGCATTTGTGTTTATTTCATTCATTAAACATGATCATCCCATCTTCTTACTATTGTCTTCTTACTGTTGTCATAACTGAAAATGGCCAAAGCAGTAGCCTATACATTCAGATGAATCATAAAATACCTACATGCATTTTTCTTCCCACTTTTCATGAAATCATAGTAGCTGTGCCATATAAATGGACTATTTTTATGATCCTTTTTTTTATTTCAATGATACTTTGTATTAAGTGCAGTAGAATACAAATTATACTCTACGTTTAATACAAAGTATCATATTATCACCCTGACTTTAGCCCAGCTGCCATGATTTATTTTTACTACACCTGGGTGAAGTGTGGCAAATGTAGGTTAATGTCTTGCCAAAGGACATTAGTGCATTATAGTTGCTTTCCGTTATAGATTCATGATATGATTTTCAAATTCAATTATTACCTTTTAGTTCTTTGCATTGTATTATTTCTTTTTATTCGGGGGGGGATTCTTTTTTCTTCTTTTTTTTTGTCATGGTATTGTCTTTGTCCGGTACGTAATATCACTACTTCAACTAAACTAACTAGATTTGATTTGATTTGATTTGATTTGATATGATTCATCATGGATAAATACATTTCAAATATGAAATGCTTAACAGTAAAATGAAATATACACCTTGACCCTAAATCTGATAATTAGTTTGAGGAAACAAGTTTGCTTATTGCACTTGAAAAAAAAAAGGTTTAAAAAAAATGTCTTAGGCCCTGCAACATGGGTTTGTGCCTGCAAACTTTTGAACTTGGCTCTATTCAACTTGATGAAAACCTTACATATTCCAACAAAGATTATCAAGAAACAAGGAAGATCAATACAAAAACAAAAAAAAAGATCAATACCGACATTATAAATCGGGTCCAGATTATATATCCTTGCTCTGGTCTGGGATGAGTAACAAATGGTGTAATCATATCAAATAAACAATGATAAATTATGAAAATTATAGGAAACAAACCCTCCTTATCCTGGTCTTTATCTTAATGAGTACGATTGTTCTTATCTCAATAAGAGGTCAGTGAACTCTGTCAAATATCAAAGGTCGTATGTAACGAAGGTGAACAATCAAATCGTGCAAGGCTTGACGGTTAAAGAAGTACATTCAGTTTAGTTAATCTAATGTGCTTGTGTGATCAATTTGCAAACAAATGTTAGCAAATGATATCAGCCACGAATCAGGATGACATCAAGAATTTTTTTTTTTTAATCTGATTCTGTATAACAGATCATTCTTATGGTCCTATTTTCAAGTTTCTAATTATAAAAAAATCCCGAAATTATTGTTTTTAGAATTACATTTGCAAGCTCTCTGGCCTTTAACTCTCTTTTGTTTATATTTAATATCATAGCTTCCAAATCAAACTGAACAGCAGGTATATAGAGATTTTGGAACGACTAGTTCCATATTTCATCCAAAATAAAAATGTTGTTAGCCTGTGCAGTTATAGAAATGCATTGTGAATACGGGTCAACATTGTGCAAGATTAAGAAAAGTAGAAACATGTAATAGTAATGCTAAATTCGTCTACTGGTTGGTTAGATATAAGGCTGATATTATACTATCCATTGTGAATTAGAAATTTATTGGTTTTCATTACGAACCGGTTACTCAGCATAACAATCATATACATGTATAAATTGTCCCTCTCCCCCTGTTTTATTCATACAACTACATTACTTTGTTGGTCTCATAAAGTTGTCTTAGTCATCCAAACTGTCCCTGACGTCTAATGAGGTCATTTCAAAATTTATGAATGGTTTTCAAAAACCCTTATTTCTTTTCTTTCTTTGATTTCCTTCTTTTTAAAGAACTGCTGCAAGGCTGTTTGATACCAGTTCTTATCAGTCGAGGACTTAATTGGACTGTTTAAAGTTTAAAGTCTATCTGATCTACTTCAATGAATGGCATAAACCAAGATCCTTACTCGTTATAGGATCTACAAACAATGATAAGAAGAGTCTGCCTCATTTGAATATAAAAGATGTGAGGTCTACTATATTTTATGTCAAAACAAGTCTTATCAGACAGGTATAAAGAGATCGCGTCCTGTACTAGCTAGCAGGGACGGATTTTAGGTGTTTATTATCAAAGAAGAGGGAGGATTCTCTTTCAACAACCATGAACGCATCTGTGGTTTCAAAGAGTTCAGCCATTTGTTCCATTATTTCTTGTTCCTAGAACAGTCTTTATAAAGTAATACCACCAAATAACCAAACAATGTTAGTAGTAGTCAGTGGCGGATCCAAGATTCTGTGAGGGAGGGGCTCAAAATTATCTGACAAGCAAAAAAAAAAGGACATCGGCGTTTCGGGGTCTCTTTTTAACTAAAAAAATCTCTGGGCTATAATGACTGGTGTAAGATCAAATGTCAAAGAGGTAAATTAACTTGCAAATTAAGGCTCTTTATTCTGGTTATCACAATATTTCAAGAACAGTTTGAGCCATCAACTGAATTTAGGCGGAGGCATATAAGAGACGCAGTTGCATTCATCTTGTTAAAATCAATATCAGAAATATTGAGCAATTTCCATCATTATATTCAAATAAAATCGGCAAATTTTGTCACTCTTATACTGGTTACGTTACATTAAATAATACGATGTAAATGTGATGCAAGGATGATAATGCACTCACCTATCTTATTCTGTAACTAAACTTTATTTGGCCCATTTTCTGACTGACTCCACTTATATCAATTATCTTAATCCTTTGTATTTTAGTATCTGCTCTCATTTGCTTATGAAACAGTTCAAAGTCTACCTCGTCTATTCTGCACCTTCATCTGGGGTGTAGCGTGGGTCCACACATTGAGGGCACCATGGGGGGGGGGGGGGGGCACAGGTGTTAGTCGGTGGATGAAATACAAATTAACAAGATTATTGATTAGGGGAGGGTGTGGAAGGGGTCTTATATTTGACCCGTAATATAGATTTTCGTACAAAATACATGCCAATTTACACGGTGAATTTTAAAAGAAAAGAATGCAAAGTGGTTTCACAAACATAAAACTAACTAAAATGTAATTTTTCAAGTAACTTGAGATAGTATAATACGCTTCCGTTAAAAATAATTTGCAACAAATCCCCCCTCCCCCGTTGTGAAAATTTCTTTGCATAGAAGGTCAGTACACTGCAGGTTGGCAGTATTATAATCGTGATCACAATTATTATAACGATAAGGGGGTAATAATGCCCACTCCGTAACTTCCTATAGACCAAAGATAGTTTGCCACTATCACACTGATAAGTTAATTATATTACTCAATGTCACTGCAGTATTTAATGATAGCATCTATCATCAACTTTGAGCTTGCACTATTCTACCTCACGTTCTCTTGTTTTTCCCCAAAAAGTTTTCCACTATGTACGAGGGGCGTGAATAATAAGTCACGTTTGTTTGGAAAAGGAGAAATATTACAGTCGTAAAGACATAAGTTTATTAGGCTACGCCCCGCAGAAAATAGACTTTAGACATTAATCAATATGACAATATCAATACATGGATTATAGCTATATAGTATCTCAGTCATAACTGAAGATAATATATAGTCACACAGATTTTCTTGTCATATTTTAATCAAAATTGAGGTCAAGATCAGGAGTAAATGTTACATCGTTTATACGTGAGCAAAAGAGCACGCGAGATAGAGTTTCAGGCAGTGGCGGATCCGGGATTTTGTAAAAGAGGGGGCACAGAGCCGGAAAAGTACACAATTAAGGGGGCAATTTGTTTCATTGTGTACTTAAGGTATGCCAGTTGGGTTTAAAAAGAGGGGGCATGGGCCGGTTTTCCCCCTATGTAGATCCGCCACTGGTTTCAGGTGCGTTTTCGGGTCTAAAATTGCTGCTTGTATGGGTGGTATAAGGGAGTACATTTTCTTTTGAGTGCACTCACGGTATGCCGAGGGAGGGGCACGTGCTCCCAGTCCCCCCCCCCCCCCTCGGCTTATTTTGTATGGCGTTCAATTTGTTAGTGAAAAGCAACATGGTCCCGTTAATTCTCAATCCTAAACATAATTTATTCCCAAAAATGAATGAATTATGAATGAAATAAGGGATAAGTTCCGTTTAATGAATAAGAATTAATAATCTACTTTCACAATCGAGTTTATCTCTCTCTATCGCTCTCTCTCTCTCTCTCTCTCGTTCTTTTATTTAATGATAAATTCAAGTATAAATACATTTCAAGTTTGAGAAATGTGTAACAATGAAATTTGAAAGGATAACTCATGAAAGCTGACAATTAGCTTATTTTTTTATGTGGTCCTAATATATCATTTGATTTATACATCTCATATAGATATATGTGATTAATACAAGGGCAAGTCCAAGGTATTTGGTTACTTGTCCCATACGTTACCAAATATATTGCAGTTATGAAAATAAATTGACATCAACTATAATTATGTCACTTCACTTCATACCCGGTCAAGCTCCAGTAGGGCTAAATACTGGATAAAATCATTAGATATACTGGGTGTAAAAAGAATAAATTGGCACTTATGATCTTCAATGACTGAAACGTTATAACTCATACGAAACTGAAGTTTTCACATTGTAAACTTGAAGGATGTCAAATCTATTTGGAGTAATGTTTTATGATATTTCTTTGAATAATATTCTTAAACAGATGCTTTGAATATTCAATTTGATTTTCACTGTTTGAAAAATAAAGACCACAAAATCTGTGTGTATCAGTAATTAATTAAGAACACATCAATTGATATTGTGCTTTGCAGCTGAAAACCCAGAGTCATCAGTCTAATGACACTGGATAGCAAACGTTTGGTAGAAATGACAAGTGCGATACACAATGTGTCCTGAATTAATTACAAATACACGGCTTAATTTGAGGCCTCGAATTCTCAAATTCTCAAAAAGTGAAAATGGAATTAATTAATTTAAGAATAGTATTGAAACAAACTTACTGCAAATAAATTTTACATTCTTCAATTACAGAATGTGATAACATGAGCCTGATACGAATTATAACTTTTGAGTTATTAACAAAATGTCAATGTCAAAATGTTTTTAATATCCATGGCGTCGGTAACGTATAGAGAAAATATCTTGGACTTTATTTATTTGCCCATAGTCAAAAGACAAAACAAAATATTCGAAATATTTAGCATACAAGGAATAATATGAACAAATCTATTTAACATAAAACACATTAAAACTATAATGCTCGCTCAACCCCCCCCCCCCCCCCCCCCCCCCCATCTTCCTACCTCTTAGCATGCAGGCTTATAGCATGAATATCATGGCAGAAAACGGGAAATTATCATTGCTTGACGTAGAGGAAATATGTCATCACAGAAAATGACAACCAGATTTTGTACTACCCTTTCAACTGGATACCATCCGGAATATGGATTAGCTCAAAAATAAACAATGACCCACTTTGAGAATGATTTTGCCACAAACTATAACAGTTATTATTGCAATACTTTTGTATGTCAACTTTTGCTGTGGAAAATTAATATTAAAATAAATTTTGAAAAATACACTTGAAAACATGAAACTATGCTCAAATTGTATCTTTAAATTGGCCCATTATATCAGTGAAGCTATAGCAATAATGTGTATTTATGATAAGATTGGAATGCTATTATTATTCTCGAATTATTTTGTTCCCTAGAAAAGTAAACAGTAAATTCCTCACGTTCATTATGATCCATGAGTGCCAACAGGTAATTAAATATTTTAATAGTAAACAATACATTTTGTAATTGAAAACTAAACCGTCCTTGAACTATATTGTTTTCTAACAAATTAGATGACTACGATATATTTCCTGTATTTAATATTCACACCGTTTAATTAACCGTCTCAATTACCCATTGTAAATGAAAATGAAACAACTCAATCATCATTCGAAACCAAGGGTGTCATATTGGTCTTCACAACAATAATAATCATAGTTTCATACTTTGCCTCTCTCTCTTTTCTCTTTCTCCTTCTCTTTCTTTCTGTACTCATTTATATGATATATCTCTTTCTCACACACATCGTACGTATTTGTATTCGTTTGTGGTCAATAATCAATAGACATGTTAGATGGTTATTTCAAGATGAAGTAACATTGGGTTGTCCGAATTCACTAACGCCTAAACTTCTGACTAAAAGAAATATTTTTTGCATAAGTCCTTCTTATTATTCAACTTAACTCAGATTTTAACAATTATCCCCCTTTTAAAGATGTCGTCATTGTTGCATAATGAAGTTTCGAAATACACATGTACATAACAAATGCGTCGTCGCTTATAAACCGCTGTTACCAACTTACCTCGAATTTTGCATATAATACAAACCACTGATGTGTCACTATCATGGGTGGAGTTGAACCCCCCCCCCCCCCGCGCTCTCTCTCTCTCTCTTTCTCTCTCTCTCTCTCTCTCTCTCTCCCTCTCCCTCTCCCTCCCATCTCCATCTCTCTTTCACCCCCTTGTTCAATAATTTATTCATACATTTCTTGTATCTTTAAAAACTCGATTAAGATTTAAATTGATTTCTGTATAATAGTACCAGATAATTTTGACCAAGTACAGTATAATAACGATTGTTCACCAAAAAAGCCCCAACAACAACAATAACCAAATGGCATAATCTTTGGTACAACGTTAATTTAAATAGTTTCAATGAATAATACATGTACCAATTCATTTATTTGATTTTCTTTTCAGAAATACCATACTTATTGAAATGTTCATTTATTTATTTTTGGGCTTTCATTTTCAAATTAAGACCCTCCGAAAGCCCAGTGGCGTAGCGTGAGGGGACAATGGCATCATGGAGGGGGGGGGGGGGCACCGCTCTTACTCTGTAACAAATTGTTCGCAATTTAATCACAGGCCATCGGTTAGGGAGACGGTGCATGCGAGAAGGGGATCCCTTCTGTATATCATTTCTCTCTCTGTTTTTGCTTTTGTTTTTGTTTCTGTTTTTGTTCTTGGTTTGTGTGCTTTCGCAAATCGAGTGGGGGATGTGCCCAAAGTAGATACTCTCCTGCTGAAACCCCTAAATTTCTTTATGGTCTTTATTTTCATAAAATACCTGTGGTGGGACTCTTTTTACACGGACTTTGAAACTGGATAGACCAATCGATACAAGGTAACGGACTTTGAGGATAGAAACTGTTGATTGTGGTCAGTTTGGGACTAGACTCTTGACCAGCTGAGTAAATATAGGGAAGCCCACTGTCAATTAATGTGGGCATGGGCATGGATCCGTCTAGATTGAGAAATATCCGCGGTTTGGTGTAGCGTGACCGAGTATAAGCACGTGGTAATCGGGTCACCTCGATAGTTTGCAAGGGGCATTTGCGACATAGATACAGGGGGAAAAGGGGTCATGTGCCCCGACCCCCCCCCCCCCTCCATTGGGTGGCTAAATGAGAAGAAAAAGATGAAGGGGGTCTTCTTCAATTCCATGCACCTATACAAACTGATAACCCATTGTTAGACCAGACACTGAAATCATTCTTTTTGGTCGTTGTGTTTTGGTTTACTAATATGGTTTCTGTAATATATTTATGGGGAGGAATTTATAGTCACATAGCTCTGAATCCCATAGTCCTCAATCTTTAACCACCCCCCCGAAAAACCTTCAGATTATTAAGGCAAGTTTTCCTCTTCATTCAATTGCATTCTTCTTGTAGAAAATGTGTGGTTCAATACCTTCTGAGAATCATAGAATTGGTGTAAATATTGCGTGACACGCATTGAGATTCTGTGCAAATCTCCTCATGATTCCTTGAGCAATTATTATGTAACCGTCTATCCGATCATGTTATAACGGTAAGTAAAGTCAACAGTAGTTATATCATGTAATCCCGACCCTTATTTTCGAACCCCTGACAATAATCTTATCCGTCTTTTTATATCATCGACGTCATCCACGACAACTACGAAATTACTGATTTTTGGAGAATGTCCACGTCATTTGGTCAGTCACATTAGTTTAAAGGAGAATTAACCTCAAACAATAAAGACGATAGTGTTCAAAGGTGTTATTTATTCCTACTTGTTAGACTATATGGCTTCGCGTCAAAATATACGAGATCGATACGAATCAAGATTTTCTGAGCAAAATTTATCATCTGCTAGCAATATGTATCGTCTGCTAGCAATACATGGGGGCTGCCATTTTTTTTATGTGTACAAGAAGATTTTCTTAATCCAAATGCCCAATTGCCTTTTTCAAAATTAAAAACCCATTTGAGATTAAAAATATAGAATAGATATGTCAATTTATTTTTAAACTGAAGATTTCCTTATATATTTCTGTTGAAAATCGATATTCGCTTAATATAAATCTATTTTCTAGATACTGTGACGCAATGGACGGAGCAAATTAATTCAAATTTTATGGATGCTTCTTCCCTGAGCATCTATAGCGGCAAACTATGCATTCACCTGCTTTCGGATAATAGGACTTGAAAAGTCAGAATGCATGCTGCATATATTATGTTCTGCTCTGTTTGGCAAACCCAAGAAAATAGATTTTTGTTAAGCAAAACCAGACAATTTAAAAGTATCATTATAAAGATTTAATTTTTATAAATCATGTAAACACCCACTTTATATTTTTCGTCACATATGGGATTTTAGGTAATGAAGAAAATCAATTTAGGTCTTGGATGCAAAATATCTTCCTGACCGGAACATTTCTCAATGGTTCATGTACAAATCCAAATCAGCAAGAAAATGGCAGCCCCCATGTAAATGAGTAGGAGACGATACCGGGTGTTGGAATATCTTTATTTATACCCTTTTCTGATATCTTATTAGAAAATGATTTAGGCCAATAAGTAGGAATATATTACACCTTTCAATATAAGTAAATTTGTACTCAGGGGTTAATTCTCCTTTAATTTCAAAGTGACCACTGCTTTCCATAAACTACGTCAAAACATCACCCTTGTAATAATAAGCTATCATTTCCATTGACAAAATAATGTGTAAGAGCGAAAATATTTATTTGTGACAGACCGTCAATAACGGAGGAAATGGAATTTGAATGGAAGAAAAGTAGAAAACTCAAAGCCATGAAAATTAATGATGTCTCAATGACGTTTGCTATTCTTTTGGGAAAAAGAAAGACAAATTCAGAATAAGACCATGTTATATGCAGCAAATGTTATTTGTATATTATTTTTTAATATTCATTTATTCGAATGATGAGTTGAAGGAACACTGATATGTCTCGGTTGAACACGTCTGTTGTATACGAAAGGCATTTAGGCTAAAGCCATTCCTATAGCTGAATAAAATCAATATCTCTCACTTTTATGTTGTTATCTCTAACAAAATATCATGCGGTAAAAGAGGTAAAAGAATTTTCACCCCAAAAATACATTTCCCTGAGGGCAAAATATCTTAACAAGATTCATTCCTCAGCAGAGTCGAATGTAACACAATAAACCAGCCTGCACCCATATCTATTGTGTTCATGATATGAAATGGTTCTAACAAGTTTTGAATGAATCTTAGGTTGAAAAGCGATGTTTTCGTCTTTTCATCTATCCTTGGGCAACTTCATACCAGTACCAATAACATTCTGCAAATCAATTCTTTCCGATCTATAGTATAACTGCCATCAAAATCCGAATATAACATGTCAAAGACCATTATTGTCAAAGCCTTTTCATTTCGTCATTAATAAGGTTTATGAAATACGAAAATGAGCGTGTATGCATAACGAATTTTGGGGTTAGAAATGTTATAAAAGAACACCATTCTCTTGGGAAAAAATATTCAGGATTGTATTTTCCGGTTCGCTTGTAAAGAAATGCTTTTGATTAATTTTGAAAATCAATCTTCTGACGGTTCTTTGCATTATTCTTATTTCATTGACTATATAGCTCCGTTGTTATTATTCTTAAATTTGTTGAAGATAATACGCAATACTTGAGATTATGCCATCATCAGATATTCGATTGAAAAGCCATAAATTAAAAAAGCTAAGCTGCTGAAGTTCTTGTCCCTTAAAGAAAAAGGATAAGAAAGGGTTGTCAAAATAATTTAAATTAGTCTATAGGGCTGATTAGTTAATCAGCTTTAAACTAATAAGCTTTCCATACGATGAATTTTACTCTCGTCTGAAAAGGCTGATGGTGTTCAGTTACAACCTTTTTATGAAAGCAGCGTTGAGGGCGTTTTATAAATGATTTTGTAAATGTAATTATTGATCCTACCAACAGTATGAGAAGTTCTGATAATTATCATCAATGCACAGTTTTATACCATGTGTTGAAATCCTTTAAAGTCTATTAAATTACTTTCTAATCGATTCATGTGTAGGCCTATGCGGTGAAAGAACTGAACTTATATAGTCGTCGCCTATTGCATATTTTATGTGGGAATATTAAGCTATCACTTATTTGTGCATGAACTATATCATGAGATAGCTTAATCCCAAGCAATGCTCTTATTTCAGCTATATTCATATATACTGACTACTGACCTATCATACCATCACTCTTTCAGGTGTGGAAAAACTGTCAAAGAATGATCTGAAAGAAATTCTTGCAATAAAATTCCCAGTCGACAAAATTCCAAGTCGACAGTGGTTTCGAATATGTGTTTCATACTGCCATGATGATACAGCACTCTATTCAAGTACCATGCAAGGAGCTTGCTTCCTTGGTTATGGTTATACATGTAAGTTAAAATTTGGCCGGGTATTTTAGAATACGTCATCAACCAAAGTATTATATGAATGGTATTTGTTATCATACACCCGTCATAGTCTCGCGGAGGAAACCATGTCAATATTACAATCGAGAGTTGCTGATTTTAACCAGGTCAGTTCCGCAATTTATCAATTGTCAAAATACTTCCGTTTCTGGGTCACATGACAAGTAATTCCCGTTTATGTTTAGGCTTCATAATTTAGAAACTATTTATGAAATAGCCCGAGTGCAGAAAGATACGGTACGATGCTGTACATTTTTTTAAAATCATAATCTACTTGCTTAAGATCTATTTTTCTGGGGATAAAGAACATTTTCTGCATCATAAATGTACGAGTAAATGGCGGAAAATTTTCTGGGGAGTCTATTGAGGATACAAGAACTAGAAATTTCCTCAAATATTATTTCGACTAGACATTAAATTAACATTCATGTATGAGATATGACACTTTATTGAAACAATGAAAGGGATTTTTAAATTTAAAGAGGAAAATGTTTGGTTGTTGTCTAGATTTAATTTACTGTACATATACAGGTATAAATCTGAATCACTCAGTATGAAACATAGGCTAAGAAAGAGGAAATTTATATTTTCAGTCATCCCATAACGACAATTTTTTTCATTTAACCAGAAACCCCATACCAGTACAATGAACATGTGTAATTATAGGCAGCGTACAAAAATATGAGGGTATTAAAAGGCAGCTCATGATTTCATCTACTTTGGTCACTTGACATGGGCAATTCGTTTTCATTACTTTGGTCTGGTATCATTATATCAGAATTAGTTGTGTAACGACTATCCCGAATAACCATGGTTAGTTGATTTTTATTCTTCCAGAAACAGTCAAATGGTAACAACAGACACCCTGGTATATTTCGTCTTTAAACAGCAGAGAAATAAATAAGAATGATTCTTGTTTTCAAAAAGTAAATGGGATAAATGTGTGCAGTGTGCAGGCATGTATCTGGTTATTTACGAAGAGTTTGTATTAATTTTTTTCTTGGCACAAATTTATTGCGCTTGATATTATTCATTTTCTTTGTTTCGTCGATGTAATAAAATGGAAAATGTTCTCATGATCTTGTAACCATTTTTGCGATTCTTACGAGTGCTATGTACGTCGTGGAATAATCATTCTGTTGACAAGCTTCATGATTATTATCACCATAGAATTATCTCTCTCTGTCTCTCTCATTCTCCCTGTCATTCTCTCTCTCTCTCTCATTGCCCCTCACTTTCTACCTCTCCCCCTTTTCTCATTTTTATTTCTCTCATCTCATATCATCTCTCAGTTTCTCCCATAAGACACACCCACTTTCTCTCTTTCTGTCTCTCTCTCTCTCTCTCTTCCTTTCCCCCTCCATCACGATGAGTAACACGCTATATAATTGGGAATTAGTATGTTACATAAAGAATGTCACTTTTCTTAGAAACTGGAAATCAATATGCTAATGGGGGTCCGGCTTTTCCACAACCAAATCAAAATGTCCAAAAGGCAACTGTATACCACATACAAATCATTGGCCGACATATCCAAGACAAAAATAGTGTCGTTCCAAAATGTTATGATTCAGAAATTTAGGAGGGACCATGCAGCAGAAGCAATATAATTTCACAAAAATGATTAGCCTATGTCGCAGATGTCATATTCCATTGTATAAGGAATGAATGAATGATGAGTAACATTTCATATTTTTTTAATCTTGATAAGCACGCGTATGTCTCCTTATCCTATATTAAAGAACATTATTTTGACAATCGTATTGCGAATGTTGTTCAAAAATATTTATTGCTGGTCATAATGATTCACATGATCAATGTACTGCAAAATGTACCCGAGACGAAATTTTCACTGGGAAATCGTAGATCTGTGACGAAAAGGAGTTTTAAGAATGGATGAATGCATGACGCGCGCACGGAAACAGCAGTTTCCTGGGGAGCGTTTCATGAAAGGAAGTTGTCGGATATTTTATCCGACAAATTTGCTCTCAGTCAATCAGATGCAAGGATTTCAGTAGCTTATAACAGTTGTCGGATAAAATATCCGACAACTTCCTTTCATGAAACGCTCCCCAGAATATAGCTGGGGGGGGGGGGGGGGGGGGGGGAGCTTGTTTTGTGACGTCACAATGAACACCAGCACCAGAATAGAGATGACGTTATCGGGGAATCACCTTTGACCGAGTCTAGTCACGGGGCTATTACTTAGATATTCGTGCTCGTACTAATTTTTGTTATGTCATATCTGGTCATGTTTTCTTTCATTTTTTAAATTTTTTTTTAAAGAGTGACTACTTACTGGTTTAGAGATGACCCAAGGAAAATAATAAGAGAATGTGACGAAGTTGAGGTCAAGAATCCGGGTACTTCAGTGGTTTTGTCACGGGGGAATTTGCCTCATATTTTGCCGCGGTTGGATATTTTTTTATATGGCCTAAGCAGTGGTGAATTCAACTCCACACTGATGTTATTCGTCATAAGCACAACTTAGATGCGAATGTATTCACTGAATTGGTTCAATTAATTGTTGTGTAATATTGTTTATTTCAACGATTCGTGCCTTAAAATTTGTAGACCTATATCATTTTACTTCATTACTCAAGAATACGTACTCTACATTTTTTTTTTTTTTTTGATGAATATTCGGTATATAGAATAAAAGATTGTTGTCTACATTATACAGTCGATCATGACGAAAAAGTGCATATTGGTACAAAATTATGATTAAGAGCCTTTATAATATTGCCAAAATAATTCGTTAATTTCTTCTGCAACTGCAAAAGAAGACTGTTCGAGTTTATAAGGTTACGTTGATCCACCATCTTGTAGAACTATGATCATTATTATAGGCCTATGTATCTCGTTTGTTTTGTCTGAGTTGGCTCAGTGTGCACTTTACTTTCGGTTTCTATTCAGCTTCAAGTCGTTTGAATGAGGAGTTTCCGACTTTGCTGATATCATAACCCATGTCCATGCCATCTTACTATTTCCTCATGACCCCGCTGACCTAAAAAAACGTCAGTGACAATGGACGGACTTCCGGTTATAAAGTGTAAACGCATTAGCGACTCGATCGAGAGTACATGACAGTCACTTTTTTCTTCTTCCTGAAAGCCGTTTTTTTTTTTTGCTCTTGTCATATAAAGATTAACTCATTGTAATTAAAAACACATGCGGATTATCATGAACTTAAAATCAAAAGTGTAAGGCTATAATACTATACTTGGTTTTTGCGAGGGTAAAGGTTTGCACATGCAGGGCTCCAATATTTCCATGTGCATAGGCCTATATATTGATATTCCAAATGTAATTACCTCATGCATAAAATACATGTAATGAAGTTATCACTGTATATTGAGAAGACCATTATTTTGTCCGATTGACTGATGGTTCATTTTATCTGACTGCTGTATGTATAAGCAACCAGGAGGACCGGCCTATATTATGACTTGTTATAGGATATACCAAAATTTGGGTCAGCTCTTTGGAAACCATGCAGTCTCGGGGCGCCCCGAGACTGGTCTCGTGTATGTATTTAGGTGTAACAAGGGTCTATAAAAGGCGCTGTAGCTCATGCATCGGGACTTGGTGTTGAAGTTTGAACCCGGAATCTCCGGCTTTATCACTATACCACTAAGCCATCACACCTTTATCATCGTTATTATGCAAAAAATCCTATAATCTTGTACAAACAGCTCTTAACTACGATTTGCATTTTGGACGAAAAACAAACAAAAACAACATTTGAAGTAATCTTCAGCCATTATAGTCATTGGATAATCTCAAGTTGGATCGAATCCTGAAACGAATGGAATCACCTCATCAATGACGTCACCATAGGTTGCGAGACAAGTATAGGAAAGGGGGACTATTGAAATGAGCCACCGTTTGGTTTGACGTGTTCCAAAGCCGGATAACCCGGAGATCAATAGTAATTGTTCCCTCCGATGGGCTCGATCTATTGTGAAACCTTATTTGGATATCTGAAAGGGCTCCGGAAACACGGGACAATAAACAACAAGGACTCGTTACGCAATGGAGCCCCATTTTAAGAAGCAGATTATAAAAGCCCTCTATAGATTACTTTATTCATCTAAGACTATTTGGTTTTATACGGAATGGGGTGGGGGGGGGGGGGTGTTGAATGGATGCACCATGAAGCATGCAGAAGCTCAACGTGCTATAGTGATAGGGAATCTTTATAGGCCAAAATCTAGCAGATTTCTGCAATAAGGTCTGTACACGTGATTGATTTTCGTCAGAATAATGTCTATGTATAATTTAAAAAATGTTTGATATGAAGAACCTATAATATTATATAAACCGCAAAATTCTTGACCTCTTTCATGTCACTCTTTAAATATGCACATTACATCTTCATGTTAATCATAGTTAGAAATATTTCTCAGACATATCGTGAATCATTTATAGTTTTTAGAATAATGAATTAGAAAAAGCAACTTACAATACATTGTCCCTGTCCGCCAGGACTGCCTCAACAACGCTAACAGAACCACGCTCTCTTTGTCGGTGAGATACCCCCTAAAATATTCGCAAGTCTTTTCCAAGACCCAATCACAAAAAATGGTACCCCTCCATTATATAATCAACATTCCAAACCTATCAATACCAAACTGATATTACCCACAAGTCTGAACCACAGAATCACTGTGTTCCCATAATGTATACCAAATACCATCAAATAAAACACAAGAACTATACTTGTATTGATCATGTCACTAAAAAAGAGCCACGCACTCTCTCAAATACCAACCACAAAAGTAACCAAGGGGACAACATCCTTCTTTCCCCAACATATCACTGAATAAAAATCATATAGGAGACAACATTCTCGTTCATCTCCAAGCCCCAGTATTCACTACACCTGCTGCGTATACTTTTATCATCGAACAACTCATTCTTTTATGAATACATAATATATTCGGCTGTGAAGCACAAGCGCAACCCACCCCCTTGTAGCCAAAGTGTCCACTAATTACTTCCTTGCCCTTTCAAACATCACAAGCTGGTCTATAAACCTATAAGTCAGATCAATCAGGAGTTACTGGTGTCAGATTTTACGCTTTTCCTCAAATGTTTTTTTTAATAAATATACTAACGTTTCACACAGGGAACGTTTAACCTTCTGTATACCAGTATAGATTCTTTAAAATTCAAATTAGATTACAGCTTTCAAGATAAGTCTACCTATAGAAATCTCATTTCTTGGATATGAAAAGAAGCTTTTAATAACTAACGAGTTTCTGGTCCGGCTCTTCTAATCCTCTTATCATCTCCCGTCTGGGTTCTTTTCTTTGCTTCCATCAATACATGATTAGAAATCCTCGGATCAATACTGATACCATCGAGTAGTGATGATAATAAGACACCGGTCAATGGTCATTTTTCGTGGAAAGGGACACGTCTGGACTGTTCCTTTAAAGAGAAGATTGAATTTTGAAAGGCGAAAAATAATTTGTGAGCTTTCTCATTATTTTTTTCATCATTATATGTCGAAGAATATCATAGGAGCAATGTCACATAAAAAGAGTTTGCTTTTGAAATGACATCATATTCCAAATATGGTTTCAAATGGTTTCAAACTTCGTACAAAATTGTGATTACCCCCATACCAATGTCTGTGTTCAGTGTGTTTACCTCTTGTGAATAGAGCGCTTCGGTAATGTATGCAAATTTTATGCATACCTTTCAAACAAAGGTTGTTCTTGAAAACCTGAAAGCTGGCAGGAGGCTTGCCGGGCATAGCAACAAATAATTTTATGCAAACTGGATTCTAAGCATTGAGGCTCATTTATAAAAAGCATGTTCATGGAGTCACTAGGTGCTCAGAGAATATATGTGCATAAATTTGTATACATTAATTACAAAATCGGTCTATTGCAGCAGAACAGTTTCTTATTGCATCAGTTATCATATATACTAATGATTCGGAAACCTTAAACTACACAGTTAGTTTTGTTTACCATAGACTTTCACTATGGGCCTATACAATCCCATGTTCTCAATCTTCTCTTTAAGACTTGAGACCTCTACCTGTGGCTAGGGAGTGGACAAGAGAAAGGGTTTCATGACCGTTAACGATTGTCTGCTGACTGAATAAGAAAGTATTGATAGTCATTTTAATTGCCTCACATCCTAGGAAACCTTTCAAGTGTTATTTCAAAAAGTTATACCCTGGGCGGACTAAACTCATTAATGTATGGTAATATCTGCTTTGACGAGAAGGAGATCGTTTTGTTATGTCTTGTTTGTTGATAAAATAGAAAGTTAATGGCATGTAACATAAGTTCATAAATTGGAATATAAACATTTCGAAATGTATTCTCTTCCCAGGTATAGTCTTTAAATCAAAGCGCCTGCGAGGAAAGACTATGAGTATATTAAACTCCTTGGTCGAAACAGCACCTCTTCTTGTCAACAAAATTGATGCACGTGATAATGTTTGTTGACGCATCCTAGCTACTTCCTCTTTTCAAAGAAACGTTCACTTCCATATTTGACTGGGTCGGTTTATTTGGAAAACACCCATAATATTATATAGCACGGGTCATTCATTTCCTGATATTCGATTACCAATTACCAAGCACTAAAAGTAAGGAAACGCGATTTTGATCGATTATATTTCTTTAAAATGAGAACAATAAAGGTCATATTGAGTATCATTTTAAAGCTTGGATAATTCCCTATGAAACTATATCATATTTGATATGATATGCTGAATGGGGCGTGTGCAAGCGGCGTAAATGAAGGGAAGGGTCAAAAAAGAAATGTTGCAAAATGAGCGATATCTTGGCTTTGGGTATATATTTGATGATGTTCCTACAATTTGTTTGAGGAATTGAATTCATAATCATTCGCCAAGTAAAGCTGACTTTCAAAAGACATCTGAACATCGCAAACACAGTATATGGATACTGAGTACGGCTTGCGAAATGAAGAAGTTAATTCAATGAAAGTTCATTGCAAAACAGAATGATACTGTATAAGCTAGATTTTCATTGTCATTCATGTTGTCATTCCTCTCAAATGTAGAAGATTGCTAGGACAAAAAGTTTGACCACAAAGAGGATGTACAGAATAAAAACTCAGTGAACAGTTTTTCATGAACATTCTCGAGAGTCATTAATTCGTTTAATTGTAGGAGTAAGTGAACAGAAAACAGTTTATCAATGTACGTATAAAATTCGAGCTTCTCTACCGCTCAACTGCGGTGGTCAATTGCAAAATTTCCTGGGTAAAATGCACAAGAAAATGCGTTTTTTAGGGTTAAAAATTGAATCATTTGCCGTTCGGTTGCTTTGCTCCCTCGCTTGTACAATAACATAGATAAGTTTGGGCACTCGGGGGGGGGGGGGGGGGGGGGCTAACTTCATTGTTTGCCCCGGGCGCCATAATCCCTAGATACTGGCTTCGCTCCCACGCCGGTCATCCCACCTACCCCATCATGAACACGGATCGACACCCATGAGTGGCTCCATGCAATCTATTCGAATTGTGTGCATGGCCAGTGAAAAAATACTATTCTGCTAGGGAGCAGCGAAAATTCTGATAAATATCTGCTAAACTTTTTACTCAAAAATTCTCTGACAAGAAAAAAAAAGGGGGGGGGGGGGTTACCAGCATTTCTTGGGGGGCTTTTTACTCAAAAATTCTCTGACAAGCAAAGAAAAAATAAAACCCACCAGAATTATGCTGAAATTCTACTAAATTGTGTCAAATTATGCCTTGCATAATGCTAGATGCTAAAGCGCTCCAAATACTGTAAACTGAAATGAAAATTATATTCAGCATGTTATACGCGGGCCTAGCCTGTATTGTGTAGATCCGCCTAGCCTCGATTCCTTCCCTCTGTTCAATAATTTGTTTTGTTTACATTTTGTCCAAACTACGCAAACTGTGCATGCTGAGTCGAGTGCGCGTGGTATAATGGCCCATCGATCGATCGGAGTGGAGATAGCGCGCCCCGACCTAGTTGCCCAGATATGCATAATGTATTACATTACTTCCTTTTTGCGCGCGCGCCACATTCCATAAAGTTACATTTTAGTCTGTGTATCGATATGACATGCATGATATTTATGGTGTTTGTACACATAATTACATACACAAAATACACATCATCGTATACACATAATAGCAAACACATAGATATACGGTACGTGTAACTACATACATTATATACAGAACACATAATTGCAATGTGAAAATACATGTACATTGTATTAAATACTGGCAATGAATACAGTTAGAATCACCACTTTTCCTATAACCTATACCGGTATACGTATAAACAATGAAGAATAAAATAAAATATGAATATATCAACTCAATGAATAATCAATCTTTGTCAGGCTTACGCAATGGGGCTTACGCAATCCTGACTTTCCCCACGGCCGCCCGGTGGCGTATCCCTTTAATGGTCTGACATAAATTGAAAGAACTTTCCATGACAATAATATTATTGTCAATAAAAGTTGGTTCAAAATTCGTTCGTTAAAAATGGATATCATGATTTATAAAATTGAAAGTTGAAGAAAAAACAATAGAAGGACATTATGAAAAGAAGGTGAAACTTGTCAAATCAAGATTTCTTGATCCGGGAAGTACGACAGAAATTGACAAGGGGATGTGATCGTGATTTGACACATCTCAAGATTTCGTTCGAAATAAAACGCTTCGTTGCCAGGATCCTGTAGTAGCGGAATCTCGTGCCGATCTAGAAATCGTTACTTCTCGGAAATGATCGTCTGTTTCTGATTGTCTCAGGAAAATGACAGAATTACAAAACTTCACGTATTTCTTTTATTCCCGGGTTATTCCCGCAAATAGTAAAAGATGCTGTTTTTAAAATGAAAATAAAAGTAGTCGAATTATGTGTCATGTAAGTAAGTAACTTAAATTCGAAACATTTTCAACGCAAAGTTATAATATCGTTTGGAGCGTGTTCAAAGAGGAAGTTTCCCCGAAGTTTCATTTGCTTTATAAAGGCGGCCAAAAACCTTTGATCATATTTAGATTTTTTTCTAAAAAAGAAATGGATCACTTAGTGTTTTTCTTCTTGGTCATCTTGCTGTGATTTTTCGTTGTTGTTGTTTTGCGTCATATCGGATATACACGTAGTATGTTTACGCTTTTAATACAGTTCAATTCATGACGGTACGACTGTATGGGGGCGGGGCGGTGCCCCATATTGGATCGGTCATTGTATTTTAAACCATAAAGCTACAATGGTGCGACCAACACGATGGGATTACTGCACAATAATGTACGATAATGCTTGACAGTATGTCAAACTGAATGAGTCACTACTGTTTTAGGAGAACGGATGGAGAGAGCGGTCAAGATGAACAAGGCCGCATCCATGACCAGTTTGTGGTTCACCTTTTTCAAATGCATGCATGCGTGCGCGCGCTGATCCGTACACATCCCCACGAAATTTCTCGGAAGTCTGACCAAAACAATAACAATCAGTTTCATATCTTATCAGTTTCATTCGTTGGTCAGTAATATGTGTCATATCATAAAGCATGAATGGTTAGATGACCTTATCAATGCTGATAGATTCACAGGAACAAAAACAATACTGAGAAATGAAGGATCTTCAATTGGAATGACTAGAGATTTTGTCTTAATAAATGTGTAAAACTTTCTTGCTGTTGCTGCTGAAGTAAGCCTGTGTTCCGGGCCTGTGTCTAAATTTCGAAAATGAATTTGAAATTGTTGCTGCAGATTAAACGTACATGCAGGGAAAATTAGTTCTCCTACGCACCCTCTGGCTGAAACAAACAAATAGACAAGTGAATAAGACTGAAACCAGAAATAGATTTGTCTTACAGTGATAATATTATACGATAGAAATCGGGCAATTCTCGATACTTGGAACAAACAAATCAAAACAATTATTACTCTTTGCGGATATCTTATATATTTGTATCTTTTTCATCGTCAAAGCCGGCCGTAAATCGATGTCACCTGATTGTTTTGTTGTTGTTGTAACTTTTCGGTTTCGGTTTATTTGCGTAACCCAATCAAATTCGTTCCTGTCATAAACCCAAACCAGGCGATGTGTATGATGTGCAAGGAACAGACTGACGAATATAATATCTTATCAGTTTCATTAAATAGCGGAATGTTACATGTTGCGACGCCTATTGAAAATAGGCGTCGGAAATGCGTAAAGGCATGTTATGCAATGACTCGTTTTTTGTAAAACTATTTAAAGTTTTATTGCTCAATCCAAAATATTTAGGTCTACGACTCTACGAATACTTACAAAACTTGACATAATGGTGTCTTCTGTTGCCTGAACACAATTTAAGAAAACGACACTAAAAATAGAACTACCATGATAAAAGCGACACATCAATACCTCCTAACGGCGGTTTTAATTCCAAGTCTAAAAATATGTCCACTTGTTTTCCTATCTTTTCTCCTTCCCAATTTTTATATCCCTCTTTCACATTTAGTATAAACAATTTCGACCATGTGTCTGTCAAAAATAACCCACGTCAGGCCTCGTAATAATCATAAAATCATAACAATGATTTGCCTACGATGGTTTAATAGCTAAAAAGAGCAGTTGTGATTATAATGCCTGAAAATGTACATTACAACGACTGAAATGAGTGACTGAAATAACATTTTGATTACAATATCTATTGTCATGATTATTGGCATTGCGTGTGAGTTTTATTGCGACGTCATTACCGCTATGCATGTGTAATGAACTTTGTGAAAGTTCAAAGGATCCACGTCGAACGACATAACGAGTAGCCTATGACTGTGAAGATCGGTTTCTCTTTTTGTTGAGATTAATCAACTTATTTTGTCTTCTTGTCATATCCTGCTATCGAATGAGTGGCGTTAGCAAATATTTTCCGCCTAAAAATATAACGATAAATATTTACTCGTTATTTGAACCTTGGTTATAAATTTAAGCAAGTAATAAAAATGTATGATAAAAATGCAATAAGGACAGAGATCACTTTAAACCAATCATAGCGCGCCATTTAGCGTCCACTGTTCTTTCGGCTCTATTACTAGTATATATATTGTTTCGTTTCTGGCGTTCGGCTCATTCGTGCGAATTTACTCTGATGAGTGCATGTCGAAAAGCTTTAGTATATTATGTTCGTGTTCAACGCTATTTTGGTATATTATGTCCGTGTTCAACGCTATTTCCCATATATAAATTATTGAAAAAATATCATCTAGTAACTTTTTCAGTTTTCCTTGCAAAAAATCAATAAAACGATTTTTAATCGATACATTATACAATGAATGAAATCTGTTCTAGGGCCGAATTTAATACAGTGATGAAAATGAGTTGCGTCATAGACCTACTTAAATGTATTTTCATGGAGTGAATGAAAATGAAAACGGGCTTAAATACGTCTGGAATGAAGAATATCTCTTTTCTTGTACTTATCAAGTGCAAGAAGACTTTGGTTGCTATGAGGCTCCGTCCTTGTCGATGTCACTGTCATAACTTATCAAATGGCCCGTTGAAAGTGGCGGGAGCAGCGGATATTTAGAATGACAAGAGTCGTTCTTGGGCCGGGGTCTCGACCCGTTGTTTTATTTTGTATTCGATTTTTTATATATTTTTTTCTCACTTTTCTTCCTCAGAATCAATTTTAAATTTTAAAAATTTAATTTTTCAAACGAAGCAGCTATAGCATATGCACTTATGCTATTTTGTTTTATAAAAAGTTGAGAAAAAAAATAATTTTTAAAATATATTATCGATAACTTCATCTAGTTTTTGTAAATAAAACATGATTATCTTTCTGGCTTAAAAAACAATATATCATTACATGGGATTATTATCATTTCTTAAAAATTAGATTGCATTATCGGGTTTACGATTAGATTGAAAATGTTGAAATGGGATACATTGGTCCAATGTAACTTTTTATCATTCGTTAATTTGATCAATAAATGCATGGGAATACCTAAAAACATATGAATCTAATCATGAGATTTGTTCCTTTTGTTCCTAATTTGATGGCGTGCAGAGGGAAACTAAACTGAAAGAGGAGACCGTTAGGACGAGAAGTCAGGATTACGGGTAACCCGGTAAAATATGGACAGTTTTATTTATCTCATTTCCTTTCTACGCAAGCAAACCGTTGGAGGGAAATCAGTGGATAAGTTCACTTCAACACGCAGAAAGGGATTTTTGATATAAATGTGAGAGAAATATCAGTTATTATATAGGCCTATATACATATTAGTTGTGAATGCCTGGGTTCTTCATTAATTTCGCCTGTAAGATCAGATCATGAAATAAATTTACTGATATCAGAAAACGAAGGGGGAAATTTGAGAATTGTATGGTCGGTACAGCATTTTCTATTGAACGTACATGTACATTTTGTGCCATTCATTGGAAACCGTTCAATGAACCTATATATAGTGTAAGAAGAGCTCAAAATAAGCGGTACCGGTATGTGGTGTCTATAATTACGACAATTATTTCTTGAACTATTTAGTGACTTCATGCTGCCAAAATCGTGTGAATAAGGGCGATGTAAAAATCATTGAGGACCTAACGATTTATGAGGAGCGTGAGAATATACCGATTCCATCCGTCACGAATTCTTCTCAGAATGTTTATGTTGAAAAGAACGGGCCATGTATATCAAAATGAGCTTCAAGTTCAAAAACAAGAAGCTCGAAAAGTGATGACGTCAACAAAGCCGAAAGATATCATGACGTCACGCACAGTTGGCCATCCGCCTGATCCCCGATCGACTGCCCGTGAGAGAGTGGTAGAATAGAGAGAGAGAGAGGGAGAGAGTATATTCTGGAAGAGGTCTAATGTGAGGTCAATGTCAAAAGGAAAACAGAAATGGGCTCAAAAAAGGATGATCATACCGGTATTTGGTACTGATTTATCATCATAAGGAAGACGTGTCTTTACCGTATACTGTAGAATATCGTGAACTTCAACGCTGTCTGCATGAGAAGGGCATGAGATTCTACAAACTGCGTTCTGTTAGCACTTCCAACACATTAGTGTACATGGTGGACACAAAATGGTCCATATTCTGAACAGCAGTTTAACTTAAACTCCAATCTAAGTTAAACCAGAGTTTTATTAAAACTGACTTAAACCGCAAGTCCAATTTAAATTTCTGTACAAAGTTAAACCACACTATAGACTGGAGTTTAGTTACACTGGAGTTCAGAATGTGATTTTTCTGAAACTCCTGTTTAAAGGGCAGTTTTAGACTTGGTTTAAACCACACTTAGACCGCGGTTTAAGATAGTTCAGAATATAAGCCTATAAGTATAACTAGAAAACAATAAAAATAGTAGTACTATAGATGCAGTATAATGTCGTGGTCATGACGATGGTGGTGTCAGTGGTGGGGTGGTATAGTAGTGGTATAGTAGTAGTATAGTAATACAGTAAATCATAGTATAGTAATATAGTAAATAGGGGGGGGGGAGGAATAATGGTGTAAGCGAGCATTATGAGAAGGGGGGGGGGGGTAATTTTCGGCAAAAATATTAAATTCTTGGCTGTCAACGTTAATTCATCAATATTAACCCGGAAGTATACCTCTAATACAAAATGATTTTACTTGAATTTATGGATGATAACAATATACATCACACACCTGTAATTATGTACTCAAACTGTATTTCATTTCGTTTACATGAAAGTTGCGAACTTTTCTAAGCCTGAGTATACCTATCCCACAGGGAGCCCAATTTGCGGTACATATTATGCATACCCCACGCATAATGATTCATCAACAACTGACGAACTCAATTGAAGTTTAGTCGTAAACGCGTCCCGTATCGTAATTTACTCTAATTGGCTGATAATTGTTGGAGAGTAATGTGTAAACACATGCCTAGTACTTCGTAGTAAACAGACCATTACCAACAAACATTCATAACTCGTCTCTATATATGTAAATAATATTCTCTTGCCACCATAACAATTGCAAAGCACTATGGTTGTTAGTATATGACACTGTACTATATTGATCAAATAATTCAACTTGCTGGAGGAGGCGGAAGGGGGGGAGTTGTTAACAGCAGTATATGCTGAAATAGATTATACAATGTCGAAATAGAACTTCAAACTATTTGAATGCTTGAATAAAATTTTTTTTAAACCTAGAAACATCAGTGAGCCTGACGTTATCTATCGGTGATTAAAAAAAGCTGTTAGTGTTAATTAAAGATCTGAAGGAATATTGGTTAAAATTGAGCGTTACACATTATTGATTGCACTTATCCATTAAACTTATAGTACACGCAATCTTCAAGCTTTGGTGCAAACTCTTTTCACTCTTAAAAGTCTGATCACCGACTTCTCCGTCTTTACAACCCCTAACCAAACCACTGCATGTTATATTTATCACTGGCTTACCCAGTCTCTATACCCTGCTGCTTACCAAACCTTACCTGGCTGGAAATCACCTATTTACCACTGACTTACCCGGTCATTATCCCGCTGCTATGCTGGATGTGACGCAGAAGGAAAGAGGAAAAAATGTGTTTCCGTCTGATGTGAGACTAGAGAGGCAGCCAACTTGGGCTTGGTTAACATGCGTTTGCGCGCCCCCCCCCCCCCCCCCCCCCCCCTTCACATTCGCGCTTTCCTTCTCTGTGCCCTTTCATTGCTTTGGAAATATGACAGGAAAGAGAGAGTGAGAGACAAGGATGGATAAAGACAGCAAAGCAGAAAGGAGAGAGAGAGAGAGAGAGAGAGAGAGAGAGAGAAATAGATGGGGGAGGGGTGGGGGAGATCCAATGCTTCCGAGCTGGCGAACTTTTTTTTTTTATGGAGCAAGTAACTTTTTTTATGGAGCAAGCCCCTTTGAATGTTTTTTTAACAGATATATGGGCCTATACAAATGCTGTGCATGATCATGATCATCATCATCAACTTTATTTTTAGTCGTCAGTAGTAAAAAAATGACGCATTAGAGAGGAACAATATATGGCTTTAGTACAGAAGGAAATGACGGGCTTTCGTCAATTTGGAGTTTTTGAACGGACATGAGCACACAACAAAATTCTGAATATGCGTTTGCGTCGAGCCAAATTTGGAATGTAACCTAAAAAAGTCACAAATTCTTATAATCTTATGAAACTTTGTTGAAAATAAAGAAAGAGGGGAAAAAGTGAACCACATTTTGCGATATTGAATGGTAACTTAGCCTCAGTGTAGTACATCTATTTGTCGGATTGTATTAAGTAGCAGTAGAGTTGTTTAAACATTTTTTTTAATACGAGAGCACTGTATCATGACAGCGCAGCTATTCCAAGTTTCCAACGCTAATAAAAAACAATTCAGTGCGAACGTTTTACGAATTGAATAATTTCAGGATTCTTGGTAAATGCTTGAGATGTCTGTATAGCTCTTTGTTTACAAGCGTTAACTCGGCCACACTGATATGGTGCGCCTCTCGCTCTGTATCTAGCCCATCTCGCCCCCCCCCCCCCCCCCCCCCCGCATGTTATACGCGCTTAAATGGCGCGCTTTTCCCTTGTAAAATGTAGGGCGCGTAATAATATTTCGAAAGACACTAATTTTATGGGCGGTACTAGTATACTAGTATTGGGCGGATCATGGGCGTGGTCAGTAAATACCGTAAGAGACACGTGTTTTTTACATACCATGCCAGGATTCCCCAAAGATTGGAGCCGAGGATGTGGCAAGAGCTGATTACATGTATTTACATTTTTATGTCTGGTCATATTTCTCTAGTTTTTGTGTTTACAATGACATGACACCCTAAAAAAATAAAATAAAGGAAAAACTTTCTAGAATGAAAAAAAGGAGAAAGTGAGAGAAACGCAGAAACATTAATTCATGTCTTAAAGTATTTATAAATAAAGTAGCTATATGTATATAGAACGCACATGTGTGTATAAAATCATACAGATCATATGGAGGGCAGCCCAGGCAGTGGACAAGCGATGTACGCAAACAGAATCCTGCTTTCCGTCATTTTTATCACGACGGAGATAGCCTTTCCCTCCATTTAAGGTCACGTGATACCCACTCACCGAGTACTCGCCTTCACCAAACAAAAAAAAAAAAAAAGAAAAGGAACTCCCCGCAGGCCGAAAGAGAGGACTGAAGAAAAAAAATCAATAGCTTTAGACTGCCTTTTGTTGGAAGGGGTAAAGTACAACTCCTTTTCTCTTTCTCTCTCTCGCTTCTATTCTTCTGCTTTCTAATGGAGATTTAAATTGCCTGGCTCAGATCACGTGGGTATATATTTATCGACTGACTGATCGTCTCATACCAATCTTCCAACTCAGTGTGTTATATCAACCACAATGTATCTTACATGCACCCCCCTCAAAAACTGGAAAAGAATCGAATAGAGCAGGCTCATCAATTACAATAAAGGGACATTTTGTTGTTCATCAATTTCAGCATTAAGGGTTTGGGATGCATTTGTCCCGTAATCACATTAAAACTTATTTTATACAAGTATTTTCATATGCAAACTAGTATAGGAATAGCCTCATCGAAAAATGAATAATTATAAATTATTCGACTGATTTTGCCAGACTGGGTGATAAAATCTGATAATTGAGACTGCGCTCACATTTCAATCGCACCAGGTCAGGATTATACATGTAATAGATAAAGATCATCAGCACAGTCAAAATACATGAACTGCAAAAAACTCAAAGTCACACGCTGAATATCATTACGATCAGGCAGCACATCATATCATATCATACATGTACTTGTTAACTTTTCCTCTTTCTTCAATGTGTGTAAAAAAAAAATCATATAAGCACACAAATTAAATCTTGCACAATGCACATATTTTTGTCGAGATACACCACCATTCCAAAATTTTCATGTCATAAAACTCAATTCACGTACAAGTTTTACTCCACACTCGAAGGTAAGTTATCTTCCATCTATTAAAGCAATCTATTGTGACTCCAGTTACATAAACAATTACACATAGATCTACTGTGAATAGAATGAAATACAAACACTGTACCAGATTGAAATAGTTTTTGTAAGTTTTTCTCAGTTTTATTAATAAAATTAAATAATACATTATCAACTCTTGCAAACTCAAACATTTCTTCAACAACCGGTTCTCAAATGCATAATATTGATCACATAGTGATAGGCATTGGACGTAAAAAAGGAATAAACTTTAGATTGACATAAAAGTTAATGAAGTATGGAACATTTTTGAAATAGGAGTTTCTTTGAATGAAGACAAGGCACTTTATAAAAACAGATCTTGAAAATTTGACAATTTCGAGAGATACATTGTAATTTTTGAGGTGTGAAGTGTGAACCGAGATCAGTTCTTTGCACTTATTCATTCTTAGCCCTCAATGGAAAGATAAGTTATTTAAAAAAATTTTTTTTTGTATGAAATGTTTGTTCAACCTTCTTGAGTTGTCAAAACTTTTGAGGGAGCAAGTCCCACATTATACAATAAATTACAATATCTATACTGTACAAGTAAATAGAATCAGATGGCACAGCCAAGATAATAAGCACTATTTTCTCATGTTAAATAACCAAACAGGTCTTAGCGGACATCTACACAAAATGAACAAAGCTAGAATGCTATTTGTTTCCATGCAATTAACTGGTCTGGAAAACATTCGAAACTGTAAATCAGTTAAAAATATGTCGCTGTATTTCTTAGGGAACAAGCTGTTTCCATATGAAATCAATCCCAGGCACTTTTTTTTTTTTTTTTTTTAAACTAAGTCAATCATTTAGAGCACCATTTAAACAAAAATATATTAATGAGCTCACAGATAAAGGAAGACATTTGTGCTTTAGATCTACTATGGAAGTTTAATTATATCACATGGTTTCACTCATATTGCATAGATTAGACAAACCAAGGAAAATGACAAAAATATTCCTCAAATATTTGTCGTTCTCCTGAACATTTAAAATGAATTCAATCAATTTATATCTATCATGTTCAAACTAGCAGAAATAATTGAAAAATTACTGAACACTTAATTTCAATGTCTTTGAAAAGAAACCCACTTGATTTGCTCATACAAGGGGTCTACATTATCTAACGCCAAGACGAATACAAATGGAAACATTCTGAAAGCCTACACGTTATAACCATGAATTCTAAGCAAAAGCCTGGTTCACAAGGCTATTGAGTACCCGAAACACCAGCCGACATAATTGATTCATGGCCCAACTTCCTGAAATCCGAGTCACTTTGAGTGCATAGAGATAACATGGGAAGGCACAGATAGCATACTAGAAATAGCAGAGGCTCAAATTGTAAGGCTACGGTTGATAAATTGCTAAGTTTCATAAGGCAAGTTAGCATATGCATAACAGCAGAGTGCATTTCAATTATCAGCACTAGTAAAAATATCAATCTTAAGTAGATTTCAATGGTGAAGTTTTAAAAAGTTTCAGTTAACCAGGAGGTCTGAGAAATAAATGTGATAAATAATGAGTTAAATCAATGTCACCTATGACTTCATTTTGCAGGGATTATTCCAGATTGAATAGTGAGAATATAATGAAACCAAACAGGCAGTGTTAAATAAATCAATGACATATGCACAAGTACTATATTCACAAATATATTAAATACTACCAACAGATATTGTTGGCAGCTTAATGTAAATTCTTGACAATAAATAAGATAAAGGGCTGCATTTCGTTATTAAACAAGTCTCTTGCACTATGTTCCTTTTCTTTCTCGTTAAGTTAGATGGTTTGACAATAAATTACTAAATACAAGATACGAAGGTCTAGAAGGTAAAACTACAGCCCTGCTTAACTTTAGTACAGATAACCACACTGTACAAAGCTAAATAGGTATATTGGCACAGAAAAACATGACACAAATCGATATGTGAAGCTGCTGGTTTTGACCAGTACTTCCATCAGGACATAACCAGTGCTGTCACTAAGTACTAATCCACGCAAAGCAACATGGCTACAAAAACAGAAAAAGCATTCAATTCATATTATCTCAACCCCACGAATGGAACACATTGATAAGTTAGATGCTTGAATGATATAACACATATACTAATTCATCTTTTAAAAAATAACCCGATAAATAAGAATTCTTTTCAACAAGATGATAAATTCATCCCAACAGACTGCACTTTTGTTTAATCAATTTGAAAATAAATATTACAAGATAACTTAAATACACACGTAGTGTTCACTATTTGCTGTAGTCACAAAACAGGCTGGAATAAATGATTCAGTTACACAAACATAGAATAACATAAATTGATTTTTGATAAAGGAATTGCCACACGAAAATAACAGACTATAAAGTCATGTTGAACACAAAGAGTATAGTGACCTGGCAGTTAAAATACTGCACAGAACAAAAAAAAAAATGTATTAAGCACAGGATCCTTCCAAGTGCAAAAATGCCAAGAAATGGATCAAATAGTTTAATATATAAATAATTCTAGAAACTTTATATGCATCCACTAGAATTTACATGTACATCAATAAAATACTTTGAACATATCTTTTTTTACAAAATGAGTTTTTATCAAATAATTAGTAGATCGTACAAAATGTTTGTAAATCCACACAGGAACAAAAACAAATGTTATAAAGAGATGTCCATGATAGACATCGACTTGATTTGTATGATTTTTTAACAAGGTTTATCTCCTTGCCTGGTTTGATAGAATTCTAAAAACGTTGGTCTTCCTGGGAAATGCCTCTGAAGATAGGCAAGCGTCCGAGTCTAGCCCCCACTGGGCTCCCTGTGGGAGAGGTGGAGGTCATGTTAGTGTCTGCTAGAGATTCAGGATCAGAGAGAGATTCAGGTGGGGAAGGGGGTCGGAAGTTGTTGGTGGTGACCGGCTCATCTAAGGGAAAGAAGACGCTATTACTTCCTTGTTTACTGGCCAGACGGAGTGCTGCGAGTTGCTCGAGGTCATCGTTGATCGGCTGAAGGGGGATGAATGGGGAGGATGGGGCAGCGGCGAAGGCATTCTGAAGGGTGGTTGGAGATAATGCTGACGGAGAAAGGAGGGGTCCTACGTCTTGATGCATCTGACTCAAACACATGGCGTTGTTAGTAAGCGTGGCAAGTAACTCATCCTGACTAAGAAGATCTATTGCTGGTGGTGGGGTGAGAGGAAGAGGGCTATCGCACATGGACATGGGAGGCGGTGTTAGATCGCCACCTGTCGAACCAAGGGGTGCACTGGGAAAGTGAAGAAGCTTGGGCCTCTCGATGGTACGTTCACGGGGAGATTTGCTGGTTGGACTAGGAGATGATAATTTCCTCTCATCAGGGTTGTGTATGAAGTGACATCGTGGTCCATAAGGGCAGAATCCTACAGTATGGAAGGTGCGACATAACTCCGTCTTGTACTTGGGATGTCGGGACAAGACTCGTAGTTCATGAATCCCATGAGCAAATTGGCATTTATCTCCATATTTACATGTGCCATTCTCCTCGTAAGGCCTGCATAACTCCGTTTTGTACCGACTCGAGTTCTGATTGCGTGTTTGACTATTGCGATCGCTCTCACTCAGAGCCCGGTCCCTTGGCTTGTTGTTGAGATTCTCCTTGTTGTACACAGCTTCCAACTGCTGAGTGAACAGTGAATTCCCGTTCAGGTGGTTGGTGCTGATTGGGCTTGTAGACCCAGTTGTACTAGTGGATGTGGAATGCCTTCGAAGAAGATGTGCTCCGTTTGATCCATTAATAGGAGTCCCTACGGCTCGAGTATCCCCTCTCAGCTGCGTTTTGGCATGTATCAATGACGACACATTCTGCAAAATAAAATAAAAACATAACATTAAGCAATAGGAAGAGAATCACTAGACACTAGGCCTAGATCTAAGTTAAATTCTAACAATTTAAACAAATTTGATTTAAAAAGAAATTGACACATAAAATTACTGAACATACGTTGAAGGTATTAAAGCCTGAGGCCGACTTGATAGACTTAACATGAGAAAAATAATCAGAACGCTGACTTCGCAGCTACGATGGTACGAACTACGTCTGACTTTGCACATGCATGCTACACATGACACACCAGCATGCACACGGATAACATGCCTTCACTGCACATTCAACAAGTGCGTATCCCAGCGAACATTCCAATACACAGCGTGGTGAAATGGACGTGAAATGTACAATCAAGAAGCTAGACAATTTAAAATCTACTAACAACAAAGTGAAATCTACGAAATAAGCTGAAATAATTACCTTGTGATTAAACAACATATCTCCAACATCGTAAAAGGCTGATACCATTGCGGTGGACATTTTCAGGAGAGATGTGAAGAAGTTAGAAAATATTGACGACACTAACTTCCGAGCACTGGTCGGCCCCTATTTCTAGCAAGCTTCGGATTTAGTTGATGTCTACTCGGCTGTAGCACGCTGCACGAAGTTAAATGTATGATCGCTAGCGTTAAGCTAAGCTGGTTGCGGTTTGGGGGGAAAAGCGTGTAATGGAGAGTTAAGAAAATAATGGGCGGGGCATACTCCGCACTCGCATATGGGGGCGTGAATTATAAATGTGCACACAGCACCTATACTGAATGATAATCTCATTGACAAACATGCTTACTGCTCAAAATGAATCGAACTACCGGGTACATCATCATCTTTTAAAGCAAATTTAGATCTCGAATTCGGCTGATTACAATTAATTATAAGGAAATCAGGACTAAACATAACATTCTTCGTGATTTCTAGTCATGTACATGTATTAAATTTGTGTGTACCTCTTGCTGTATGTCCCAAAATCCTTTAACATGTGGGTTGGGTTTCAACAGGTAGCTTGTGAATATTATTTTTCGATTGTCCAATCAGCTACTGCATGGCTACCAAATAAGTAGTATGACGTATTTTCTGAGTGTCTAACTGGCTTAGAATATGGAGTGCCGTTTTCGCGGAGGTGTGTGTAACGTTAACGGTGCTGGATCTGGAAAACATGAAGTCGAGTCAGCAACGCTTGCGCGAGTGACTTTAAAGGGTGCATTCAAACGAGATATGGGATGTCATGTCTGCGGGAAGCCTAGTACTAGTATGTTGTTTATCTTTCGGGTTCCACCTACAGCTTGATTTCAATGAATTGAATTTGGGACTTGAATCTAACTTGAATAAGAGCCTTTTTATGACGGTGTTACAAAGTAGCGAGCTAAAACAGCATCAATCTATCAAGAGATCTGTCTAAGAAGTGTAATTTTCAAAGCAGCACATTGATATGTGAGAACTTATCAAGGGAAATAATAAAAGCATGTTTATTCGGTCACAATATATGAATAAACAAACACAGCGATACCAATAACACCAAATGGTCCCTCATGTCTTCATTTTCAACTGAAAATTATGTGAACTACAGCATATGAATACTGGGCACATGGGCTATAATATTGTGGACTGTTGTAATAAAATATGACTATAATTTGCATGCAATACACAGTAAAACTCTCATTAACATCGATGCAGTAAAAATGCCTATGGTTACAAGTTCTGCGAGATAAGCCAAAGCACGTACATGTACATATAGATCATGCAAGTACAGCCAGGTGGTTTATGAGTATACTCGCTATACATGACGATCGACGATATCGAGTCAGTTGAGTGCAATGCAAGCAAGCTAAGTTTTTACCTCAACAAAGTAAAACGATGAGGGCGACATTTCATATAATTTCACGGCCACCGGGATCGGGATCAGCTAAGCCTGTCGAGGGAAAGTTACCTTCCCTGGCCCACCGATGAGCCAGACATGCCATAGACCTGTTCACAAATACATGTATATTCAAATTTTATGCATACTTTTAAAACAAAGGTTGTTCTTGACAACCTGAAAGCTTATCAGAGGCTTGTCAGACATAGCAACAAGCAATGTATGCAAACTGGATTCCGGGCTGGATTCCAAGTATTGTAGTTCATTCATTAATAACAGTTTAATGGAATACATCGTTAATACTATAGGTCCCCAGAAAATAAACATCCATTAATTATCTTTTGCAGGCAAGAATGATAGGGACCATTTTCTCTATCGTTACTTCGGAAAAGTCAGCTCCTTGTTAATTTTCTCGTTTTAGCAACAGCTTTTTAACCAGCCAAGCTTGAAGGAGCTCTAAACAGCTTAATAGACCTGTTCACAAAGTTATTCAAATTATGGTCATTATCTAGGAGAGAGATGTTTGCAATTTCAATCACAGTCATGTAACACGACTGGAGAAGGCTTTAAAAACTCAATATAAAAAAGGAAATTTCAATAGCTTTGTGCGTCTCACGTATACGTTCGCGACTCTATTTACCTGCTTGGAACCAGTTTGAATGTTGTTGTCTAATATCATCTGCGTTCAGTTATTGAAGTTATTATTAATCACACCTTTTCTTTTTTTTATTATTTTTTTAATGGACCTGTTGTTTATGCTCTTAATGAATTCTGGATATAAGTATTTTGCCCTCTCTCTTGATTGCTCGTACGTATGATACATATATTTTGATGACGTCAATCAACCGGTCCATGAGTCGCAGCAACACTGACACGAACACTTATAATAACACCCTGGACCTACTAGTAGGTCCATGATAACACGGCAATCCTCTGTAATTAGCAAAAATCTCCTTAGATTGCAAGTTCCGTTTGGAAACGGTTGAACAAATCAAGATGCTTGATAATACATGTAAATACTCCTTCTTCGTGTCATGTCATATCTCATAGCTATTACACGGATTATCAAAAAACATCAAACTTTAGAATGTTTTGTAAAAAAATTCTAAAAATATGAATAATTTATTCATCAATAATACTAGTCTATTACATGGATTTATTTTCCTCCTATAACTTATTGACGTTTAATCTTAGTATACGTATGATACAGGTATTACGCGCTTATATTATTGATTAATATTAGGCATATATTTTGACAGAAAATGCCATCCAAAGGAGGGTGAATTTCTAATTACACGACCAATGTTTTCTTTTAACAATATCTCCTCTATAATGAGCAAAGAGCATGTCTTGTATTTATTCTATACAATATTCAATACCGTGAGAAATATTACGACGCATGTTGCACGTATGAATCAGAGTTGCTCTTTTAATACTAAGTCATATTACGATAGATTACCCAGATTTTCAAAATATGAAGTATTCGTAAAAACATGAATAATTTATTCATCAATAATACAAGAGTCTCTTACATGGAATATTTTCCTCCTATATAACTTACTGAAGTTTAATCATAGTTTTATGTGATATGGATAGGCCGACATGTATTACGCGCTTGTTACTCTCTAAAAAAATCGAGTGATCACTGACGTAACTCCCCGGGCGAGTGAAAATAGACTGAAAATAGAGTGACAATCACTCTTTTCTTTTTACAGAGCACTCGATATTCACTCAATATTCACTCCTAAACAAGTGATCACTGAGATGACTCCCTTGGGAGTGAAAATAGAGTGAAAATTCACTCTTTTTTTTTTTAGAGAGTACAAAATTGACTATACTAGTAATATTGTGGGTACATTTTGACGCAAAAAACAACCGAAAACAGGGTGAATGTCTCATTATGGAGGTAAGCATTTACATTGCGGGTACTAAGTTAGTGTGGGTGCTTCATCTCAATTCTATATCGATGGAAAAATTATTCAGAATGTCCGGGCAAATTATTCAGAATGTCCGCGCGCAGGAAATGTCCATTCACTGCATGTGTAGTGAGCGAACATATAGTCTCCTTTTGAAAAGAGGTACAGGTGAACATTTACAATGACATTACATAATGTGCACATGATTTGTATACGCAATACAAAAGGGTATGGAACTTGCCCTTGAGGTGATTTCTGCAGTCTTTGCGATCGTGTACTCTCAGAAATGTTGGTTAAAAATCATTAGGTTGGTTCAAATATGAACCTACCAACTGTTGGTTTAAAAATATATATATAAAACATATTGGGATTTTTTTTTAAACCAACAGTTGGTAGGTTCATATTTTAACCAACCTAAAAACTTTTCTGAGAGTGTCACGGTAATGTGAACTCGAAACCAAGCAAATTAATGCCTCGCATGCCTGCACTGATTTAAGAAAATTAAAAAAAATGTTAATATTTTAGTTTGCGAATTCATGTTAATTCTTTGACAACAGATATCTGAAATGGGGTGGAGCTTGATGAGAACAGGTACCTCAAGAAACCTCGTCCCTAGATGCGGTAAACCCCAAAACCGCAAAACCCCGAAAATGAAGTCCCGATATTGACAAGGGAAACCCCATGAAATCAACAACCTTCAAATCAACACACGCGCGTGCATCGGAGAATGTGAAATGTACACATTCCATTTATCTACACGCATTCGGTCTGTCACTTCTTTATTGAGTTTTACTGTGTTTACTACACATCGTATGTATGCAGTGCGTGAAAGTGCATGGTTAACTTATAATATTATAATATTTCCCCTTATTTTCTAAAAACAATTATGAATGTAACCTTTTATAGGCTTAGGTTTTGTATAATTCAAAAGATAACGAATTTCCGGGGAATTTTATCACAAGTAAGAGTAACGAAGTATAACTCACATTTTTGTAATGCCTATTAATGATTCTGAAAGTACTGAGGACTACGAAAAAAACAGAAAAATCAGTCAACCAATGCAGCTAGGCCTTAGATTCTGGAAATGAATTTTGAGCAATGGATAATTATGTTCATCTAGCAGTATACGTGTACCTGCACAATTCATGTCAGCGCAGTCTCTCTAAATTTTGACTTACAGACTTTTTTTAAATTTGTGCGTTGGCCAGCGAAATTGTGAAGGGAAAATAGAGATGTACATTGTTGTCAATGGCGTCAACAGGCGGGGAGCATCCCTCCCCCTTTCTAAGGTGTGGGGATATCCATGGGCGTCAATCCTCACATGAATTCTATTCCAGGGGGGGGGGGGGACACACCTGGATGCAACAATAGGGTGTCCCCCCCCCCCCCACTTGAATAGAATTCCTGTGAGGATTGGCGCCCATGGGGATATCATAGCATTTGTTCCCAAAATGTTTTCTACAATGCACTTAAATGCCCATTTCAACACCCCAAACTAAAAAAAGAGAAAAAAGTCCTTGCCGAGGGAAGGAGACAGTCTCTCCAATACCCCGCTTCCTTGCATAATGCCCCCCTATTTTGAGAACCCTTGAATTGTTTTCTACTTATGTGCGGAATCAGAAAAATATCTTGACGAATACTATTATCACGAAGAGTAAGAAAAAGAAGGAGAAGAAGAAGAAGAAGGAGGAGGAGAAGAAGAAGAGGAGGAAGAAGAAGAAGAAGAAGAAGAAGAAAAAAAAGAAGAGCTAGAGGAAGAAGAATATATCGGAAGAACCGGAGCTTGTGCGGTAAAAACACCCTGTGTTAAAAAAAAAAGAAGATAAAAATAACAGAAATTTTGATAGTTACACGGAAGTAGGGAAATATTAGTGAAAATATTTATATTCAAATTCTAAGAATGAAAAAACAATCAAGCATACATATTGACGAAAATGTGGGTCTTTTCATGTCGGTAAATGGAGGGTGGGGGGGGGGGGTGGGGGCTATTCCTGTTGACGGAGCAACCTTTTCCGAAAAACGTGTAAGTTATCTCAAATGTGTAAATTTGAACACTTTATAATATTTGGGTGGAGATTCCAATCAATGTTTATTTCATGAGAACGTAGAGGATGGTGGATCGGAGTGTTCAATTATAGCATGGACCTATACTAGAGAGATTCATGCTTATAGAAGCCAAACTGTGAAATCCATGTGGGTACGTGAGTACTGCCACTCCCCCTGTCTTTGTGTGCGGTATAGGTTAACAATAGTAACGTCATTAGACACCAAAAATATTGTTAAAAAGTTAAAAACTTATCTCATTTCCGCTAAAATTCGCAGGAGAATAAAGTTGTGTTTGCCATTGGTCAACGGTACAAGGTATGTTCATCGGGTCTGTCATACCGAGATAAGCAGATAGGAGGACTCGTATACTCCACTGGGAATTACCCCTTTCACTGTCTTATCTCTCCGTTTCACATGTGGGTTTCTAGAGCTAGAGCACACCATTCTTGTGCAGTAGTGGAAGCATCCGCTTGGGGATGGTTTACGCGGGAAAAATCAGCAGCTTTCTTGACAGATTTTTATTTGATAATTGGGATTTTAGAGAATAAGTCGACGCAGAGCCGCTTATGACGTAGTAGATGGAGAGAGCATTCATTGTTTATGGCATCAACTAATGCATGCTCGCTTTATACGGGGGTTGTTAATTATTGGAGCGCTGGCCAGCAACAGCTTATCGGAATTCGTCGAGTAACGGAACGCTAACACCGTGGTCGCGTCGGCGGAGTGCCTAGTAAAACAGCGCGACGTCGTTGGAGAGATGGACGGGTGTATTATTGTTTACACAACCAGCTGCAGGCTCGTGCGACCGCTTGCCACTTGTATGGCGGGAAAACTTTTGTAAAGGCGCGCGCTTAGTGCCAAATCAGCTTTATTACCTCAAATACGCCCTGTTGAATTTGCTCTGCATGGATGCAGGCATGCCATGAGCTCGATAAGATTCCCTTGCGCACTCACCACTTCACCACCTGCATAATGCATACTATAAATTGGTCCCATGGATTTTCTGGTAATTATAATATTCTAGTACTCTCTCGTCTACATTCCATTCCATTCCTTACTTTCTCCCGGGACTTTCTCATGTGGAGATTCACTTTCCACTTTTAACGGATCTTCATTCAACGCTAACAGCAGTTCGCTTTTAACTTTTACGAGACTTCGACTGTGTTCCCATCACTCTGTCGTCTATGTTAGCCTCTCTTTGTTTGTTTACATTCTCTCACATTTTGGCGCGCGAAAAAAAAGAGAAGATTAAAAGTGATGCAATCCACAGGTCCACAGCACAGTGTGTCTATCACTATTTCCCGCGCTTTCTTCTCGAGGAGATCCATTGTTGAGGGAGAACCATTATTATTGCCGGACATAATCAACATGGAGAGGGTTATAGGACTGAAACCAAGGAACGTGTTATCTCATCCGAAGTACGAATGAAATAGATTAGGATTACTCATCCTTGATGTCTGAAAAAATTAAATTAACATGAAAATGAATTGATAAGTATTCAGAGACACATGAAGGCCTACCGAAAGTAAACGAAGGCATAACAATTATTTTACGGCACAAATTTGAAGGATTCCGTATCTTATATAGATGACTGTATATCATTATGGTTATTATGCCGATACGTCTTACGAATCGGTCATGATTTTTCATGATTTGAGATGCTGTCAGATATTATTTCATTCCAGACGTGTCGATGAAAACGCATTCATGAAACAGTACGTGACTTCCCTATTGTAGCGTGCCATCATTAAGTTTTCTGATATATTTTCGGAGATGAATTTCCAGCGTATTGTTTCATTTTGCTCGCGTGCTGCTCTGTATATTCAGAAGCTTAATGTGATAGGATCATTCACTGATTATCATTGCTGTCTTGTGGAGTCGCGTGCCTTTTGTTTATGACGGTATACGTAGACGTATCTTGATCTGTATCGTCAATTCTAACAATGATTACGTGACAAATTCAGAAACAATAAATTCACGACATATGGCCACTTTTTGTTCAGAATTTTCGTCAGGACCTAAAGCAGCGCTGCACCAGATGAAGCTAGAACCCAGATGACAACAAACCAGTATCATGTGTGTTTATATATCATAACAAAACACGACCAAAAACACGTTTATGGCATTTCAGCAGTCAAGCCATGAAGCTGCATGGTTGGTTGGTTGGTTGGTTGGTTTATTTTCCGTATATAAAAAAAATCATCAATACACACACATAAATATAATATAAATCAAGAATTAAATTAAGAATTAAAAAAACAATAAAAAGCGTTTGCTTTTAAACAGTGTCGGATCGATTCAGGGTTCTCTTGCAGGGGAAAGGCATGAGTCTAAACTACCGCAACACCGCGAAATTCTCATTAAAAAAAACCCCCATGCATGTAACACAATGTATGCGGGATGAATGAAATTAAAATTGGCAGCCTAGTAAGAGTCGCATGCATGTATTTTCTCGAAGACACAGTACAATATTCGAGGCCGGGGGGGGGGGGGGCAGCCCCTAATTTTTATATACTATTCGGGCAACATTAACCTCATTATTTCGCCAGCGAGATGGTCTGCTTGAAAATGTACATTTGAACTAAAAAAAAAAAATGCCCATTCGCAAAAGTTAGAAATGAGAAAGTTGGTAAGGAACCTTTTAGGCAATTATAGAGTCAACCCCAACGGCGAAATTGTGCCCGTATCATAGGAAACATAATTGATCACCTTAATAGGAGTATAGGCTTGTGAAAACAGAAAACTAATTGCACTAGTGGAGGTAATCATTCTAAGAAACTCTTCATGCATACCGCATGCATATAATGAGGCGCAAAAACAATTTGACAGCCATGCCCGTCGTCGAGCCTCCCTCGACATTCGGACACGAGTCGTCAAGGCAGACGGATGCAGGCGATCAGCGATGAACAAAAGAGGAGGAAGCCAAGGGAGTAAAAAACCCGCCAAATGTATAAAAGCGCGGGAGAAAGTGACAAAGACGTATTATGTGATGTGAAACTCTGCATAAGATTCCTGCATATAAGGATTATCCTTTTTTAAAGATATGTAGTAGAAGTTGTCTAGCTTATATACCATGTCACATTAGCAGATGTTTACTAGTAATATTGTCTCTTACATGGTGCTGTATATCTATCATTGATTTTGCTCTTTTTAAAAATTTAGTAATCATCTAAATCAATGCAGTAGCGCCGAAATAAAGATACGTTTTGTGGTTGAAGTTTAAGCATAAACTTTAAAAGCTATACGATGTAATGCTCATTATTGTTAAAAACCAAATTGATTTTGGCAAAATACTGTAATCGTAACTATTTATAGTGTTACTTAATGGAAAATCACTTTGTATTTTTATTGAAATCGCCATTATTCATATCCTAACAGTTTAATCAACAAGCTTGTCCTAAAAATATATTACATAATAGGTTTTACTTCATATGAATAATACTTTTATTCAATTTATTTAGTATTCTTTTAATACATGTACATGTACATGTATATGGTATAGCCCCGTCAGTAGTTAAAATATTGTTGTCCTTAAAGCGAATGTTGAGTTCTGGGAAAGGTGAAAAAAAAATTTGTGAGCTTTCTCCATCCTATGTCAGTTTGGAAGAACATCATAGTAGAAATGTCCCTGAAAAGGATTGCTCTTCAAATGCCCCAATATTCGAAATATGATGAAAAATAGCTGAAGTGTTTGGGCCGAACATTCATGCCACATGTGTGTGCAGTCCCATATACCCATTTCTCTGTGCAGTGCATGTGACTTTCAGTATAGGATTGAGTTAATTTCTTGTCATTTTGATGATTCCAAAACCTCACAGTAGTACACCAATTCTTTTGTAGTCACGATTACCATTTCCCAATTGCTTTGAGACAAATTCTTTCACAATGTAATCACAAGACCAGAACTCAACTTTATCTTTAATTCACTCTCTTCTTCTATATTTTTCTTTCATATCTCTTCCCCTCTCTATCATCTTCCCCTTCCCACAGTGTACCTCTAAGGTAGATCAGAGTTATATTTCCCTGTGTACATCTAGGAATGGACAAAATCAGCCACCCCTTTAAAAACGTATTCCTCTAAATTATAATTTATACACTTCTAGAGACTGTAAGATTTGTTCCCCCTTCAGTTTTCCAATTTGAGAGCCCCCGTATTATTCATTTTTGCTGTAGTAACTATACCCAGTAATAACTATTCCCTGGATCAACCTCTGCAGTGGTATAATGTGCGTCCAGCCAATGAGGGGGCACAGTCATCATCATCTTTTTTTTATTTATTTATTTTTTCTTGGGGTGGGGGCACATGCCCTCTGCTCACACCGTATCTACACCACCAGAACTATGTTGGACTATATTCCTATCTTCTCTATGCTCTATCCCTTTCTTCTCTTTCTCCATTTCATATATTGTCACATTTCTGTCGGCATATTACTACATGTAATTGGGTTAGATTAGTATGCGCACATACAGAGAAAAACAAACAACAGCCCTTGGTGAATTAAATTATGTCTTTGTACTTCATGCATTAAATTTGCCCTTCTTTCATTGAATTATAAAACCTACTATTTAATCACATTTTATTTATTTATCTAGTTTTTTACTTAAAATGTAGAGGAAAAACATCTTGCGTGTGTGTGTGTGTGAAGCACTTTTAGAAAGTAAAGATAATGAATGTAAAAAAGCAATAGCCCGAAATAAGTCTACATCTAATAAAATGGAATTATTTTGAATGTTGGACGGAAGGAGGACATTTCATAAATGGCTTAAAAGACTTATAGTCATTGTTACAATTGCCTTATATACTTTAATTTTGCACCTATCAAGTTCTAATCTATACCTTGTTCAGATAATTTGGACTATGGTTGTTTATTTATGGATAGCATGTTATGGAAAAATATCATTTGTATTGTGTTTATTGCCATGCTGAATTATATTGTATAATTAATGCTTAATTTGTAATATTCATTTTGGGAATAAGAATTATGAAAAGAAAAGAAAAAAAGTGTGTATATACCTGTCTGTACACCTCACAGAATATGACATTCATTGCTTGGTATCGAGAGATAAATGTGCTTTATAAACCCAACTATCATCATCATCATCATTATTATTATTATTATTATTATTATCATTATATTTATTATTCTTATGATTATTATAATCATCATCTTCATCACCATCATCATCATCATTATAGTTATTGTCATCATCATCATCATTAATATTATGCATATCCGATCAAAGTGTACCACCCAAATCTGACAAGATAGACTGAAATTAAGATGATAAATACATGGAAATTAAATTGACACCGCTTATTGGGTTACTTTATACATGACATTGTGAATTTACAGTAAAGGTAAGAGAGTGATAAAAAATAAATGTCATTACATTCAGATAAATTCCACATTTCTTTTAGGAAACACCATTGATATTTTGTTTTTCAGTTAATCATTATTCTTTCTTATTCATAAATCTATATATCTATATATCTATTGATATATGTGTTTATGCATTTATTTATTCATTTATATATCTATTTATTTATTTCTGTGTTTATTTATTCATTCATTCATTCATTTATTTTATCTAGTTATTCATTACATTTTTCTTTGGGGGGGGGGGGGGGAATAGCTGCAACAACCCTAGAATTGACACCCGTATGCACGAAGCACTTTTACAGTACAGGTGACATATAGAAAAAACATGATTGCAAGTCTGTCGATGGACAGGACCCTTCCATCTCTCTTTCATATTTAAGAGTAAACCATGATAAAGAACAGTAGTATACATCACCCGCAGTGGGGGTACTCGTTTTTCTGAAGGTTCATAATTATTTCATTTTAAATAGGGTTTGTAATTCTGAAAATGAAAAAGGATTCATAATTCCAAAGGGTTGAATTTAAAAAATGCCATAGAGCCCTACATAACTTTTTTGAATTACGAACCTTCCAAAAATATGAACCCTTTTCATTTTCAGAATTATGAACCGTTTCATTTTCGGAATTACGATCCGTCAGAATTATGAATCTTCGGAAAAACGACATGTAACCTCCGTAGTTTCCCATAAGTCTAAGTCACTATTCTTATGCAAAGAAATAACTTAGATACATTTTTAAGAATAAGATAATTTCACAAATAGAACAGTTGCACATTTCTTTAAATGCATCTCCACTTTGGCACATTTAAGACATCATAATATTGCCATTATGATCAAATTAGATGTTGCATTATCATCAAGTATATTATCAAGCATAGGCCGACTATTCTATAATGATCAGATTATTGTATTGGAAAGAGCTAAGAAGCTCTATGATACCACCTGCTGTATGTACGCAGGGTAATCTAACAGAAACTTAAATTAATTATAATAGGGACGAAAGTGTCTTTCACTGTGTGGGGAACTGCCATTTCATGGAAGAAACTATATCTGAAAAAAAGACTGAGCAACATAAATCACTAATAAGCTAATTTATATCATGTAAATGAGCCGACTTGTACTCTGATATTAATTAAAAGATAGAAAACAGAGTTGAATACATATCAGTAATATGAAAAATACAACATGAATATTTTAGGACTTTCAAGACATTTATATTCTTTCATAGCAAGAGGTGAATATATAACTGACCAAGATATAACAATTATTAGTGCTATTCTTTCACTAGTTTGCTAAGGAAATAATATGACCTTCAGTAGAGCTCAGTTTACAGTTCTCCAGACAGATTCAGTTTCAGTTCATCATTTTAAGACAATATCCGGGTACAATGAAATTGTGTATCTTAAAGGAAAAATGTCATACAATTCACATTACTAATATAAATCACAAGTATCGCATATACTAAAATGAAAAGAGATAATACATATTTCTCCTTTAGAATATAAATAAACACAGAACCTTTATAAAGATTTTGAATGTAAAGGACACAGGTAAAGGAGATTTTTAAAAGTGTGACACAAGATTGATAATTCATGACAATAAACCTGAACCTGAAAACAAGTATTTCTCTCTCCTGATTGTAGTGCTGTATCTGAGCAATTCCATTCACAATCCAATGGTGAATATCTCTGCCATGAAGCAGGAAAATCATGACTGGATAAGAACTGCCGATTTATGTGATTGCATAATTATTTTCCGCACAAAGAGCCTTAGATCATGGAAAAAAAATTTCCAACAGATTCACAAACACCCAACGCTGCCTTTAAATGAGCGTGAATAGAAAGGAGGAGAGGGCATGACATCATACCAAGCAGCACACATATACACTGTTGAATTATCTTGATACTACCAGTATATTTAGTCAATTGTCATGAGAATCAGCTCAAGAATGCTTCAATAGAAGCGGATTTTAAAGGTATTTATTTTAAAGTTTACCAATTACCTGAAAAAATAATTTGTGTACAGATAGAACGTATAAAACTAACCTAAAAAAACTTTACCCGACCTTCTATGGGTTAACACTTAAGGAGTATGAAGAAAAGAATGAAAACCTGAAACCCCCTAATGTGCAACCAAACCTCAGTTCAGTTCTACCTGGGCATTATTCTGTGCAAGCGCGCATGGGTCCGCCAATTAGTCTACTGGCAAGTTGCTGTAATGTTCATTCAGGGAGTATTTCAACTTGCAATATCTCTTTGTAGAGTTAATATTGAAATCTCATACTTTGAATATTGTACGGCGTCATGGAAACCCTAACATACAGAGCAAAATATTTGTTGCTGATTGCTAACCTTTAAAGTCTTCTCATACACGTCAATTCATCTTTTGGGGAGCCATAAGGGCAGTAACTCATATTATTTTACACAGAGGTAATACCCTTTGGCAGACAAATTGTGCATATAATTATTCTACAATGTTGGGGGAAAAGGAGAAAAATTGTATTGTACACATTTATTCCATTATTAACAAAATATTCTGGGTTATATTGAAGTATGACATGGCAATTAAGTATACATTTGGTAAGAAAATGAAGAATGAAGAAAAAACAAGGATAAAGTTTCACCAAAATAATAATGGTTCACTGTGCAAAACAAGACATTAGATGGAACAAAATATGTGTCATTAGTACACAAACATAATGTAAAAACAAAACTAACAATAATTACATGTATCTTGAGAACTGCATCACTCAGTATCTGCTTTGTTTAAAGACAGGCAGTATGGATTGTTGTGATGTCATTTCTGGTTTTATAACTAATCTTGTAGTATTATTGAGCTCTATGAAAGAACAATTTATCATTTTTCCTTTTCTTTGAAGTGGTAAACACTATACAAAGTCATCCTATAGAGGCATAAATAATATTAAAATACTTCTAAACCATTCAATGCCCTGAAAAAAAACAATTCAAAGATTCTATCAATGATGAAGGAGATGCTATCCAAATGGTGTTGATGGTAGCAACACAAGGACTATGATGATGGCGATAGTAGTTGTGATGGTGTGATGTTAGTGGTCCATTTTGAATGACACATCCTCCTTCAATGATTGCTTTGTGGTCCATAGTCTAAACTAAACTTATTCTTAACCCCAACTTTAAACCTAACCCAATACCACATTGCAATCATAACACTTCCCCTATAACCTTGACAAACTAAAGCCCAGAGCAATTTTTACTGGAGCATATGTCAGAGCATCGATTTTGATGGTGGTGCCTGGTGGTGGTACTTGTGCTGATGGTGATAATGACAATGACAATCCTACTGAATGATGTTGCTGATGCATTATTGGTTTATCCATCTTGATTTAGAGTTGACTGGAGCTGTGTTTGCAGGCGATGAAGTTGAAGATACGAAGCCAATCTCAGCTGAATATCTTCAGAGTTTGTGTTGGCCTCTCCTTTATCAAACAAGCGATCTTCAGAGTCCTGCAAAGTAGAAATTAAAAATAAACTTGAAAATAAAAGAAAATAAAAATGGTAATTTACATGGATTACAATTAGAAATTCTATCAAATGGGTTATTTACTTGAATAATACACATTTATAAAATGTGTTGTTCATAATATGTCATTGAGTGGGTTTTTCAACAGTCTTTGTGATCATGTTTATTATTCAATGGTCTTATCAAGAGATCTTCCTTTTTTGGATGAAATATATGAATATAAGACATATGTCGTACAGGATACAATGCACAGAACCATCCAACAACAGCCTGACATTCATGAAGAAAATAAAGGAGCCTGGTTTTTTTGTTGTTGACATGATGGGTCATATTTATGACTGATGTCAATGACATGATCAGTAAATTTCATGTGCAGGAAAAAGTTACTGCTGCTGCAGGAAGCCTATACCACGCAACACTCGGCAATGAAATGGAGCATAACAATGATCTAGAAACACTGAAACACCTAAAAGAAGTATTACAACACATAACAAATAATTTGATGTGGAATTCAGACAAATGTCAACTTTATCCATTCCACTGGATATTTAATGTGGAATTAATAGCTGAATATTATCAAATTTATGTTGCCAATATCAGAATCTTTGTCGACATGTCGTCTTGCTAAAATTGTTTTTCGTTGACAATTGTTGACAGAAGGCTTGTTGAAGTCAGCATTATAAAGGCCATGTGCCCTGGGTTGAAGTGAACTTCAACCAACATTCATGTTGGGTTAGGTTATAGACAAACTTTTATAGATTTCTATATCATATATCCTCATCAACCATGATTTTCAACGTTTATAATTATTTGAAATGAGGAATGAACTCCAGCTAGTTTGGTGTTGACAGTTGCATCACATTAATGGTTTCCTCATCAGATGCACTGGAGACCAGCATTATTTCTATGTCTATGTCTCCAGTTCATTCAGAGTTGAGCAGACATTATGACGTCACTGACAACATACCCTCATTTGACATTTCAACATAGACATTAAAAACAGAAAGACGTCAGTTTTGACTCATCCTATGCTGTCTTGAACTTTTGGTAGATTCTACCCAGCCCTGCCCTCAAACATCAACCGCAGGATGCCTGTCATGTCCTCACACACAGGTACTAAAGGGTTTAGTTCATCATCGTGGTATAGTGGTTCATTCACTTGACTCAATCAAAAGGTTGAGGGTACTAATCTCTATCAGGAGTGCATGTCCTTAGATAAGGTATTTTATCTACAGTTGTCTATCGATCTTCACCAGGTATTAAATGGGTACTGGCAGGATTTATTCCTTGAAATGCACTGGGCACTTTGATAGTGCATAGAGTTGAGCAGACATTACACCACCAACATTACTGACAACATAACCTTACCTTCACTTGGCACATCAACATACACATGATACATGTAAAGGTGCCAGATTTGACTCATCCTATATGTCTTGAACTTTGGGTAGATTGTGCTCAGACCTGCCCTCAAACATCAACCACAGAATATCATCAAAATAGGTATTCAAGAGCTAGTCCATCATCAATTTTAAAGTCATGTCTAACCAAGGAGATACCACGCAAGAATACTGCCAGATGGGCACAACTGGCCTGTGCCATCTAGCCCACATTTTCAAACCTAACTGGCATACCTACACTGCACAACCCTAAAATTGTGCCCCTTATCAATTATTTTTATTTAAAAAGTTATATTACATGTATTCCTAATTAAGAATAACTTTAGAATTATGACTATTCTACTCATATTCCCTAGACCCTCCCCCTTAAAGAAAAGTAGGGGGTATCTGTAAAAGGCATGGTGGGGGTGTATTTATCCCTCTTGTGTTGTGATGTAAGGCATGAACCTCTAACCTTCTCATATACCATCTTCAGGGTGTCTCCTACTACTCTTACAACCAAATAGAGTAGCAAGTCATTTAGGTCAGGGTTTAAAAGAAACAATCTTCAAAGACCTTCTTACAACATCTCAATTCTTTCATCACAATCTTTTCTTATAACATTGAGGAAACCTGTTCACTCTCTCTCTCTCATTCAGGGGATGCTCCTTGCTATTAAAGGGCTAGTCTATCATTGTGGTATAGTGGTTCCTTCACTTTGGACTCTCAATCAAAAGGTTTAGGGTTTGAATCTTTGCCCAGTGCATATGCCCTTAGAGGCTTAGACAAGGTATTTTATCTACAGTTGTCTCTCTTCACCCAGGTGTCAAATGGGTACTGGCAGGATTCATTCCTTGAAATGCAATGGGCACTGATGACAAAATGCCAGAGCTAAAGCTAGGGTAATAATTTCCAACTCCTTAGAAAGTGCATAGAGTTGAGCATACATTACACCACTGATATTATTAACAACATACCCTTATCTTCACTACACACATCAACATACACATTAAAAAAAAAAGCAAAGTTAAAAGATGCCTGGGCCCTTTGCATAAAAAAATGCAACTAAACGCAATTCAAAACTTGAACGCAACTTGATTTTCAACCAATCAGTATCGCATATTTTGAATTTGCCTTTAATTTTTTCGAGTTGCATTTAATCATTTTGAACTTTAGGTAGATTGTACTCTGCCCAACCTTCTAACATAACCAAACACAAGTACTCAAGGGCTTGTCCATCATCAACTTTCAGTGAAATCATGTTCAACCTACAACAAATGGCATAAAACTCTGAAGCACAATTTTGCAAATTAAATTCATTCTGTTATAATTTAATTTTCTGAAAATCAATACCTAATTTAACGGTAATTGTTTACTTTTTACTTCATTGTGGCTGAGAATTTTCTTCATGAAAATATTGTTTGTGGCATGGAGACTCTTGGGGAGGGGATTGGAGAAGGGCACTGTTTATTGGATGTATTCCCAGTCAAGCCTAAATCAAGAAATATGACTACCAACCTTACTCTTTAAAAAGGTTTGAAGGAATCTGTAAAGGGCATGGCGGGCATATGTTCATCCCCCATGTTGATGCACGAACCTCTAACCTTCTCATATATCATCTTCAGAGGATACTCTGAGTACTATTATTACTATAAAACACAGAGTAGCAAGTCATCTAGGTAAAGGTTTATAGGACACATTCTTAAAAGAACTTTTCATCCTCTCTCATTTCTTTCATCACAACCTTTCCTAATAACATAGAGTTAACCTGTTCTCTCACTCTCTCTCTCATTCAGGGAATACTTCTACTATTATTACTACAAAAAACAGAGTAGAAAGTCATCTAGGTAAGGGTTTATAGGACACATTCGTTAAAGTACTTTTCATCCTCTCTCAATTTCTGTCATCATGACCTTTCCTAATAACATAGAGTTAAACTGTTCTCACTCTCTCTCTCATTCAGGGGATACTTCTACTATTCTTACTACAAAAAACAGAGTAGAAAGTCATCTAGGTAAGGGTTTATAGGACACATTCTTGAAAGAACTTCTCATCCTCTTGGGGAATCTCTACACTTACTAGCAGACACATAGCCAGGTGGGGGGGGGGGGTGGTGGCCCCCAAAAAACGCCAACTAAAAATAAGAAAAAAGTGCGAGCGCAAAAGTAGGGGGAAATTAGAAAAAGAGGCCTAAAAAAGTGCTATGAGCCATTATCTTTCTCTCAAAATTTGCTATAAAATTTGGAAAACTCCCCCTGCATCCATCCCCCCTGGGGAGCATGAATCGTGTTCTCATGACACCCCCCTAAAATTAAATCCTAGCTATGCGGTTGCTTACTAGTACTACCAAATAGGCCTACAGAGCAACAAGTCATCTTATCTGGGAGGGAGAGGATTTCTATGAGACATTCTTGAAAGAGCTTTTGTTTTCACCTCAGTCTCTTAATTTCTTTTCTTATACCAGGCAGAGATGAGAGTTGTCTCTGTCACTCATCCTCCCTCTTTTCTCTCACACTCTTCAAATTTATTTTCATCTCTCTCCCTCTCTCTCTCACACACACACACACACACACACACAAACAAAAAAAATCTTCTCATCCTCCTTCCATGGTATCATCCTGGACTTCTCCCATCTCTCACTCATCCCTCTCTTTTTTATACTTTTGAAATGAAATTAATTAATTTTGCATCATTTCTTTTTCTCAAAATAGTCTGTCATTTTATAAGTATGAATAATGATTATTATATTAGCAAATTATAATATATGCATTCAAAGAAAAGATAAAGTAATGTTTTGTGATTTTTCTAGTGATAAAGATGCATATGGGAACAATTGCCCTCCAATTTAACTAGTCTTAATATAAAAGTTTAGTACATGGCAGAGTCCTCAGGAAAAATGCATGATGAATCATATTTCTCCTCTCTTGATATTTTTGAAATATTTTAGTATCTTTAAACAATAAATTTCCATTTGGTAATGTGCAAGCTCTCTGCAAGCTTGCCGCTTTCCATGAAACTGTACCGCAATTAGCTTGCCACTTTTCTTGCAAGTATGCAACAAGCTTGCCGTATGCTTGCCATTTTCGTGCAAGCTTGCGGTAAGTTGGCCAATTTTTCTGCAAGCATGCCGCACGCTTACCATTTTTGTGCAAGTTTGCCGCCAGCTTGCCGCATACTTACCATTTTTGTGCAAGCTTGCCAACATTTTCTAAGCTTGTTTTAAGCCTGCCGAAAGCTTATTTTGTTAAAAACATGCTTATTAAGCGTGCAAGCTTAAATTTGTATAGGAGTTTGTTCAAAATGACTCTCAAACATGTGTTTTGCTATATGACAATGTTCAGACTATGAAAATGAATACATTACTGTATATACAGTTTATTTATAGCTATACAAAGAAATCAAGTAGTCTGAATGAGGGTTAGTTGAAGAAAAGGTTGAGTTCTAGGAAAGGTGTAAAATCATTTGTGAGATTTCTCATTCCTTTTACGTCAGTTGGGAAGAATATCATAGTAGAAAAATTCCTTGAAAAGCATTGCTCTTCAAATGCCCTCATATTTGAAATATGACTAGAAATAGCTGAAATGTTCAGGCCGAACATCCATACCACTTGTGCGTGTAGTTACCAATTTATGTGTGCAGTACATGTGCTTTTCAGCAAGATTGGGTCAATTTCTTATCTTTGATGATTCCAAAACAACACAGTATAAAACATGTCTTATGTAGACATGATCAACCTTTCACAATTGTTTTAAGACAGTTCTTTCACAATGTAATTGCATGACCAGAACTCAACTTTATCTCTAAACCCGAGTATTAGTTGTAGAGGCAGGGAGAACTCTCCCACTCTCCGATCACCCATCACCCATCACCTTTGCAAGATGCAATGAAGGGTAGCTCCTTCCTTTATTTTTACCCCCACCACAAATACTCTCAAACTACAGGAGAAAACCGACTGTCAAATGTCAGCCCGGTAATGTAGCCAGGCATATCATGTCCTTTGTAAATTGTTCAATGAGTGCATGGTTTCATTTCTTCTACAGATATATGAAGGTCAACTCTCTAACTCAAATATATTATACTATAAACACAAAAAAGTGCTATTTTTATTATCTTTTCAAGGGAAGACAGCAACTAGGGCACCATCCCCTAGCACCACCATATGTCAAGTGTCTTTTCTTAAATATAATTTTCAATAGGAGTAGAATTAGGCCTATGCCAAATATACCAGAAAGATTTTCATCTGAACTAGACATTTTTTTCTATTCTATGCAAATATTACTTACCTATATTGGTAATTTTCTATCAGATCTGTTTAAGAAGACATCTTTTTTTGTATGGTTTTCATATTTTGTTTAAACTTTATATTACCATAAGGAAACCACATCAAATCATTCAAGCACAGTGTTTTCCAGAAGAACAATGCCTTGTAGCTCTAAATGGAATGATCAGATTCCATCAACTCCAGGGAATTTGATAAATATAACCATGATTTCAATGAAAATCTCTAGACAAAAATAGACTACGTGATTGCAATTCCATAGAAAACATTACATGGTTCCATTAGAGCGTTCCTTTGAACAAATTTGTCTTTAGAATTTCAATGTAATTAGATTTATATTCATCCATTAAATAATAAGTGAAACAGCAGTTTGAAGTGTAGATATTTCAAATGATGATTCGCAACCAGTAACAGCTTCCACAAATGAGAGCTATATCAATCTTTTGTTAAAATATCTGTCTCTGCATGTCTCTCTCTTGCTTTATATGCATCATATTTCTCGTCTTTGTTCATTTTACAACTACTTTTAAAATGACTTTAACACAAGCATCATCAGAGAATGCCGCATGACACCTTAGGAGGGTGGCTGCATCAGCAGCGACCTTTTCAATAAATCAGTAAAATTAGAACCTATTTTATTATTTGCTAGATAAATCCATGTATCTACCTATTATTGCAAGTCTTCCGACTACGCAAGCCACAGAAGTACAAAAAAGTCACACACTTGCATATCCTCCCAGACGCCACCCCGTTCACATTACTGGACGCACATGCACATTCGTCCTCTTAATGAGCAGCCCGAGACGAAAACAAGGAGAGGGTTATAGGAGGGTGGGAAATAGGTAGATACATAGATTTATCTAGCAAATAATAAAATCAGTTCTGATTTTACTGATTTACTACATTAAATCAATGTATATTCCTATTATTGCTAGATTAGAACCGATTAAAACCGGGGGGGGGGGGGGGGGGGGGTGGGTATGTCCCAAAGGAGGAAGGTTACAAGGGATCCAGGAAAGACGTTGCCACTCTCAACGTTGCAGTAGAAAAGGATTCTTCACTGGCCGGAATATCTGGGAGATAGAAGGAGGTGAAAGAATTTGGGGAACGCCAATAGGAAGCCTTCATGATGTCTATGAGCGTCACACCCTAAAAAAGAGCACAAGAAGTACTAATGCCCCTAGTGTCATGAGTATGGGGGGGGCTTAAAGCCTCCTGCCCTGAGCAAGGAATGAACTGTCCGTCCAGCTGATGAGAAGGAGTTTGATGTCTCTCAGAAGCAGAGAGAAACACATGTAAAAAGGAATCACACTCGAACACGCACTCGACACAAGCAACCACGCCCTAACTTATGCAAATGAAGCAAGACGTGGCAGAGCAGCCCATGCAATACACCAAAGTGAGTGCGTGGGGCTGGCTACGAAAAAAAAAAAAGCATTCAAAGAAAATAACCTAATTTTCCTTCTACGTAAACAAACGTGACTTATACGAGCTGCTCAAAATGTCAAGAGAACACTGAACAGAAAATTTTATCAGAAATTATATCCACAATGCGCAAAACAAAGAAAAACTCTGAAAATTTACGGCGTAATGTAACTACACTATTTGTGATTTTTTTTTTTACTCGAATGGCTAGCGTATTCGGAAGGCTAGCAATGATAGGTAGATAAAGTGATTTATTGTAGTAAATCGAGCAGTTGGTTTTCTAGAAGAGTGTACAAATGGGTTCACATTGAATTGTGCAGTTTGAGGTATAGCATCTCTTTAAACATCAAAACCCTTTCCATTCCATTTTGGGAGACAAAGAAAGTTTATGACTCTGCAAGAATGACAGAGGTTTGTAAAATCAGCATTGATTTTCTTATTTACTAGATAAATCTATATACCAGGTACCTAGCTATTATGCTAGTCTCCTGATTACGCTACCCAATCGAGAATTTTAACGCAGAAAAGTCACAATGTTGTGCGCACCCCCCCGTAACCCATTATTATCCCCTTCGTTCCTCTATTGCGAGCAACCTCAAGAGTAAAACATGTTGTTTGCAATCCGAGGGGTAGGAGGGAGGGTCATAGGTAGGTATATAGATTTATCTAGTAAGTAAGAAAATCAGTGCTGATTTTACAAATTCACTGCAATAAATCATATATAACTGCAATAAATCATATAGACTAACACCCATTCAAAACCGGGCGGCATGTTTTAAGTGAGGAAGGAAACAGGATAACAGGGAAGACACTGCCGCCTTCAAGGTGGCTGACGCAAAAAATTCCTCTCCTGCAGGGACATCCTTAAGGTAGCATGAAATGAAGGAATTGGGCGAACGCCAGTAGGCAGCCCTCAAATTATCATAAAGCATCACACCTTGAAAAAGGGCCCAGAAAGTGCTAACACTACGTGTGTCATGAGCATGGGGCTTACTATCTGATAAGAGAGCCTCTGGGCCGGCGGCCCGAATAGCTTCGAGAATCCATCTAGAAATGGAATCAAGAGAAGCTGGAGAAAAGGGCTCTCGAGTGATCAGAAAAAGCTGATCATCTTTGCGACAGGCCTTAGTCTTGTCAATATACCATATAAGGGCTCTAAGAGGGCACCAAACCTTGTCCTTGCGTACTGACAAAATGTCAGATAGTGGACAAAGAGAAAACTTCAACAGGACCAGAAGAAGCCGTCTGGTTCTTGTACTTTTCGTGTCCAGGAGTAAGACAGAGAGCGTGAAGGGTGCTGCGCCTCGATCTGGCCAGAGGCAATGGCTACCCAAAAAGAGCATCTTCACCTTAAGATGGTGAAGCGAAGCTTTGCCCAAAGGTTCGAAAGAAGGTTTAGCCAGGGCTTCTAGAACCCGAGGCAAACTCCAAGACGGGACTAATTGAGAACGAGGGGGACCTTTCAGAAAGAAATACCGAATTAATCCACTCAACAGCGGGGAATTGGAAAACCCAGCAGAGCGGGTGCCTCCCTGCCGATTGATATAAGCCGCAACCGAGACATTGTCCAAGAGAATAACAGAGCGACCGCAAAGCCGTCGTTGGAAAAGAAGCAAAGTTAATAAACCTGCCATAAATTCTAGAACATTGATATGGGGTAGACGGCTGGGCCGTGCTAACTGATTCAGACAGTCTATCACTGCCCCCAGAAAACTGGTCGGCTTGTAGGGATCAGCTCCGAGTTCTCCCAATTTATTAGAAAACCTAATTCTTGGGTCGTATTGACCAACGTGCGTGCTCGTATCTGAAAGCAGAGCTTTGGACTCCGCTAGGAGGAGCCGACCGTCCAGATAGTAAAGCAGAAAAATTAGGCCACAACCCCTCAGCGAGGCTGCCATGGCAGCCACTACCCGCGAAAAAGCCCCGAGGGGCTGGACGCAGCCCGAAGGTCCGTCGAAGCAGGACAAATAGGGATATGGAAATACGCATCATTGATATCTATAGAGATTGCGCAATCCTCTCTCTTGATCAGCGGGAGAGTTGAAGCTAGAGTTTCCATCCTGAAAGGAGCCGGTGGAATGAACTGGTTATTCTTTCCAAGAAGAATCGGAGTTTCCCCAAGCGCTTGGGAACAAAGAAAAACAGAGGAGGAGAGAGATGCGAGACAAGCCAGGGAAGACATGGGAGCTGATCCAGTACTCATAGCCCCTCCGGGGAGCGGGCGGAGAGAGAAAAAGACAGTATCATTGTGATATAACAATACTGTCGCCAATAAAAGCTGGGTTGCTTGAGTGAACCTCCATACCGTTAAAAGCTTTAATCTCTATACAGAATCCGCCTCACACTGCGGAGAGCACGAAGGTGTCCCAGGCGAAGTCCTCCCAAGCTGGGAGAAAACAATGAAGTCGACCAACCATGTCAGAGTGAACATGCACTCAGGAAAGTCTGTTAAAAGCTAGGCATAGCCTGCGAACCAGACTTCAACTTGCTCCGCTGAGAGCCACGATTGCCTATCACGAGGAGGGTATGGCGGAAAAGCAGCAGGAAAAGACAGTTACCCGACAGTGTTGTCCCGAAGTGGGAGCAATAAGCCTCTGTCGGAAAAGGGGGCCCGCGTCAGCTAGCGGGGAGCACGAAACAGCTTGGCCATCCAGGCAGCCTGTTTCCGTGCAGTGAATTTCCCTCTGAAAGTCTGTGGCAAACTGTCCACCTAAGAGGGAGGGGCCCCCGAGAAGGGACGTCTTGGAGAAGTGACGGAAAGTCACGCTCCTTAACCTCAAGGGCGGAAGCGCCAAAGCCCTGCGGCGGTGCGTAACTGACTAGCGGCCTCACTGTGATCACTGCAGACCCAGTAAAGTGAGCAGAAGATCAACGATGACAAGCTTATCACCCTCAGTGATATCCAGCTCATCCGCCCTGGCTCTGAGGTTGGAAAGAGAGCCCTGGACTGCAACTAAACGCGTGCCGGCTCTAATTTGATTTACGATGTTGCCCCAAGGTTTATCCTCAGCCTTAAAAGAGGGGGAAGTACGGGGTTAAATGCCTGCAGGCGTTAGCCCACCCCAAATCACTGAGGAAAAGAGGCTTAGCTTTGAAAAAGCTATCATGATCTTGGGTTCTAAAAGCAAAGGCATTGCCCATAATCGGACCAGTGCGCTTAGGGGGAAGCTCGGTCTCAACGCGGTCATACTCCGCTATGAAATTCTCCATGAGGGAACACCCTCAGAGGGAGTCTGTTGCCTGAACAATAGAGGAGTCGGGCCCTGAGTGGGTCGACGAGAAAGTTTCAGGCAGATAATTAGACTATAGGGCAGCAGCCTCCGCCCCACAAAGGGAAAACATATGAGGCTCTGCCTGTTCCGACAAAGTCGATTCAGAAACAGAAATCTGAGAAACAGACTCAAGTTCTGGCACCGCCTGAATAGAGTGAGACGTTGGCCCTCGGACCAGGCGGGTACCCCCATGGGATGCTGTAAGTCTCCTCACTCAGCGGGGCCCCCCAAGGGACTAACCCTAACCCCAAACCCAAAAAACCTCAAATGAGGGATGCCCGCCTCCTTCTAGGGGAGAAGTGTGCTAAGGGTTTGTACCCAAAGTCGCGCACACACTACCCGCACTGACCTAGCGACTTGAGGCTACGGTCATGGGGTGGGCGCCCGAGGCGCCAAGTGCAAGAGCGGACTGGGACGAGGTCCCAGTATTCGCATGAGCACTATTAGTGATATGTGGAAGCATAAATGCTCCACCTGCAGTCTTCCCGTTAGTCGGCTGTAAAGACAGCCAGGGACGCACTCGTTTCCCCGTAGGTCAGTAGGACCACAGGCTAGGGTTTGTAAACCCGACCAAAATGACGTTATGTGGAAGCATAAATGCTCCACCTGTGGGCGGTGAAAGGAAGTCACTAGTCGTTGTGCACTCGGGCAACGACACCTGATGCTCCACAGACCGCCCAAATTTGTTGGCTCGAGTCTCCCATTAGCTGGCAAATGCAACAGCCCGGGTAGCACTCGCTCCCCCATATGGTTAAAACCGGGGGCTAGGGTATGTGAACTCAGACCAACATGGGCGGTGCCCGTGAGTTGCCCCGCAGTAGTGGCACGAATCTCCACTGGCGTCTAAACGAGGCCATGATCGGAGCAGACATCCCCCCTTTCTGGTTGAACCGACCGGGGGAGTGGATTTATGATATCCAAATCACTAGAACCTGACGTCACCCGCCCCGAAGCCGCGGGCTTCGGGGTTGACAATCTCTGCAGGGTAACAACACTGGGCAACTTACCTGCAGCCCTCCTTGCCCCCCCAGGTACGAAAGTACTAGGGGGAGGTCTGGAAGGCCGAGTCGTCTTGCTAGACGACTCTTCGGAAGAAGCAGGTCTCCGTGACCTAACTGCTTCTTCTTCCGAACTCATAATGCTGCAACAAAAACAGACAATAGAAAGATTACAAATGTGAATATTCGGATTAGAAAAGAACAAGAAAATTCCATGCAATAGGCAAAAAATGACACAAAAACACAAAAGTACTATAATCTAGAACGAAATAGTGCTTTATAAGGCGTGTAGGCGCGCTGAAAAGATACAAAAAGACCTGAATTCAGGAGCGCCGTGACTCGACAACCTAACTCGACGGGAGCGAGCATGAAAGAGGAAGATGGCCATTGCGTATTCATGCGGGTGAGGAACGAAGGGGATAACAATGGGTTACGGGGGGGGGGGGGGGGGGGGGGGGGGGGGGGGGGGTGCGCACAATATTGTGACTTTTCTGTGTTAAAGTTCTTGATTGGGTAGCGTGGTCAGGAGACTAGTATAATAGGTAGGTATATATGATTTATTGCAGTAAATCTGAAACACATTATCCAAAACAGTGATTCAGGTAGATCTACTATTCCCCTTGACATCATTTTTGCAAGTTACACCCCTCCTCGCCTTCTCATTCAGTCTGGCAAAATAAATACTGTATAATTATAGTGATAAACCTTTTTGTGAATTCTTCTATCATTCAGTTATCAAAATCTACTATTCCCCTTCTAAGAGAATGTCAAGCAAACGGAAAATTGAGCTATTGCGAGAACGAAAAAGCGGGATGGACGTACGGGTGGACAGACAACCCGAAAACCTAATGCCTCTGGTACCACAGAAAAAGTAATTGGAAAATGACTGATTTACAAAGCCAATAAGAAAGTACAGTTTTCTATTCATTTGTACACAAAATCCATAAATTCTCCACTTTTGAGCTGACATGAGGTCACAAAAGGTCAAGTGATTTCCCAATAGTAAACCCAATCTTCACAAACGTTCTACTATGTAAATATTATTGAATTGTTGCAAACTTCATGAGCTTTGAATTTCATGTGAGGAAGACAATTTTCCATACTGTTTAATGTACATTGGAACAACAAATGAAAGGAAGAAATGAAAGGAAGAAATGAAAGGAAGAAATGAAAGAAAAAAGTCACAATAGCATGCTACAAAATATTCTGTACACAGTGTATTGCTAAATGATCATGAAATTTCCGAAAGTTGGAGGGGCAGGGCTAGTCCTTTTGGGGTTAAATATATACCAGTATACTGTTCTCCTTGGGGATTACTATATTTTCAGTATTTTTAGATTCATTAACATAAATTGAACCTTATTCAGTAAATTATAAGTAAGGAAACAATTTCATCAGTGAGATAGCCATACTAGAATGAACTAACAAGAACATTGGATATTTCACTAAGAGACATAAGGGTGTTAATTCATAATATCTTTTCACAATAACACCCTTCTGGCCCTCACAGGAGGATATATCAGTGACAGATAAAGGCATACAAATCAACACTATACATGTATTTGAAATACATGAAAACTATTTTGTCAAACATATGTATCATTTCTTGAAAATACAGGAGATTATTGTATTTTTAGGTAGTAGGGTGGGTGTGGGGGGAAATTTGAAAGCAAGAAAACGATTTCTTGACCTTTTTCGCCAGTATTGATATTTATAGTATCTATAGGCTAATAGTATAGAGAATGAATAATAAAATACTTTCTATATATATGCCTATGAGGAATCCCCTTTTCCCCAAATTAAAAAAAAGCCCATGAAACAGTTTTGCATGAACAACAATGACAAAAACAGGACAAGGTTTTAATATTCCTCACAGGGAAACAATATAACTTTCCAAAAAATAGGCACGTTTTCATCAGCCCAAGTTTCCAAAATAGCCTGCTAATTCTGATCCGGGGAAACTAACCAGATCAGAGCTAGCTCAAGCTAGTTTGTAATGAAGACTCAAATAGCTGGCTATTTCGTGAGTTTCATCTCGAATTTACAAACTCAAGTCAACTCTGGATTTTTGTGAAATAGCACGCTATTTTGCAAATTAGCCCTCTATTTCGCAGGTGAAGACGCACTCTGGTTTTGACTCAGGTGAATTTATGCATGACACCAATCCTAAAAATTCTATTTTCCTTATGAATATCTTGTTTTCTATCTTTTCCTTCTCTCTTTTATCTCCTTACGTACAGTATTTCTTTTTTTCCCCATTCTTTATTCTTCTTTCTTTTCTTATGTATTTTTTGTTCTTCTTTCTATCCTCTTCTCTTTTTATCACTTCCTTTTTGTATTTCTTTATTTTCCCATTGTCTACTCTTCTTTCTATTCATATGTATTTCTGTGTTCTTCTTTCTATCTTCTTTTTATTTCCTTGTTTTCTTTCTCTCTTTTTAACTTTTCTTTATATATTTGTTTGTTTTTCCATTCTTTATTCTTCTTTCTATTCTTATGTATTTCTTTATTATGCATGTCTTTGTTTTTTATTCCTTTCTTTTTCATTCCTCTTCTTTCTATTCATATGCATTTCTTTTTCTTCTTTCTTTCCTCTTTTCTTTATGTGTTTCCTTTTTTTTTTAATCGCTTTTATAATTTCCTTATGTATTTCGTTTTCTCCATTCATTATTCTTCTTTCTATTCTCATGTTTTCTTTGTTCTTCTTTCTATCCGCTTCTCTTTATATTTCTGTATCTTTGTTTTTCCTTCTCTCATTTTATTTTTGCTCTTTTTTGCTTCTTTGCTCTTTAATTTTCTTTTCATTTATCCTATGTATTTCTTTGATTTCCCATCTTCTAAGTGCGCATGCTCTGTAGTTGGAGTTTATTCAAGAACGAGCCGGAGTCGGTTGACTCGGGCTGATGGAGACAGGGTTTTTCAAACTCGGCTTTTTCTTGAGAAGTGCACTGATCGGTATAGAATCTCGAGCTTGAGCAAACTCGGCTGATGGAGAGGCACCTAATGAAAACTGAATAAGCAAGACCCCGTTTACAGTGCAGGGCCGGGCCGAGGCTGGCCTCGGCCCGGCCCTAATTGCGGTACTTGGCCCCTCAATTTCGTGCGTTTACAGTAGCGGTCTCAGGCCGGCCTAAATTATAACCTATCAATATTTTGTCGTTGTGCCACTCTGCATGTTAACAAACGTTTATTTTGGTGGCCGCGCGCACGGGTCAACGTAACAGTGTGGCGCGGGTTATTTGTACCGATTTTTTTTTTAGCTAGCAGGCATACGACGAACGATCGAACACCATGCAGCAGCCCGCTTAACTTATCAGATAATTTCATATTTTCTACGCAATTTTAATATATTTGTGCGATCGAGAAGACAAGAGGATGGATTGACAAGAGGATGGATCTTTCGAACGAAACAGCACAAGAGATGAACGATGATAATTAAATTAAAAACACTAGTATCTCGACTTTTATCTACATGGACAAACTTTGGAAATCTCAGCAGAGAAGACAACGAAGCAACATCAAAGAAAGTCGGCCTTACAACCGCGGGATCATGACGTCATGATCGCTGCACTTCCGGGATCGCATTTGGTACCGCATTTGGGTCCGCGTGCGTTTACAGTTTACAGCTTTGGTACTACATTTGGCCTTTTGAGCATTTACAGTTAAGTTTAGGCCGGCCTCGGCCCGAGCTAACTTTCACTGTAAACGGGGTCCAAGTTTGTTCCTTAATGATGATGACAGCAAAAACCAGTAGCTAAACCTATTCCAAGTTTAGTTTCCGACTAGAATACAAAGCAAACACAATGGACTCTGAGGACTTATGGGAGTGAGTTTCCCAGGATACAAAAATCTGAGAGAAATAAAAGAAAAATAGCAGAATAAATCCTTGGCCATGAATCAACCCATTTGGTAAACTCATTTCCATGTCTAAACAAACGTAAAGTCAAAGTTAGGTTAAAAACAATACATTATCTCATAACACCACCTGATAGAACGTCACACGCAGTCAAAAACACATCAATTCTCTTCTTTGTTTTCACATAAAAAATAGCCCTTTCTTGTCCCATCGATGGATAATAAGGCTGCATATAATTCCTGTTCATTTCTGTATCGAAAGTCTCATACCCCTTTCAAACCAAGCACTTACCCGGGGAAGTTCCCTGTGTAAGTTCAGAGTTACGCATGGAAAGGTCCGGTCTGAAAGCAACAAGGGAAAAGTTTCCCCGCGTAAAGCCGAAAAACTTCCACACGTTCTACACCTCGGTAGGTGGAGAATTACGTGGGGAAATTAAGAGAGTTTCAGCGGGTAAGTGGCTGGTTTGAAAGGTTGGCGGAGCACTTCCCCGGTGAAATACATCAGTGCTCAATTATCACTTCCAGCCGGTCACACTATGATCCCATGTCGTTGCATCGACCGTGCAAAAACACAAACAAGCGCGCCTTGAATCTGACCAGACTTCCGGCCGATTGAACATGGAATTCATAACCAGCAATGGCAACTTTCCCCGGGAAGTGAGGATGGTTTGCTCATGTACTTCCCCAGGGTAACCTAAGGAATTTGTGCTCGTAAAATTAGGAGGTTTTCACTGGGGAAGTGGGGGAAACTGGTATGAAAGGGGTATATCTACCACCTGTGTTTGAGAGGGCAATGATTTGCCCCTCTCTAAGGCTGATCTCCACTTGATTATAAAAGGCATGTCCTCATGAGACCCTGAGTTTTCAAAATAGCTAGCTAATTTGTCTCTCTTCCACTTCCCTGTTTGTCTGATCTGAGGAAATTAGCCTGATCACAACGAGATTGAGCTTATGTACATTGAAGATGCAAAAAGCAATCCATTTCACTATTGCGCTTTGGATTTTAGCTCAAGCTAAGATCCCAAGCAAACTTAAGGGCTTTTCTGTGACACAATGGAGACAAAATGTCTTTCTTAAGAGGAAAGTCCACTCTGATATTAAGTTGGTTTTAAGAGAAGCAGAAAAATTAAAGAGAAAGATCAATGAAAGTTTGAGTAAAATCCGATAAGAAATAAAAAAGTTATGAATTTTTGAAGTTGTAATCAATCAAACACAAATTTACAACTCTGTGACTATCATGCGAGCTCCTCTCCCATTTGCCCTATCCTGAGAAAATAAAAAATTCCCATTTTCTCTCGAAAAATGTCATGCATGAAACCTATGCATGCTTTTACACAAAACCTGTATGATACAAGTCTATTCCCTCATCAAAAACAAAGGAAATGCAAATTTACAAATTTTTGTTTATCTGTTTCTTTAATTTTCCTGCTTGTTTTAAAATCAACTTGTAATGAGGGTGGACTTCATCTCCTTGAGGGTGAACTCTGGCTAATGGAAACAGGGAACTTTGTACTTGGGCTCTTTTCTTGAGAAGCCCTTTTACCCCTTTTACATTGAGAGTGAGCCCGGACCAAGCCCGGGCCGAGGCCGCCCTAAACTTCACTGTAAACGCTCAAAAGGCCAAATGCGGTACCAAAAGCGGCCGCGTATTTGGACCAGCTCTGGAGGTAGTCTCGGCCCGGTCTCTGCCCGGCCTTCTTTCACTGTAAACGCACGCGAGCCAAAATGCAGTACCAAATGCGATCCCGGAAATGCAGCGATCATGATATCATCTGTATGACGTCATGATCCCCTCGTTGCTTTGAGCGTTGCATGCGTTGTAAGGCCTACTTTGTTGTCTTTTCTGCTGAGATTTCCAAATTTTTTCCGTGTAAATAAAAGTCGAGATACTAATGTTTTTAATTCAATTATCATCGTTCATCTCTTGTGCTGTTTCGTTCGAAAGAGCAGGCCATTCCTCCTGTGACGATTCTCCTCATATTGCTCTCTCCTCATCCTCCTGTCACGATTATATACGACCTTCCTCATCCATCCTCTTGTCTTCTCGATCGTACAAACAGGGACCACGGAACCGGGGGGGGGTAAACACGTGCAAACGTATGGCAGTGCAAAAATGTGGTATACACGCAGCCCCCCCCCCCCCCACTAAGCCCCTCCACTTTCCAAGACGTTCCGCGGTCCCTGCAAAGATATTAAAATAAGCGTGAAACAAAAACATTCAATGGTCATGATGGGTGAGGAGTGGAGGGGTTCCGCCTGGTTCGCGATCGTGTGGAGTTGGCGGCTCTTTGCCGCTATAGAATGCCCTTATCTAGTCTCATCTCTTTTCTTCTTTCTTTTTTTGTCTGTTTTGCTTGTTTGTGTGTTTGTTGTTTGTTTGTTGGGGGAGGGGAGGCTTTAATTTATAATATTCATTCAGTATGAATAATTTGAGTGCACTATGTACTATACATGTATATTTACTTATATTATGTATTACTGAAGACTGTCCTTTACTTGTTATCTACATGAACTAAAAATGAATATATACGATTTTCATTTGTACTGTATGAATGCAATAAAGAATGCTACAAAACCACAAAAAAAAGATAGGGGGAGGGTGGGGGAAGGCTATGATCTGTAATATTCATTATGATTAATTTGAATATAATATGTACTATATATTTTATTATAATATTATGTATTTATGAAAGCTGTATAATTTTCTATACATTCTGATAATTGTGTTATGTACATGAACTAAAAATGAAGATGTTTGATTTTTCATTTGTACTGAATGAATGCAATAAAGAATGCTACAAAACAAAAAAACACTGTTACGTTTACCCGTGCACGCTCCCACCAAAATAAACGTTTGTTTACATGCAGAGCGCCAATACGACAAAATATTGAAAGGTTATAATTTAGGCCAGTCCGAGACCCGCACTGTAAACGCACGAAATTGAAGGGCCGAGTACCGCAATTAGGGCCGGGCCGAGGCCGGGCTCGGCCCGGCCCTGCACTGTAAACGGGGTCTAATATCTCTTGCTTAAATGGGCTAATGGTGAAGCATCGAAATAGCTGCAGATATGCTTCATATAAGGTTGCAGTGGGTAGGTCCAGATTACTGACCCCCCCCCCCCCACACACACACACAAACAGGAATACTCTGAACCTCTTGGTAAGGTGGAGTAGTGTTCCCTTTATGGGTCTCCAAGAAGCACAGAAATCAATTGATATCTGGGGAGACTGTAGGTCTTGGAATTATGTCTGGAATCATAAATTACAGGCCACGATAAAAACATAATATGATATATTGTAAATAGACTAGTAAGGAGGTGGTCCTGTCTTGGAATTCTTAAGTGTGGTAATATTACAACAAAGAATTTCATAGTTTTACCTGATAAGTTTGATATGTATTTTTGGCAACTTTTTGTAACCTAAACAAAGATAGATACAAAAATAGATTTTCATCTGTTGACAGACTTATTAGAGAGTGAAAACAAATATATATTTCAATGTTGAATGAAAATCCTGTACTCAATATTAGCTTTTATATATTTTTTTTTAGTAAAATGGAGGTCAACAGTTCTAAAGAGTTGATCTCGGGGGATGAGTGGCAGTCCCCCCAAAATGGGACACTAAAAAAAAAAAAAACAGAGCGAAAAAGCGGGGGGGGGGGGGGGGGGGGAAATTAGGAAAAAACCTAAAAAGGTTTGCTACAAGCCGTTATCTTTCTCTCAAATTTGCTATAAAACGTCAAAGCGGGAAGGGGGAACTCCCCCCTCCCTGCACCACCCACCCACTTTGCGTGCTCACAATGACCCCCTAATATTAAATCCTGGATATGCGGTTGGTGGGAGGGGATTAAGGGGGGGGGGGGGCTAAACTCTGTCACTTAGTAGTAACAGTTTGCCTTCTCTTTTTTCCGTGATACATTTCTTGATAACTAAGATAATGATTGGCTTATAAAAATCAGGACATCTCTACAATCTTCATTCAATAGCTCCAAAATATCTCAATGAATCTTTGGTAAATAATAATAAAAGAAAATCACAGATATATAGGCCCATTTTCGCAAGGAGGGGGCTGACGCCTTTTCCCTGAATATCAACTTTTCAATTTCTAAATTTGCAAGCAAGCGAAGCGAGCGAGCAAAATTTTAAAAAACTCATGATGAAAATCTACAGAAGCTACATAACACAGAAGCTACATAATATTTAAGTTACATAATTATCTGGAAACCTTGCTGCCCAAATATGTGGATATTCTGGCTCCTTGCTGCCCGAGTATGAAGTGGTGGTTGTCGTAATATAGGAACTTTGAAAATCCTCCGGGGGGGGGGGGGGGGGGTACTGCAGCCTAATGCTGAAGGGGGATGCCAGGTACCAGGTGGCTCGTGTCTTAAGCCTACAAGAGTTAAAGAATTCAGTAGTCAACGGGTGAACTTTCCACAGTTTTTGCGAGCGAGCAAAACAAAATTGGCCAGTTTTTCCTTCTTTTTCTTTCCTTCTTTTCTTTCTGTTTTTGTTTTTCTTTCCTTTCCATTTTTTCTTTTTTTCTCTCTCTATTCTACTTTCCTCTTCCCTCTCTCTTTTTCCCCCCTCCTTTATTTTTGCCGACAACAATTTTGAGGGGGGGGGGGAGTAACACCCCACATTCCACTCTAGCAATGCCCCTGGATATGCGCTATAAAAGTATTGTTGTATTATTATTATTAATAGCACAATTTTGTAGCAGTCACAAATTCAAGGCCTGGATGTTACCAGATACCTTTAAACACAAACTACTAAAGCCTTGTAATTGTATATCAAGTAAAACATAAAAATTTGATCTGGAAGGGGTTACAAAAATGAGAATGTGGCTGAAACTACCATCTTCGATAGAAATCAGTAAAATCAGAATTGATTTTATTATTTGCTAGATAAATGTACCTACCTATTTTGGGTTCAACAGGAACCCAAGGATGACGTTGCAGCTTGCAACGTCTTGTTAGAAAAAGACTCTTCAGACAGAACATCTTTTAAATAAAAAGATGTGAAGGACGTGGAGGAACGCCAGTAGGCTGCCCTCATAATGTCCACTAGGGGCACCCCTTGGAAAAGAGCCCAAGAGGCACTGATGCCCCTGGTATCGTGAGCACGGGGCTTCCCATCAGTCAATAGGGCCTCCGGCCCAGCTGCCTGGATCGCTTCGACTATCCATCTAGAAATGGATTCTCTGGAAGCGGCGGAAAAGGGCTCTCGAGTGATGACAAAAAGCTGATCACTCTTACGAAGAGTCTTAGTCCTATCTAAATACCATTTCAAGGCCCTCACCGGACACCAGACCTTATCCTCCTGCACTGAGGAATGGTCCGACAGCGGTCTAAGAAAAATCTCAACTGGTCCAGAGGAAGCAGTCTGATTTTTGGCAATAAAGGAGGGCTTGGGTATAAGTCGCACACCATGGTTTTCCCAACGGATGTGACCCGGTGTTATACACAGAGCATGAAGAGTACTCCTCCTCTGTGCCGAAGCAATAGCGACTAAAAATAGCGTCTTGACCGTTAAATGGTGAAAGGACGCTTTACCCAAAGGTTCAAAAGGTGGCTTCGCAAGCACGTCAAGGACCTTGGGTAGACTCCAAGAAGGAGTCAGGCTACGAGTTGATGGACGCTGCAAGAAGAAGGAGCGAGTCAACCTAGCCAAAAGAGGGGAGTTGGAGACTCCCGAACCATCAGCAAAACCAACGTGGACGGCGGCAATAGCCGAACGATAGCCACGTATGGTTGAAATCGATCTACCCTTATCGAAAAGGGAGATCAAAAAATCGGCAATAACACCGATAGGGGCTTCACGTGGCGAGACACCCTGATTCTCGCACCAAGAAAAGAAGGCCCCTAGACGAGAGTTGTAGAGATCTCTAGTGGAGTCTCTACGGCTTCTCATTACAAACTGGGAGGCCCTATCGGAGAGCCCCGAGTTTCTGGCGTCTTCCCCAACAACGGCCAGGCAGTCAAGTGGAGGACCGCTGGGCGTTGATGAACAATCCCCGAGAGGGGTTGAATTATCAAATCCTCCCTGAGAGGAAGGGGAAACGGCTGGCCGGCCAGGAGACTCAGCAGGTCTGGAAACCAATGTCTCGCTGGCCAATGTGGAGCTATCAGCAAGAGCCAAGCCCTGTCCTCCTTGACCTTCCTCAAGACCTGAGGGATCAGAGGAATGGGGGGAAAAGCGTACCCCCGGATAGCTCCCCAATGGAGGGAAAAGGCATCCATCGCCCACGCCTCCTGATCCCGAACCCGCGAGCAATACCTCGGGAGTCGGTGATTGAGGGTGGAGGCGAACAGATCGATCTCCAGAGGACCCCACACCTCTTGGAGAAGAGCAAACACCTCCGGATGAAGAGTCCACTCTGACGGGAGGCATTTGCCCCGCGACAGAAAATCCGCGATCAGATTTTCCTGACCGGGAATGTAGGAGGCTACCGGAATAATGTTCATAGACCGGCACCACCTCCACAACTGGGCAGCTAAGGTGTTCAGAGAGGAAGACCGAGTGCCGCCTTGGCGATTGATATAGGCAGCTACTGTGACATTGTCCGTAAGAACGAGTACAGTGCGACCAACAAGACCGGGCCTGAAATGATGAAGAGACAGGCTGACCGCCATCATTTCCAAAACATTGATATGGGGCATAACTCTCAAGTGAGACCAGTCCCCTGAAATCATCTCGCCCCGGCAATGACCGCCCCAACCGAGAAGGGAGGCGTCTGTCGTCAGAGAAACTGACGGAAGAGGTGTACAGAGAGGCTTGCCTTGGGCAAGAAACGAACTGTTCGACCAGGGGGCGAGAAGGAGCTTGATATCTCTTGGGAGTGGAATCCACCCCAAAAGAGAATCTTTGCCCGGTCTGTAAAACTTGAGGAGGTGCCTCTGAAAGGGCCTCATCAACAGCCTGCAGTCTGGTAAGACGTCGACTAGACTGGCCAGATAGCCCAGGAATTGAAGCCATTGTCTGGCTCTGACCCTGCGGGCTACTCGCAATGACCGTGCGGTCATGGTGATAGTCCGAATTCTGTCCCGACTGGGGCGGGCAAGCTGATTCGGGATATCTATCTCCGCACCCAAGTACACCGGGGTACGTGTGGGAGATAATTCCGATTTTTCCCAGTTTATCAGAAAGCCTAAGTCTTGCGTTAGTCGCAGTAAAAGGCATAACTGATCCAACAGGAGGGACTCTGAGTTTGCAACTAGGAGCCAATCGTCTAGATAGACGAATAATCGGAGGCCGCGATTCCGTAGAAACGCGGCCAGGGCCGACACTATTCGAGTAAAGACTCGAGGGGCCGGCCTCAGCCCAAAGGGCAGGGCACGAAATCGAAACGTTTCGCCCTGGAACGCGAATCCCAGCAAATTTCTCGACAGAGAGTGAATGGGAATGTGAAAGTACGCGTCTTTGAGATCGAGGGAGATCGCAAGGTCGTCCCGCTTGATCAAGGGCAGAATAGATGCCAAGGTCTCCATGCGAAAATGCACTGGAGGTATAAACCTGTTGATTCTTTTCATGTTTAGAATCATACGTAAACTTCCCGAGCGCTTGGGAATGACAAAAATTGGGGAGAGACAGAGATGAGGATGATCTCTCGCCCTTTCTACAGCGCCCTTTCCCAGCAGCGTGGTGATCTCTGAGGAGATGTGCTGCTGGAAAAGGGCTGACATTGGAGGCGGGCGGATTCTGATGGCGCCGTTTGGAATCGGCTTTATCAGATCTATGTAAAAGCCGTCGCGCACGACGGATAGTACGAAGGCGTCGCCGGAGATTGCCTCCCAAACTGGGAGGAATCTCTGGAGCCGCCCGCCTACACTGTCCACAAGCACTCGGGGTAAGGTATCAAAAGGCCGACTTGGGCCTGACCGTGCCCTTGGCGGCGGTCTTACGCCCCCCCTCTTCCTCTCGCCGAGCCTCTACCACGGTTGCTCAGGGTAGGGGTCTCAACCCGAGGGATAGTCACAGTCACTCGACGATTTGAGCGGTTAGCGCCTGTCGAGACCGACTTAGACTTCGGAAAGGACCGAGCAGGCTGAGTGGGCAAGAATTGTCTGGCCATCTCTTTTGCCTGTTTGCGACCCTCTATCTCTTTGAGGAAGACCTCGTTAAACTGGCCCCCAAAGAGTTTGGGATGAGAGGAAGGGATACCCCGCAAGAGAGGCGGGATGTCTTTCTCTAGCACTCCCAGTGTGGAGAGCGCCAGCTTGCGGCGTTGATGCGTAATGTCAATCGCCGCTGATGAGAGCTGAGACCACTGAAGTCCAGCTAACAAAAGCAGGAGTTCATCCAACAAATTGGAGTCCCCCTCGGTCACATTCAGTTCAACTGATCTGGCCCGAAGGCGTAACAGTGAACCCAGGTACGCCGAAAGCCTTAAGCCCGACCTGACTTTGGTTTCAAAGTTCACTAGGGGCTTCTCGGCGGATCTATAGGACTGAGACTTGAAATTGATATTCAAACGTTGTCCCATACCCATAATTTCCTGGGATAAACCCTTGGCTGAAAAGAAGCCCTGGGTATCATCCCGATAGAAAGAGAAGGCACTACCAAAGGGGCGTCGGGTAGCCCGACCCGCATCGGCGAGTGCCTCCCTATCCCCATACTCCTGTTTGAAGTCCTCTGTAAGAGGAATACCAGGAGACGGGCCATGCTGTCTGAATAACAGCGATGGCTGATCACTGTCCGACTGGACTTGGGGGAAAATTTCTGGCATATACTTCTCTAACAGGGCCTTGGCATCTGCCGCCATAGCCTGACAAGGCTGGGGGTCGTAGCCGGCCTGAGATTCTGAAACAGACGGGGTAGAAACCTGCGAGACAGAATCAATTTCGGGAGAAGTAGTCCGGTGGGGAAAATCCCATGGGGGTGGATATGCCCACGGACCAGTGACAGACTCCTCCCCCGGCGGGGCTCCGAGAGCCGCAGGCACGGGAGGAGTAGGTCGAGAAACCGCATTCGGACAAAATTGTCCCAGGTTCTCATGAATATCGGAGACCGGGAAAACACCGGGGTCCGACTCGGGAACATCCTCCATCACAGTGACAACTGACTGGGGAGAACCCGTCTCAGTAGCCGGCAGCGTCGGGGGATTAGTATCCCAACCATGCTGCTCAGCAAAGAGTCTCATTAATCTGAGCAGCTCAGATTGAGAGTCGGGGGGAAGAGAGGGCTGAGCCTTCTTACCCGACTTGGGTTTATCCTTGGATTTACCCTTCTTGGCTTTAGGCTTCTTAGCGGGGGTGTGAGCCACCGTAATAGAAGGCCGTTTAGAAGCACGGGAAGTGTTAGGCTGCAGTATAAAAGCCTCACTACCGAAATTGTCCGGGCCGGGCTCCCCAGTGGGGAGAAGTAATTCGGCCGCAACTCTAGGGACTGTGCTTCCCCGACCAGAGCCCCGATTCGCATTGACTGCCGGGGAGTGGACGGGCTGCTGCATTGCAGCACTGCTGGAAATAGCACCCGGAGCACTGACGTTGGTCAGTGGCTGGCGGGAACCAGCAGTCTTCCGCTGCGAGAACCTGCTCGAGGAGGAGGTCTTCTTAGCGGGATGCGGATTTACGTTACCGGCTGTAATTCCCCCAGACACACCGACGGTGGTCGGATGTCGGGGGAAGCCAGTAACACTGGGTGAAATCTCGCTAGGCACCCCGACGGTGGTCGGGGGTCGGCAAGACCCAGTAACATCATTAGCTGACCGCTTAGCGGTCTTACCAGTTAATGCCCCCTGCAGGCTCCCGACGGTGGTCGGGGGTCGAGAGGACCCGGTAATACTAGCTACCGCCCCCCCAACTGCAGACGCGGTGGTCGTGAGTTGGAGGGAGCTAGAATTGCTAATGACGGGTGTTCGGTCCGAAGACTTATGAACACCTAACTTACCTATACAGCCTGTCTTGCTCGACGCTCCCGGTACAAAAATACCAGAGCGAGCAGACAGACTGACGCCCTTACCTCCCCTAACCATCGTGTTTGACTCGCTGGTAGGCGAGCGAAACACAGAGGTCTCCAACACACTCACTGGGCTGACGCCCTTATAAGTGAGAGTAGTGGACGGGAGGGAAGAAGAATTGGAAGAGCCTGGAGGTAACCAAGACCTCGATTGCTCTTCCTCCGAAGAACTCATTATCACCTGTAAGGAGATATAAAAGAGTCAACAATAAACAATTATAAAGAAAAGGGCGTACAAAGCGAGAGTGAAACGGAATGGAATTTTCCCGCGCAATGTGTGGAAAATTCCATTCACGCACTACGAACAAAAGAACACTCTCGTAAGGGTATATGCACACAACAGCCACACACACGAAACACCAACGAAACGTTACAGGGCTGAGCGCCCGGCAAAACGCCAAAGCGAATGCCCTGGGCTACTATATGAAAGAGGTGAAAAGTGAGGTATGAATATAAGCTCAAATATCACCAAAATAAATACGTGACAGACATAAACTGACACTAAACAGATAATAAACAAGTCTAGGACGGAAATATTGGCAAAAGTCACCCAAAACCGCGCTAAAAGAGTAGCAAACTCTGAATTTTTGCGCAAGATAGTGACTTAGCTGCAACTCTTTAGGCTGCGAGAAGGAAAGAGGAGGATTGTGTGCGCGCGTCATGCGTACGTGCACAGAGGAAGGCGTGATCCTAGGGGGGTATATGCACTGTCGTGACTTTAATTACTCGAATGGCTTGCGTAGTCGGAAGACTAGCAAATAGGAAATAGGTAGGTACATTGATTTATTGTAGTAAATATCTTAAGTGCACATACTTCAATCTCAACATCAAATATCTATTCAAACTTCCTGATGAAAATTACTATAGACAAATCACAAAATGGCACTTGAGTTTGTGAAATCATTCCTCACAACTCAACAATTTTTTTATTTTGTTTATATTGATAATACAAAGTATCTATTTTCAGCTCAGAATATGATTTCCAGTTTTCCACATAACTTGAACCAATTTAGTTTATATTTATAGTAAAATGTTTCAGCATGTATAGGGTTAGGGGTTCACAAAATATTTCTGGGACTAAAAAATATTGTGTTTGAGAAGGCAATGATTTGTTCCTCTCTAAAAGTGATTTCTTGTGGACTACAAATAGTTGCTCATACACTTCATCTTATCATATCAGGTTTGCATAGTCCAGATTTCTCACCCTAAAACGTTCCTAGCCTCTACTTTCTATTACAAGATGACTTTGAACCTATTTTTGAGGTAGAGTAATTCTTGTATGACTTTACCAAAAAGTACTGGAATCACTTGATATCTCGGAACACTGGGAGACTGCAGATCTTGGAATTACGGTCTGTCCGTAATCATAAATATAAAATGATATACTGTACATAGACTAGAAAGGAGGTGGTACTGTCTTGGAATTCATAAAAGTGTTGTAAGATTATAACAAAGAATGCTACATGGTTTTGAATGATAAATTTGATGTGTATTTTGGGCAACTTCTTGTAAACTGAAAAAAGATTGAAAATTCTATAGAAAATATAGATTATCAGCTATTGACAGACATATTAAAAAAAAAATATTTTGATGCTAAATGAAAAAAATTCAATATTAGATTTTAGATTTTACAAACATAAAGGGCTTGAGATTTCCAACTGGAAAATGGCTTGTAGGGGAAAGAGAGAGAGAGAGAGAAAGGGGAGAAGAAAGAGAGAGAGAGAGAGAAAGGGGGGGGGGGCTAAACTCAGGTCTTAGTTTTCAACTTTTTTCAATCATACATATTATCTTGATATCTAAGGGAAACATTGGCTAATAAAAAATAGGAAATATCTACAATACCACAATTTTGTGACAGTCACAAACTCAGAGGAAATACTTTTATCTCAAATAATGTTACCAGATGCATTTATAAACAAACACTAGAGCCACATAAAGTTAAACATTGGAGCAATTTCATCTGGGTTTAGAAATGGGAATGTGGCTCAGACCACCATCTTCAATAAAAAAAAATCTGAAGTGCACACAATTCAATTTCTACATCAAATATCTATCCAAACTTCTAAATCCTCAACAATGTTGGACAAATCTCTGAAATGTCCTAGACCGATCATGTGTCTCTCCTAATTTCTATGCTTCTCCTATTCCACATCTGGCATATTTTTGTTGTTGAACTGCTGGATGAAATGAGAGTGAACAAACTTTAGCCAAACTCAGCTGGAATGCCCCCCCCCCCCGATCTTTAATAAAAAGATGGTTAGGTTTAAGAGTATTTCCTCTCAGAATACGCTACATGGACTGGAGGCTGTAGCATATATATGTCTAAATATACTTTTTATAGATTTCACTGCCACAAGGTTATGTTTGCCTGAAGCTTGTCAGAATCAGCAACAAATTTATATAGGAAGGAGCAACACTTATAATTGGTAGGTGTAAGTTGGTGGTGGGGGGGGGGGGGGACAACGGTCGCCGAGGCCCCCTTTGAAACCCAGGTGGCATACCTTAAAGAGAAGGTTGAGTTCTGGTCATGTGATTACATTGTGAAAGAAACTGTCTCATAGCAATAGGCCTGTTTACTATTTTACGCCCACAAGCATACGTTGTCTGCTACGCACAGCATTGCTGTACAAAGTGTATGGACAAATTGATTAACTGTAGGATTTGCAGAGCCTTTGGTCATTTCATTGTTCGTAATTCATATTCTAATCCATCACAAGTAGAGAAAAGTCAAAGGGATATTCTGAGTAATATCAACTATTAGATAAACTGCATAATTCAGAAAAGACAACTCTAATTGAACCAATAAGAGAGAGATTTATAAATCTGCACTTTTCAGGCATACAGTCCACTGAAATTGTATGTGCAAGGCCAGTGTGTGTGTGTGTGTGTGTAGAGATTCAAACTACAAAGGAACGGGTGATCAGGGAGAATAGAACTTGATGTATTTACTTCTCACAACCAAAAATTAAACCCAAGGAACTACAAGAGAATGGTATTAGCATGTCAAAGAATGATAATAGGCCTTAAGAATATCACAGACGTATTTTAAGAGGTAAAAAATTGTTTGATCAATCAGTCAAACGGCTGCGCAGATCCTGCTGGCATTTTGTATATATTAGCTGATATTATCCGATGTTCCTCATTTGTGTTCTCACTTCAAAATCAAGACGGATAAACATAGATATAAACCTTGCATGGGGGTTACATGTATGTCTCAATGAGGCCTGTACGGCATTCGCGTCCATGACTTTCTGAAAAGCACCCTAAATGAGATTTTCAGTCGAGTGGTATTTGACACCCTATTCAGGGAAACCTGTCAAATATTTCTGAATTTTAGATCCTTAACAGGGATTTTAAAGATTTTGCATAGTATTGTACACCCTATTAGAGGATTGATTCTTCTTGGCCCTTTTTGGCCAAAAAGGAAGAGTTAAAGACAAATATTTCCTTTGGAACACATTACAGAATGATGTTTTCATTGAAAGAATAGGAAAGAACCTCCTTGGAATCATGAAAAACTATCCACAGGAAGACTTTTAGATGTGCTGCTCCTGACCGGCTCCTGACCGGCTCCCAACTGCTACCATCAAATTTCCTACCCTTTTCGAGGATCTTTTTTCATCACTAAGTACTTGTGAATTTGATACCGTTTCTTCAGAATTTCTGTTTTTAATACCCTAAATGAGATCTCCGGGTTACCCATCTGGTAGTGAAAAAACAACCCTTTTTACTCGTTTTCATGGACGCGGATGCCATGCAGGCCCCAATGAGACATACCCCACTCCCCCCCCTCTGGGATATAAATCAGAAAAGCTTGAAAAATTGGACCTTCCCATAGACATTACACGAATGCACATGCACTGCACAAAGAAATTGGTTTATGGGATATGTATGTAGCATGAATGTTCTAATGTGATGTTCTTCCAAACTGACATCAAAGGAAAGAGAAAACTCACAAATTATTTGTCACATTTCCTAGAACTCAACCTGCTCTTAAGTGATCCTCCTTAAAAATGTGCTCCCTTAATTAAAACTTAAAAGTGATGACTTTTTGTTTCATTTGTTTTTGTATTGCTTGTCAGATGATTTTATACTAAAAAGGCACCCCCAAAGTTGACAATCTTTTTTTTTTTTGGGGGGGGGGGGGTAGGACATGGGAGGGGGCTTTTCAGAACAATTTTCTGAATTGTGCCCCCATTTTTAAAATCTTGATCCATCCTTGACTTTAAGATATACACATTTCAAAGGTACTTGCAATAGCAGTATATAAAACAAATTTTTGTACCAAGGCCAAAATGTTTCTCTTGAAGAATGGTAAAGAGAAAAAGAAAGCTGATCATCATTTATCTTGAATTGAAACTTCATCCTGTATTACTATTCAAACAAGAATAGAACCAGCATCAGGTACAAATCCCTACAGGTTCACAGAATTCTTGAATGTCTTCATATCACTAACACCACCACCACCACCCCTTTTAAAACATTTTATTACATTCTTGGTCTCCCATTTTATACTAGATCCCCTCTCTCTTCTTGTTCTCTTCTTTTGATTGGCTATTTTGTGAACAATTGTGATTTGTTGATGGCATTACTTCTCATCGAGTGAGCGCTCTCCCGCTGAGTCTCAAATCTCAATGGCAACATTAAACCACTGTCTTCATCTTATACATGTATACAGCATAATGTCATAGGTCCAACCTGTTCATCCATAGCCAATGATGTGTTCACACTGTAACTTGTATCCTGCCCTTTAGTCTGGAATCGGAGTAACTTATTCTCATGCTGCCAAAGATAAGGTTATACTGTAGCTTGTATTATTTCTAGTCTGATATGAAAAAACCAGTCCTCCTGTTGCCAAAGATGTACTAATGTTGTGGTATGCATTGTCCCTAGTCTGATGTATGAGAAACATAGACCCCTGTTACACTGGAATACTAAGGAGTCCTGGGGTGCCCCAAGACTGGGCTCGGGTATGTTTCAAATCCGGTGTAAAAGCATGAATCCTACCCGAGACCACTTCTGAGCAAACCTGTCTCAGATTACCTAGTGATGTGGTCCAAGACTGGTTCGGGGGTGCCCGAGACTCTTTAGGATCCGGTGAAAACGCTAACCTACCCGAGACTGGTTTGTGCACTGCTGGCATGTGTGAAATGATTGCGTCATCGCAAACACAGCGCACGCTAAATACAGTCTGCCCACGCCCACAACGTCCGCAAACAAAAAGTCTTACTCGAACCCTGTCTCAGGTAGCTTTGCGTAAGTCGGTGTAAACGCACAAAAAGAAGTCTTGGGGCGCCCCAAGACTTCTTACGATTTTGGTGTAACAGGGGAGCCCCGAGACTGGTCTCAGGTAAGTATTTCGGTATAACAGGGGTCATATTCACATGCTGCATAAAATGTGTTTCTAATCTAGATTGTATCAATTATGAGAAACCTGCATGTTCATATGTTTCTAAAGTCATGTTCATTCTGTGGCTTACACCATCCCCGCTTTCACACAAGGGTAATATTCGGCTATTTAAAGCTAATTAGTTTAAAGAGCTTAAGAGTGCGTTTATGTTCCCCTTTTTCAGGCCAGAATGAGGCTTTTGTTACGCATTTAGTTCAAAAGACGGTTGCGTCCTTTCTCAATTTCGTATAATCGCTGATCGTGAAGGCCGATCATAAACACACAAAAAGGTGCGTTTACGATCGGCGTTTCTCCAGAAAGACGGTTTCTGGGGAAGCATAAACGCACGATCATTTGTAAACGCGTTTAAATGACGTCATGATAAACATATTTCTGCTTCACGTAAAAATCCACGCGCCACTAACGGTGCACAATATTATGCAATGCTTTTTTAAATCTCGAGCTTAAGGCATGCACGTATAGACGTCATCCGAGCAAGATCTAACAGTTTTTAAAAATAATACCAGTACTTTTTCCATATTTATATTGTAAACAAATTTTTAGGCATTTTACTCCCAGTGTTAAAGATCGTATGCTCGATCTGCAATGAAAAACACAAGTCAGAAAAAATTGGAACCGGCGGGATTCGAACCTGTCATCCACTGCCTGCCGGGCAGCGACTTAACCACCAGGCCATTCTGGCTCACGGCCAAGTCACGATGAACTGGAATCAAATACCCAAGATCCTCTTCTTTCTGACTCATTAACATTCAACGGTCCGCCGTAGACAATGGTTAGTAAATGAAGAAGCTTGATGGGAAGAATTTTAATTTGTAAACAAATTTTTAGGCATTTTACTCCCAGTATTAAAGATCGTATGCTCGATCTGCAATGAAAAACAAGTCAGAAAAAATTGGAACCAGCGGGATTCGAACCTGTCATCCACTGCCTGCCGCGCAGCGACTTAACCACCAGGCCATTCTGGCTCACGGCCAAGTCACGATGAACTGGAATCAAATACCCAAGATCCTCTTCTTTCTGACTCATTAACATTCAACGGTCCGCCGTAGACAATGGTTAGTAAATGAAGAAGCTTGATGGGAGGAATTTTACCCCTTGGGTATTTGATTCCAGTTCATACGATCTTTAACACTGGGAGTAAAATGCCTAAAAATTTGTTTACAAATTAAAATTCCTCCCATCAAGCTTCTTCATTTACTAACCATATTTATATTTTTGTGTTGAAATGAGCGTCAAGGGCTCGAACTACAGTGAAGAGGAAGTGAGGGCCCTTCTCCTCGCTTGGTCAGAACCTGAATACAAGATGAATTGAATGGGTTGACAAGGAACAAACCCATATATGACAAACTTACAGACCAGTTTGTGGCTGCAGGGTTTCCAAGGAGAACCGGGCAAGCGTGCATGAACAAAATCAAAAGAATAATGGTAGATTTTAATATCGAACCGATATGTTGTGGTAAATCTTTTTTAACGTAATGTTGAGTTAATAGATGTGCGAGACTGTCAGTTGTAATTACTTGTACCCGGTCAGTGACAGTGTTGCTCGGCTCTCACTTTTCCCACCATGGTAGGAAGTCCATAGCCGTAAATCGAGACCGCGGAATGGCGGTAGTCGAGTGCGAGATCGCGACACGAAAATATCACAGTACACATACAGTTTCGAAAAAGCGCGCGCCCAAACTTGACCTGCAGATTTGCGAATCCAGCTGCAGAGCCCAAATTTGTCTGGAGAAGGAAAGCATAAACAGTACCCTGTGGAACTGCGTTTACGCTGAGTGTTTCAAAACGCTCATTCTGCCTTTAAAAGTAAGCATAAACACACCCTTAAACTAATCAGCTTTAAAGTTACCGGTATAAGATAGCATGTACACAGAGAAAATTTCGGTGCGATCGTTAGAGATTCACTGCTGATTAGTAGAGCCATTGCGCATAATAATAGCAGGTCATGTCAATCAAAGCGTGTGCCCGGTCTTAGCTCTGCCCAGTTAAAGATGTATATCCGTTCACACACAAAGTCTCTTGCCTCCTCCATACGAACTTCGTATCTGTAGCTGCTCTGACCTGTCTTTAGATCGCGAGTTCGTATCTGTCCCAAAAAAAATTGCATGATTTGGTCAATCAATATCTCGTCTGATTCATAATTATTGTTATTCAGTTATAAAAATCTCGCTTTAATTGCAATTTTTTAATATATAACATATCCAAATGGGAGATATACTTTCTTTAAATTATATGGATGAAAACTCATCATCCCCTATACAAATTTAAGCTTGCAGCATGCTTAATAAGTGTTTTTTTATCAAAATAAGCTTGCAGTACGCTTACGGCAACTTTAAAACGAGCTTAGAAAATAATGGCAAGCTTACCGAAAGCTTGGAGGAAAAGTGGCAAGCTTGCCGCAAGCCTACAGGAAAAGTGGCAAGCTTACCACAAGTTTGCATGAACAGTAGCAAGCTTGCACAAAAATGGTAAGCATGCGGCAAGCTTGCAGCAAAATTGGCCAGCTTATCGCAAGCTTGCATAAAAATGGCAAGCGAGCTGGCCTCAAGCTTGGACAAAACTGGCAAGCTTGCTGCATACTTGCAAGAAAAGTGGCAAGCTTGCGGCAATTTGTGACGAGCTTACACATTACCAAATGGAAATTTATAAGTGTTGATTTCAAATTTAAAAGAACTATACATGACATAACCATGATACAAATTGGTTATTACTGAATATGCATGACCATTTGCATATTTTCTACTTGCTACATAAAATGCACTATGAACATGGCGAACAAAGAAGCGGACAAAATATACAGCTCCTCATTGTACCTTCCACAATTGCTCTGGTAGACAAAAGAACATCCCTTGATTGCTATTATGTAAAAGTATGTAGAACAGGTGTCACATGCATATTCACCTGTTCTACATACTTTTACATAATAGCAATGAAGGGATGTTCTTTTGTCTACCAGAGCAATTGTAGAAGGTACAATGAGGAGCTGTATATTTTGTCCGCTTCTTTGTTCGCCATGTTCATAGTATGGTACAATAACATATTCACTTTCATTCTAAAGCTTCAAAAGTATTGGATATTATTCAGATAGCATCTATGAAAAAATGGAAATGCTCTATTTCAATTAACTAACCACTAAATCGATGCAGCTTGGTCCAAGATGATATGTAATACGCGAATGTGTAAAAGCCCAGTGTAGAAACTGTAAGCAGCAAAATTAATCTAAAATGTTATGGACAAATACTTATAACTACTTTATCATCTAACAGTTATTCGATATGAAAAAAAACTATACACTTGAAAATATGTAGACTTCATTTCTGTATCACACTCTCATGTCATTTCATACATCTAAAACTATGTACATGGTTCATCAATACTCCAATGTTTCATTTTCAACGAGGAAGGAGTGTGTATGTACAATAGTCATAATCGTTACTCTACTTAGTCTCATATATCCACTTAGAAAATAATTATGCAAATTAGAGAATCATTCTTCTGTGATGTATTCTAAATAAAGATTTTTAAGTGTTTCTGTAAACTGGAAAAATGTTCTCCACCTCTTTTGTTTGTTGTTATACTGTTGATAGGTGTATGATATTGCTGTATGCTGTTGTAGTTACAAGTGCACCAACCTTTTACTCTGTAGTCTTGATCGGTTTTTGGTTTTGCATTGTTATTGGGTTGTTTAAAACTATGCTGAACACAATTTATTGTTGAATCTGTAAAAAGTTCCCAATACTTTTTATTTTAGCTATATCTATGAATGAATACTATCTTGGTCTATTTGTACAGTAACTCTGTCCATTAATCCAATTTTCATTTATCCAAAATTAGAACAAATGTTTCAAAATATTCAATCTTATTTAAAGGTCCTGTAGTCCTGTAGTATGGAACAATATCCCTAAGAAATATTCCTGAACGGGGGGGTTGCCAGCTTGTAGTTACAACAAGTGCACCAACATTTTACTTGTTTAAAACTTTCAGGTTTCACAACTTACAGTTGAAAACATTTTTACCATGGCTAGTGAAGGAGTGTATTCTCAGTCATACCATAATGATTGGATAGGGGTAACCTGACTAGAGACGAAAATGCTATATAAGGGAGAATAATCATTGGTTAATCTCCTATGGGGAACATAAAAGCCCCTCCAATGTCAACTTCCAATACATCCTCCATAAATTTTGGAAATTGGGGGACATAAATTACCATTAATGTGAATGCATAATGTTTGAGACATTGAGAAAAGTGTATTTAGATGAGATGTGTAAGACATTGGGGAAATACTTATTCTTGTTTATTAACAATATTTCAGATGACCCAAGCAGGAAGCACAAAATGCTCGTCATAAAATACCACAAATCAGAGCACATTGTCTTCAATAAATTAATCTTTCCAGAAAGTAGATCACTGAAATGAAATTTCATGCATCATTTGAACTATCAAATTTTGTAGAACCTCCTGATATATGTCATTGTTTATGACACTCGGCATCAGCAAGATGGTAATTATTTTGTTGTAATTTCGATTGTCTCCATAATTGCAAGGACAACAATATGTATTATCAATAGTGCTAATCCAATCATTGCACTGATATATATTTCAAAATGCAATTCTATCCCACTAGTACTAAACAGCCCAGGGAGATTTCCCTGCATAGCTTAACCTTTAAAAGAGATTGACTTCCATGTATGAATATTCTTAGCTTAGTCGGAATATTCCCAGGATATTTTTTTGTCTCATACTTCATCTTTAATACAATAACTTTCTGAATGATAACCATAACATAAACAAGGCTAAACTGACTAAAATAAAACATTAATTCGGCATTTGCATCCAAACATGCGGGCACTCTACAATGGAGTTCATGGGGCAAAGGTTGATGAAATTGCATGTAAAAGATTAACAGCTTCTGCTTACGATACACTGTCGTAAATGGAGATTTGACTTGTAGTAACTTATATTTGAAAGTGCCTACTTTTGATATGTATCCATGTTGTACGCTGCTTTTTTTTCTTTATATTTTATTCTCTCCCTCTCTTATTCTATGTCTGTGTTCTGTAAGGGGAAAAATATCTGCGAATTGATGAGACCACGGATGAGACCTGTCAGTTTGATAGCTTGAGATGGAGTCTTGTTAGGAGGTCTTGCTGGTACTTGAGAAAGCAGTGCAGCTGACATTGGGAATTGAACCTGCTGCTTGGATTTCTAGGAAAGACACCTGTCAGTCCAAGGAACTTACAAACACTTGTTTCCTCATCATTTGATGGTGACTTTTATTTCAAAGTATAATAAAATGTTCATTCACACACAAGAAAAAAAGGAATATTTGAACTGCAATTCAAATTTCACTATTTTGTGTCTGTTCAGTGTTCACATGAGGGATATGTAAAGAGTCATGGCAAATAATTGTGGTCATTCATTACAAATGCACTAATACTAGTGCGATTTAAATGCCTTAAGAATCTCACTAGTTTTATTATTGAGATATTTTTTCCTCACATGAAAAAAGTGAGATTCTGATTGCAGTTTGCCGAAATAAATTATAAATCTTGCTAATTAAAGATGAGTTTTGTTTTAAAGATATGTATACTACATTCCATCAGCTTTTACTAAACAGTCGTGTCGCGGTGCGGTGCGGCTCGCTGAGCAGTTCAAGGGGACAAATTGTAAAAGTGTCATCTCAGTATGATTTTTCCCCATTTTCAGGCTAAAATAAAAAAATAAAGGAAGAAAGAAAATAGGATAATGCAAAGAAAAACATGAACGATAGAGAGAGGATAGAAGAGTAGGAAAGGTGGAAGAGAAGATGATGAAAGGAAACAAAGAATACAACAAAAGGAAAGTTGGAAAGAAAAAAAAGAGTGGATACTATAACATGAAGAAAGATAGTGACATCATAAATCGCATATTTTTTCAATTTTGAGTTTTTTTCAATTTTGGACATCATTCACTAATATCTTGAACCTAACAAAGTTTCAGATCATAATAATTATGTAACTATGGCGATAACGTCAACAAAAAAATACCAAGTAAAAGGATTTTCTGCTTTCAGGAAGTGACGGCTTACAGCTGTCCCGTATGTTTTACGTGCGCGGCTGAGATCCGTCACTTCGTGAAAACAAAAAGTGCGCTTCCTTGAATTGAGTTTGTGTTTGCATGAAATGATGGTTAAATGCACGGTCATCAAGTCCAATATGTTTTACATGCGCACGGCTGAGATCCGTCACTTCGTAAAAACAACTCAAAGTGCGTCCTTGAATTCTGTGTTTTCACAAAATGACAGTTATGTTTACAGCTCATTTTCCCCCCAAATATAAAAAATTACGCAAATAATTAAACAGAAATAAACATTGAAATATGATTTATCCCGTATATAAAATTTATTCACCCTTTATATATTAAAGAAGTTGAGATTATGCTTTAAAACTTAGAAAGTAATTTATTCAAAACTAACTATCTTTTAGTTTCGCGCCCTCGGTCACTTCGTGAAAACAGTAAGGAAACGACAGAAGGATAAAGATATTACAAGTAACATAAAGAAAAATAGAAGAGAAGATGATAATTTGAATGAAAGAATAACCGTTATGAGGAGAAAGATGAGAGGAGAACGATGAAAAGAGAAAATGATAGGATAAACACAAAGAATGGTTTATGGAAAGTAAGTAAAAATTGAAAGCAGATAATGATAAAACAAAGAATAATATGAAAGATAGAGAGAAAAATGATAGGATAAAAAAGGATAGAGAGAGAAAAATGATAGGATAAAGATTAAAGTGAGGAAGGTGGGGGAGAAAGTGATTAAAGGAAACAAAGAATATCATAACGAGCAGAAGAATAGAAAGATCATGTATCAAGTGAAGAAAACACAAATTTAAGGAAAATATATAGAAGAAGCAGGAAATGCTAGTGTGAATGGGTCATGAGTAGTTCCAGTTGAATCTGTGTGAAACCTTAACCTTGTTCCCAAGATGTGAATCAACAAATATGAGCTTGATCTTTATTTGGCTTTCTATGCTATTCAAACCTGCATATCATCAATCAACATAACATCAGAATGTCATGTTTCCTCATAAACATTATTCTTCCAGTTCTGCAACCCCCCCCCCCCCCATAAGGATATCACTTTCCATTTTCATCTTTGCTGTAATAATAATCATACTCATAAGAAGGACCAAATTCCCAAAGGAGGTTTACCTTAACCCATGGTTTAAACCTAAAGTGTACAATGTATTACTGCATCTTACATGCATAGGCATGGCCTAATATGTCCCAAAGCAACAGTTTATTACCTATATTTTACTCTACAGTGGAGATTTCAACCTTAAATGTACTTTATCCCTTTTACAGACTTACACAAATATCCAGGAAAGTAATTTGCACAGGTTTAGTAGACATCCTGTAGATACCACATATGAAATTTCAAGGTTACAAGTTCTACAACTCCTTTGTAAGAAATGAAAGTCTTGCTTTTTGTCGCAGAGGGAGCTATGTATTTAGAAATCAATGTAAGTACATGATGTACTAGCAACGGTCAATACAGTAAAATCAGAACTGATTTTATTATTTGCTAGATAAATATATGTATCTATCTATTATTGCTAGTCTTCCGACTACGCAAGCCATTCAAGTACAAAAAAGTCACACACTTGCATATCCTCCCAGACGCCACCTCCGTGCACGTCACCAGACACACACGCACATTTGTTCTCTTAAAGCCAGTGAGCTTTCTTATACTTAGGGTAAAATACTTAGCCAAAATATTAAAATGAATATCAAAATTGCGCGAGTACTTGGTCGCTGAGGAAAACGAAGTAAAATATTCATATTTCATACTTAAAGGGAAAGCACACCGTGATATTAAGTTGCTTTCAAAATAAGCAGAAAAACTAAAGAAACAGATGAATGAAAGTTTGAGCAAAATCCGATAAAAAATCAGAAAGTTATGAATTTTTAAAGTTGTAATCAATCAAACACAAATTGGCAACTCTGTGACGTATCTTGCGCGCTCCTCTCTTATTTGCTCTGTACACATTTTTATTTATTTTTTTGATGAGGGAATAGATTTGTATCATTTATGTTTTGTGTAAAAGCATAAGTGAAATGCTTATATCTAGGGTGCATGTATGATAAAATATTTTTTAGAGAGAAAATGGAAAAATAAGATTTTTTCAGAACAGGGCAAATGGGAGATGAGCTCACGGAGTTGCCAATTTGTGTTTCACTGATTACAACTTCAAAAATTCATAACTTTCTTATTTCATATTGTATTTTGCTCATACTTTCACTGATCTGTTTCTCTAATTTTCTGTTTCTTTTAAAACCAAGTTTATATCAGGGTGTACTTTCCTTTTATGTAGTGAATATAAATAATGTGGGCCCAGGCTATCATCCAGGCAATGTTTAATATGTACCTTTGAGTGTGAACTCATTCACCTCTTAGTAACACAGCACTGGCAAAGTGGGGAACTATGTCTACATTCATAGCTAATCGCTGGGTGCATCAATGATTATCACTCTAAACGAGAGTTGACACAACTTTCTTGGCAACGAATCATACTCGACAACAAATGCCAGTGGCATGCAGCCATGCCTTGACATAGTTATTAATTGCATGTTTCCTCTTATGTTTAAAAGCTGCTCAGTAAAGAAAAAAAAAATATGGGAGATAGAAACGACACCCAAGTCACACCTTCAAAGAATTCTCTAACCCGACCAATAAGCCAGTTTGTAATTACAATTTGCATATGTGCAGATAAAGGTCAATTGTACTCGGTAGAAATGACCTTTATCTGCACATATGCAAATTGTATTATATTTTGTAAGCACCATGATGCACAACCCAGTATATTTGTTTACATGTTTAACAAGTAGTGAGGCCACCAAAACATCTGCGCTTGTGCGTATAAATTGGGGTCATATTTCAGGGTCATTTGTACCATGAACTAATTACAAACTGGCTTATACTTGACAAACTATTGGCCATTCAGTGTAATGGTACAAACTATTGGCCATTCAGTGTATGGTATCTTTCTTCAATGGTTTATTGTTGGTCTGGTGTCAGCCTCGTCAGTGTGACTGGGGTATGAAAGACATGAGAAAGATCTTATTTGAGTGGGAAGACCCACAACATTACTACAAGTCAAATAGTCAAATCATTATCAAAAAAAGAACATTCGGTTGGAATTTTTATGGACCTTTCGAAGGCATTCGATACGATCGATTCAAAAATTAAATAACTATGGTATAAGAGGTACGGCCTTATCCTGGTTTAAAGATTATTTAAATAATAGACACCAATATGTATCTTTTCAATCTGAAGAATCCTGTAAACTTAATATTAAATGTGGTGGCCCACAGGGTTCAGTTCTGGGCCCTTTATTATTTCTTATTTATGTTAATGATATCGTACAGTCGTCTCCATTTTTAACCTTCATACTTTTTGCGGATGACACTAACATTTTTTATTCTCATAAAAATTTAGATGTACTTATTACTACATTAAACACTGAATTAGCTAAAATTCACATATGGTTTAAGTGCAATAAGCTTTCATTAAATATAAGCAAAACAAACTTTATGTACTTTAAGAATATACATTCTCCAAAGGTGGACTTTAATATATACATAAATGGTTTGCCACTTACTGAAAAAAAATCAACGAAATTCCTTGGAGTTACTATAGACTCGCATCTTACTTGGTCTGACCATATTCATAATATATCAAGTGTTGTTTCTAGGAATATTGGTATATTATATAAATTAAGACATTTAATATCCACAAAATCTCTCGTTATGCTTTATAATGCTCTCATTCTTCCTCATATTAATTATTGTAATATTGTTTGGGGTAATTGTAGTAAAACACACATGAATTCATTGTTATTATTACAGAAGAAAGCAATTAGAATTTGTTCCCAATCTAGTTATTTAGCACACACTACTCCTATTTTTAAAGAGTTAAACATGCTTAAAATTGATGACATACATACATACATATCACACAGCAATATTCATGTATAAATACACCACACATAGGCTGCCAGTATATTTTCGAAACTTCTTTAGACATAATGCAAATATACACTCATATCCTACACGACACTCAGCAGATTTCCATTTAAATAATCCCAAAACCCTTATAGCACAAAAATCAATTAGGCATTACGGCCCCGACATATGGAACTCCTTACCTGATTCGCTTAAGTTACGGACTTCACTTTTTTCTGTTAAAGCCAATACCAAAAAAGACCTTCTTAATCAATACACTAATTAAAGTTACTATTTAATATTGTTAGAGAAAAATTAACCATTTATTGAAGCATTAAATTAAATTTAAAATTAAGCAGAAGCTTTGTACAATCACTCATTTCACATATTGCACGCCACCTGCACATTACCCTTCAATTCATCCTTCTTTCTCTTCTCTTTCTTTTATTTTCTTCTTTCATTTCCTATCCCGAGGCCGTCATCAGCTCAAGCTTATGCTTACGATGTCGGTCTCCTGCATCATTTCACTCTCCTTAGCATAGAATCGCACCACTATTCTTGTTATTATATTTATATTTTATTTTGTTAAACGATCAAGTAGATTTTTGTCTGTTTGTCAAAAGTAATTATATTATGTTCATTACGTAGATTATGTATATTATGCTATTATGATTCTGAATATACTTTACTTTGTACTTATGAAAAATGCAGAACTAAAACAGTGCAAAAAAAAAGTGCCCCACTAGATTGATCTGCTTGTTCAGACAGCAATCTAACAGTAACACATGAAGTGAAGAAGAGAGCTCAAGTAGCTTTGTGAAAAGTAGAGATCTGTAAAGACACATCCATATCACAAAATGCATAACAGGCTTTGTACACTTGCAAAATTTTGCTTAGTCCTGTACTATCAGTGGGGCTAAACAAGGATTTAGCCCTACCGATTGTACGGGACTAAGCTTAGCCCATTACCAAAGTGGGGTAACTCCACGATAGTACAGGATTATTTTAGCCATGAAAAAGGGTTAGCCCCCACCTTTGATGGGGCTAGACGTAAAAAGGCAGGGCTATAAAGCTCTGGCTAGGTAGACAGTATGGGACAAAAACTGCAAATGAGAACAGAAAAAAAAAATAGTCTGGGGTTAAGGATAGTACGGGGTTAAGGGTTACAAAAATCAAGTGTAAAAAGCCTATAAGTGTAGAAAATCATAACTTTACTGCTTAGAGGAAGAATCATATGATGAGGACATGGTGCCAGTAAATATAACTCTACTTCACTGATTAGGATTACTGAAAACTGATATTCAGATTTAAGTCAAATCATATTTTCCCCATAAACACCAAAAAACCGAAAACACAAACAATTATACATGCCTTTTGCATTACTGATGCATCTTTATGTGCCACTACACCCATCAAACTGGTCTTTCATGTGACAAAATTAAAAATACACTCTTTCTTTCCATATCCATTGACCTAAGGAGGCAAAAGGGACAATAAAGAGTGTTCAATGTTAAACGTGAATAAGGTAAATTAATTTTACTGTTGGAAAAAAATCTTCAGGTTTAATTATAGTGTGAATGGGGTTAAAGAGAGAGGGAGTGAATCTCAACAAGCATTACTAATATCTAAGGATGCTTGTAGAAAGGGATCCATCCTATTTTAATTTCAATTCAGAAAAATTCATGAAGAGCACGGAAGTTTACAAATCCTTACCATAATTTTTTTTTAATGGTCATTCTTTTTTGACTGAAGTGAAGGGCATGATTTTCCTTTTTCCCCAATAACAACAAAACACAATAATTTTTCTGCTGAAGCAATCTTTGGGTTTACTTGTAAAGAGCAATCTACTTTTTTAGTGTGAATGGGGTCAAAGAGGGAAAGAGGAAGAGAGAGAGAGAAAGAGGGAGAGAGAGAAAGAGGGAGAGAGAGAGAGAGAGAGAGAGAATGTCAACAAGCATTACTAATCTCTACAGATGCTTGTAGAAATGGATCCATCCTGTTCAAATCTCATATCGGCAAAATTCATTGTGAACATGGATGTTTACAAATATTTATATTTTGTTCATTTCTGGTTATTTCTACCATGCTTTCATTTTAGTCAAGGGAAGTGATTCTTCCTTTACCATTACAAAAAAATATACACAGGTGTGTTCATTACAACTTTCAATCCAAGTCATGGAATGATCCATAGCCTAATGTCACTAAATACACATAATGATAATAATAATAGTTTTAAGTTATCCTGCACAATTTCTATATAAATGTATGTAACATGTATGAAATCATATTTATAAAAAAGTATAATCAGACCAGGTTATATAGCAGAACATGTCTATGTAAAGGTTTCCTAAAACAGGTGAGTTTTTAGAAGGTTTTTGAATATGTCAATTTATGTATGCATGTAAAGAAATCCTAACATTTTTATTTTTTGGTCAATTGACATGATTTTGATGAATAGGTTTAGGGGTTTTACAGGGAATTCAGCTACAAAAGAATCTCATCTACAGGAATTTATAACTACACATATCCCTTGTAAAAAAGAACCACAGTACCCATGGTAATTTGAACAAATTAACATCAAATCATGCAAAGTACTATCAAATTACCATGATTTGATGGTAATTTGGTCAAATTACTGTCAAATTACCATGGGTACTATGGTACTTTTTTACAAGGGATATCTAGTTGTCTATGGATAATAGTTTTAATCAAAATCAATGCCATATTAGGTCTCACGTTCAGAAAAGTACATTCTTGATGAATTTGCTGTGATGATCATACTTTCTACATTCTATACATCAACCAAGAAGTGATAATAATCAAAGTAAATTCCCCAGTGTTTACTCATGTTTCTTTGTGGTTAAGCTGATCTAGAGTAATGTCATCTTTATCTTGTCCCCTTTGCTTTCTCTCTGTTTCCCCAGAGTATTTACCCTGCTCAAAAATCTGGCAATGGTTCAAACCATGAGATGTCATCCTAGAAAAACCTGTTTACAAAGGTTAATGTTACCACTAATGTACAAAACTGAAATGGAAGTATTGCAATATCAGTCCAAAATTAAATTCACTGAGAAGATATCTAGTAAACATCATCCGCTGAGAGCCAGATCCTGGGCATTATCTAAACTAAACATAATTTCAGAGTTTTTTAAAGCCCTTTTGGCTCTTAACAGACCATATGGACCATTCTCTGAAAAAAAGTGTGCAATTTGAGTTGTACAAATTACAAAATTTCAACATCAAAGATTTCATTAAATTCTTATGAATTCAGAAACTTTAATCCCTTAAGAATACAACACAGTCAACGGTGATTTTTGGCTACCATCATATTTTCAAGAAATATTTCCAAACTCAGTGACCCTTTTTAACATTCTGAAGCCACATCTCAGATACGTTACCAGAGGTAGTATCTTAGAAATCCTCTGATAGTCTGCTTAATTCTTGCTTTAAAATGTCAACACTTATGTACAACTACAAGCTTGAATATGTACAAACATCATGGAAACATTTTGGAGTCAACCTTGATCTTTTCTGTAATAAAAATGATTGTGATTTATAAAGTGAAGGTTAAATACAAAGCAAAAACATACCAGTATATATATTTCTGCTTGAAATATGTAACCCTAAATTGAGTTTCTACTTGTAGTTTAATTTTATCAGTAATCTCACTGATTATGTAAGAAACGTTATGAATAGATATAACACTTATGATAAAAAAAAAAAAAAAAAAAACGTAACATCTCTGCCAGATAAAATAAATTTTGGATGCAAAGAAGAACGGTGTATGGTATAACGTATTTGATGCATCGAAGTTCCGTAGTATGCATATGTCCCTGCAACTCACTGTAAATGAATATGTCGGGGGAAATCCATAGCTTGTCTGCTTGGAGCTAAAAAAAAATATCAATGCTTGGTGGATGCAGGAGATACATTGAAAGTTTGTAAATCTCCTGCTTTTTTGTGGTGATAATTTTTTTGCTAAATTTGTTTGTATTTGAAGCATCCAAACAAAACTTATGAGAGGATAACTAACAGCTTTGAACTTTATACTTGTATCTTCATTTCTCTTGCAATGACACTTCCCCAAATGCTTTTGAATGATTAAATACTGCAAAATTATTTCTGAATAATAAATCCCTTGGCATTCATCTACAAATACTATTACCGGTAATCTGGGCTGTTAGTGTTATGTGTATAACAGTTACTTAAATGCCTAATATGACTACTACAGAGCAAGCATAAGTTTCATAAATGATGATTATAATTCACATGGTTTCAATCACAAATATCCTGAGGCTTAGATAAATCAGATAAGGGAACCTATCAACTGATTGGCTGATATATTGTTTGAATCATAACCATGCATACTGGCATGAGTAGTTCACTACAGGTCCCCTTTCTCACATATGAAAGACTCTTTGATACCAACCCATAAAGGCTCGTTCACATATGCAGCATTAAACTACCTAATAAAAAATGCTGCTGATTTTGTGTATTAAATGAATGAGGTGAGGGGATGCGTGATAAAATAAAGGTCCTACGTATACTGTGACATGTACTCACTTAAAGGGGTACTCCGGCCTGAAAATAATATTAATTGAATGAATAGAGTAAAATTAAACAAGCAAAACACTGAAAATTTCATCGAAATCCGATAAAAAATAACAAAGTTATTGAATTTTTGAGTTTTGTATTATTTTGGGAAACAGTTTTATGCATGTCATCATGAATATGTAATGAGTGAGCTAATGATGTCACGTCCCCACTTTCCTTTTTTAACTATATTATATGAAATCTTCATTATTTCATTTTTTCATACATATCTATAAAAAATATCTCCCTTCTAACAAAAAAAGTTACAGCAATGATGAACTTACACCTTAAATAAGGAGTCAGTCCTTTTAGTTATAGGCTTGGAGCAAAAAAATTTGAATAATTGCAATTTCATATAATAAAATACAAAAGAAAAAGTGGGGATATGACATCATCAGCTCATTCACTGCATATTCATGATGACGTGCAAACTAATTCTAAATAAATGTGCTGTAAGACTTCTCACATCATTCTTTGTGCCGACCAAACAAATCCTCAACGTTCCACATTATGCTTTGAAAGGGAGTGTGAATTGGGTTTGAAGGGGGAAAAAAATGAAAGGACTAGCTGTAAGGTTGATTTGCAGTTTGCAGGGTAGATTGCTGATACCATCATTGAGTGATTTTAAACCATGACCTAATCACAGTATGTTGACAGCAATTCTTTATAACACACAGCAAAGAGACTAGTCTAGAGTATATGGAGTTCTTTTCAGTCTCTTTCTTTCCATATGATAGGGAGAAACACTTTTAGACAGTCATACTAGCATATTCTGTTATTACTGTTGTTATTGTTGTGGTTTAATTTAAGTCTTCAATGGATTTATACATATTCAGGTCAAACTAATATCATCTAGGCCTGAATCTTAAAAATAAACTTCCCAATTTGCCTAAAAGATGGAAACATTAATACAAAAAATTAATTAGAACTAATATTTTCATTTCAGTAAACTTCAAGATTATGTCCTGATTTCATTGCATTTAAAGGGTCATTCTGTACATCAAAGCGCTACCCTAGTCTTTGATTATTGTGCAGCCCCCATACAATACATTGTGTAATTTGAGATAAAGCTTAAATTTCACAATGAAGCGCGGTCAAACTTTCACACATCTGATGGGCATTTAACTTGTTCATCCTATTAAAGTCAGTCATAACACTGTTCAACCTTGACCTCACTAGGGCAGAGCTTAGTAGCTTCTCAGACTGTACATCAGCGCATGATGAATACCTGAGACACGTTTTCATTACCCCAAGTTTTTTTCAGGGCCCTGTTTCATAAAACTTGTTTTCAGTAACAACTGGCACATTTCTATGACAAATTTGCTCTCAGCCAGTCAGATGCAAGGATTTCAGTAGCTTACAGCAGTTATTGCAACTTGTTATTGAAAACAAGTTTCTGGGAACATTTGCCCAATCACAACTAGCTAATTTATAGTGAAGAAGCAACAGCTGTCTACTTTACCCTAGCACTTGGGGTATTAACCCTACATGTACAAACTAGGACTTGTTAATGAAATAGCCTGCTATTGGACCAGTTAGTAGGCTAAAACAGACTAAAAAATATGATCTGAAGCTTGAGCTAAGTCTTTGAACAAGCCCAAGCTCACTCAGGCTATTGTGGACAGAGAACACGTGCCTTTTTCTCCAGAAGCGCCGATTGGACTGATATCTCAAGCTAGAGCTTGTTGGAGCTAATGGACAAAGTACCTTGGACATGAATACCTAGTGTACCATACTCAGCATTCATAAACCTAAGAATTTTACACAGTAGATATCTTCAAGAAAACCAACATATCACAGTCCTATTTCAAACAATTTTTCCAGAAGATATATGATGATAACGACAATATAGCTGGTGCAAAGACAAAACAAACCAAAATATTTTAATTTAATTTTTTTTATTTTTTTAAATTATTAACTTTTTTTTTTTTTTTTGGGGGGGGGGGTGGGGTTGTTGGGAGACTTTCAATTCAAAGCAATGGGAACAGGCTTGTGGGATAATGGAATCTGATTACAAATTACCTGTTCTACCTGAAAACAGAAGTAAAAGAGGTACAGAGCAAGATCTTGCAAATGAAAAGGCTCTGTTTTAAGTTGCATCTCTTGAGGCTTGTAAGTTGTCAACTTGTCCTATCAACACCGGTATTATTATTCCTGGAAGAGAGCAGGTCATTTAATCTAGGGTACAAGGTTATGTACCCCTGGGGAAAGAAAGAGATGGAGAAGGGGAAAGAATAGCATAGCTTCTTTGCCAAATGAGTCATGTCCCTCCATTTGATAAGAAGCTGAGAGTCTGGATGATGTAGGTTATATGCTTTTACTATTCTCCTCTGCAGAGAATCAAATATATTTTGATAATCTGCTTCCAAAAGACTTTGTTAAACATCTTTTCCATGCAGGTATACTGCAGGAAGCGCCTATATTGTGTTGTAACTCGTAGTTATGGACCGTGTGGACAGAATAAACTTTAAGTTGTTATTGATCTCTATGTTCATGTTAAACTATGATCGCTCGACTTGTAATTCAGAACATTGTTAGTGCGTCATTTTTTTCGTGATCTCAAAGTTTTGCTAACTTAAAGTTTTGAAACCAGAACGAGAGAATTCAGTAGGCAAGATGTTAAATGTTACCTTCAAGAAATAAAAATCACTTTGTCTATCAAGAGCCAAAAGGGCATTTATAACACTATGTTAAAGCATATTTAACGTTCTGGCTCTCAGCAGACAAGTCTTGATGAGAAGACTTCATCATCAAATCAGAAGACTTCATCATCAAATCTTGGGTTTTGGCAAGCAATGATAGGAAGGAAGAAAGAAAGATGAGCTATAAAGCTTGAAGATGAAGAAGATAATGTTTGCAGGTGCAGCTAGATTGACATCATCCTTCCTAATCTCCACATTATAGTACAAGATAAACATTATCAGGGGCAGATAGTCCTAGTGAAAGTGACCATTCTTACTTCCTGCTAATGATCCCTATCTAGACAGCTTTATAAACCTAATATTCTGCATTCCTCAGGGCAGGAACCATTTTGTTTTTAGACTTTGTTGATGAGGGTAAGCAGTCATACAGGTATTCAAAAAGGTTAGAGAGTGGCAATGTAGATTAATGCCTTGACAAAAGGAAATAACTCAAACCTTTTGATACATAGTCCAATGTCTTTTCAATATTAGACCAAGACACCTCTACATTTGTGACTATAAAGGGTTGGTTTATAATAGCACTCAGTAAGGTTTGGTTTATACAATAGCACTCAGTAAGGGTTGGTTTATATAATAGCACTCAGTAAGGGTTGTTTAATAATAGCACTTAGTAAAGGCAGTTAATCACAGATTTAATACCCTGGGTACATTGACCTTAGCCTACAACCTATTCACACTCACTTCCTTAGAGCGGTCTAATGAAGTAGTCCAGAAAGTGGTCTTCTGGACCGGTCCATAAGACCACCTCGGAAGGTGGTCTTCAGGAACGGGTCTTACTAATAACGGTTCTTAACCACTCTAACTTGCAGTGTGTATGCGAAAACAATCTACTAACTGCCATTATTGGTGCCCTTGGGGGTGGTGCCCCCCAAGATTTTACCCCCCTAATATTGATAGGTACCCCAGCTGTATTCATTTAGATCCACCTTGCCTTAGGATAATCCCTGCCAAATTTTGCTGAAATACACCACCAGCAAAGTTTTTAGAAGTCAAATGCATGTGTACAATACATGAACATACTACATACATGCATGTAGAGAAAAAAACTAAATTTACCAAACACCAAGCTAAACTGTCAGTAGGTGACCTTTAATGTGATGAAAATATAGGATTTGGGTATTCATTTGAAAGAGGGTGTGACATGAAGACAATCCCAACCAAGAATGATGCCAAGTTTCAAAAAATTTGTAAATGTGATTTTGAAATAAAGTAAATATTCACAAACTTGAACAAAATTAACCTTAATTGACCTTGGACTTTTATATTTGACCTGAAATATGTTCCACATCATTTGTGATACTCTACAAGCCTTGTGTGCAAGTTTCATGGAAATTGAAGATATAGATTTCAAATGAGAGCATTTCCCAAATTGTTGACGCCGTAGCCGCCGCTGTCGGAAAAGCGTCGCCTATGTCTTGCTCTTTGCTTAAAAGAAGACACCACTGACAAATTTTAGCACTTTTACAATTTTTAATGTTATAAAACTAGTCAGATTGACCAAAAAACTCATCGCTCAGGTCGATAGAATCATAGATCTCGATTAAAAAAAAATAAATATTACAATATCTACAAGTACGAGCCGCAAAAATCTGTTACGTCACTCCAGCACTACTGCAAAAACCACGGCAAATCACAGTAATGCCGATTTGGAGCAATACACAGATCGCTTTCACAGCGCCTATAAAAATGCTATTTGTGAGACAATTATGTATGACAAAAAGAAAATGTTATTAATTTTTAAGTTTTTTGTATTTTTGAATATTATCTGCTGAAAAAATAAAGTGCTTTAGCAAAATTTTTTCACAATTTATCGAATTAATAAAATTAAAATTGGCACTAGTGTTTGTCATCGTTCGTACGTGCTTCCCATTAACGCGTGTACTTTAAGGCATGCGCGGAAAGCTAATGCAGCAAGCTGCATTGTTTACGTTCTTACGTTCGCGATATAGATAGCAAGTACGACATTAACATAAATTCCTGGTTAATCTTCAAGTAAAATCTGATCACATTCTTCAATAAGCTGGTAATCTAAGCTAAGGAGATGAACGAGGGATTTTCTGGGCGAAGAAAGATTGTTTGCCTGTAAAGATTTTGTGGGAGAATATGGTTGGTACAGCGTCGGGCTTTAGCAGCTTCCTGGGTTTGTATCCCAGGCACACGGCTTGTAGGTTGGTCTCGAACGCCAAAACGTCAAAATGGTCTTCACAGACCACTCGAAAACGGGAATAAATGTACGTTTTGACGTTGAATTTGGTTGTTCCAATGTTCCTTATCCTTACAGCACACCTTTCTCTATCCTTCTTCGGATCAGGGATGGCAAAAAAGGATTTTACCGGCACGACGATTCGAACAGTAAATTGCTTGGCACAACAACATTTTTGCAACCTCACGAATATGAATGCATGCTATATGCGCTATCGTCTGCTTTTACGGACGCGTAACGCACACGCATTGTGGTGGAAACTCAAAGTGCTGCAATGACGTGACAGCTTTGGCCGACACGAGCCAATTTGCGTATCGACAGTGGCAAAAACATACTTTTTATATCAAAATATACGCACTTGTAGGCTGTTCAAAAATTACAATTTCGATACTGATTAGTTCCTAGGGACATGCAGAACAACATAATTTTTAAAAATTTGCCAGTGGTGTCTTCTTTTAAGCAGGCAAGACAAAAATGGTGTAAGGGGGCAGGCTTTTCAAGAGCTAATGCCCATATGACTGGCACCAGCTGATATTTTGTATCCTGGAGCAATGCTGGCACTAAACATGTGGTGTAAGCCGACACCGCCCCCTCCCCTCAAAAAAACCAACTAGTCAATCAACACTCCTTTATATAATATTTCCATCCCATGGTATACTCCTGATGCTATATGATTATTGATACATTCCCCTACAGAAATTTCATACAAATTTTCTCCAGTGTGAATACCCTTTCAGAGTGCTACTCAAGGCCACACCAAGATCACAGGGTACATGCCATGCCTTGATCTTCCTGAGAGGAGTGTGGAAAGCTACGAAGAAAAGTCACTTCAATTTAAAGAGAAGGAAGAAGGGATCGTAATCCACTAATCCTAATGATTTCCTTCGCCCACCACCAATCATCAAATCAAAGTCAATATCCTCATTGGGGTTAACGCCACTCATTACGTACTCTCACTCTTGCAACATGGGATTTCCACAAGCTTCTTGATGTGTAAGCAACTGCGTGGGTCGACGCCCCCTCTCACAAAAACAAAATAGAAAAGACTCTGCTGGGTTACATTTCTACGGATCCTGAACTGTCCTTTTATTATAAACAGTCAATATTAAGCTTAGTGCCCCAACACTCTTATATCATATCCATACTCCATAGTTTAGTCAGTCAATCACCCTCTCTCTCTCACTCTCTCTCTCTCCAATAAACACCCAACAAATGATCTATCATCTAGCTATGAAAAAGAAACATACATGTATGTTCAACAAATTGTAGCTAGCACTTTGAAAAGAAAAATTGATACTTTGTTTTTTTTGTTATGCACTTTAAAACTATATCATATTAATTATCAAGTCTTTTTTTGGGGGGTCAAGGAATGACACATCGAGTTCATACCCTGAACTTTAATTCTTTTTAAAATCCCAAACCCAATCCGATTGCCTCTCCCTTCCTCTCATATCTCCCTCCCCCGCTCTCTCTTCCCTCTCTATCTATCTTTCTTTCTCTCTCACTCTCTCTCTTCCTCCCTTCCAACACTTCCTATTCTCTATTCTCTACTCTCCCTTTCATTATGTTGCTGTCATTGATAGCATCTCCATGACCATACCTTTTCCTTTATGAATCAAACCTAGGAGCGTTGTTTCTGATCAAAAGCAAATTTGTCATGTTTAATTTCCTTCAACAATCTTTAAACAGAAATCTGGTCATTCCATCCTCCAGCAAAAAAATTATCCATAATTTTTCTCTCAGTTTGTTCTTCAACACGTTCCAAAGGGAAGAAATGAGCAATACCAACTAATCAGTATTGTTCAAGAGGACACATTTCTCTATAGTTTGGTACATGAATACAGTTTCATGAAACAAATAAAATAGTTTGGTACATGAATACAGTTTCATGAAACAAATAAAATAGTTTGGTACATGAATACAGTTTCATGAAACAAATAAAATAGTTTGGTACATGAATACAGTTTCATGAAACAAATAAAATAGTTTGGTACATGAATACAGTTTCATGAAACAAATAAAATAGTTTGGTACATGAATACAGTTTCATGAAACAAATAAAATAGTTTGGTACATGAATACAGTTTCATGAAACAAATAAAATAGTTTGGTACATGAATACAGTTTCATGAAACAAATAAAATAGTTTGGTTCATGAATACAGTTTCATGAAACAAACTAGTTTGGTACATGAATACAATTTCATGAAATCCAATTTGCAATCTCTTATCCAATTTTTTTTCTATTTTTCTGAGAATCCACAGGGTTAATAGCAATGAAAAAGTAAAACCTGAATCCTGAAATCTATCTAAATAGAACATCATATTGTCCACAGGGAGATTAGCCCACACCTAAATGATATTGAAGGTGTTATAAACATGTGTTCTGCATGTATTACTCTTATTTATCATATGCAATACAATTTCCACTATAACAAATGCACACCTGAACTTAAAAGAAAAGATAAGGAATCAAGGCCATGTCATTAACAGTCTTTATCTTCTATAGAGATTCCCAGACTCAGTTACATGTAAATATAGTGGTATACAGTTAAATTTATCATGACAACATTATCCACCAGGTTAATGCATTAACTTTATTTTGCACTTCCAAAAACCATTTAAAAATAGTTCAGCAGTTGTATTTGATCACATGAAAATTTAAAAAAAGTGTTAAATTTTCTAAGAAGAAGGATCCTGTAATAATGCCTTTCCTATTTATAAATTCTAGCAAATTACTTTTCCAAACAAGTGAACTATTAAGGTCACAGTGACATACATACATACATGTAACACCTCCTAAAATCTCCAGGATGAATTTCATTCAGGATTCTAAGCAAAAAACAGACAGAGCCATATACGCAAAAACATTGATGAAATTTTGAGGATTTGATATTTTGAAGAGTTGTAATAATGGAAAACTCATTTTCACAGAATCAAAACAAATATTTATTTATTTTTCAAGACAACAAATGAATGATGCCAGCTAAAGAAACATGGTAGAAATATCATAAATGTGAAGAGTATTCTGCAAAGGGCCACGTGTGGCTGTGGGTCTGTAAGCTATGTATGAGGCCTTTCACACTCCCTGCTGGACTGCTCCAAGTTAGACCGCTCTAGAGGAACGGTTCTTGAAGAACGGTTTGTTTGCTTTCACACTCCGCGCCTTTTTTATATCTCAAATCACTCAACGAGTCAAAGTGGTCTTGTTGCTATGGCAGCTCAAGTCAGCGGGTCAATTTTTTCGCATGGAAATCAAACCGTATACTGCCTGCCTGATGCATTTATCTCTATATCTTTCCAAGGCTTCTTTTTTTTTCTTTGTTTTCATCATCCTATCGTCTTTTTTCTTACGATTTCGTATGTTTTTCTTTGTTTTTATCATTCTATCATTTATCTTCCTATCTTTCCTTCACAATTGAAGGTTTTCGTTAACACCATGTGGGAGCCTCTATGAGAAGGCTGTTGATACATTCTTTCGTAAAAAATAACCCACTTATGGGGCGTTTAGAGGAATTTAGGAGAAGTGAAAGGAAAGGAAAGAGATGGAAATGGAATGAAATTGAATTAAACACTTACACAAGATTATTTTTGGTTTTTGTTTTCGGTGTTTGTACACCGAAAATGAAGTGAAATGGAAAGGGGAAGGAAGGGGAAAGAAGGGGAAAGAAGGGCAAAGAAAACAAGAGCCCCAGGGGGCACGACGCTCACCTGAGGTGGATCAATTCACATCTGGTGCATGTTCTCTCTAGCACATGAACAACTTTCATTCTTCATCTATAGAGGTATCTCTATACAAAATACCAAGTCTGAGCTTCCTACCAAGTTCGGTTAAATTCCAATCATGGGTTTTGGAGAAGAAGCTGAAAATGTAAAAAGTTTATGGATGGCGGACAACTTGCCCCCCCCTCCAGTATGTTACCCCCACAGACCCCCTATAGGGCTACCCAGAAAAAAATCTCCATACACAATACCAAGTCTGAGCTATTCCTGGTTCTCCCCCTGGGCCCCCCTGGGGGCCACATGTACCATTTTAGCACCTTTGGATCCCCTACCCCTAAGGATGATTCCTACCAAGTTTGGTTGAATTCCAATCATGTGTTTTGGAGAAGATCAGAATGTACATTTTGCCTGGCAGCGCCCCCCCCCCCCCTCCAGTATGTTACCCCCACAGGGCCCCTACAGGGCCACTCAGAGAAATTTCATGAACCACATTCATTCTTCATCTATAGAGGTATCTCCATACACAATACCAAGTATGAGCTATGCCTGGTTCTGGAGAAGAAGATGTTTGAAATTTACATAGCTTTTACAATTGGGGGCCTTCCCCCTGGGCCCCCCTGGGGGCCACATGTACCATTTTAGCAACTTTGGGTCCCCTACCCCTAAGGATGATTCCTACCACGTTTGGTTGAATTCCGATTATGTGTTTTGGAGAAGAAGATCAGAATGTATATTTTGCCTGGCAGCGCCCCCCACTCCAGTATGTTACCCCCACAGGGCCCCTATAGGGCCACTCAGAGAAATTTCATGAGCAACATTCATTCTTTATCTATAGAGGTATCTCCATACAAAATACCAAGTCTGAGCTATGCCTGGTTCTGGAGAAGAAGATGTTTGAAATTTACATAGCTTTTACAATTGGGGGCCCTCCCCCTGGGCGCCACATGTACCATTTTAGCAACTTTGGGTCCCCTACCCCTAAGGATGATTCCTACCAAGTTTGGTTGAATTCCGATCATGGGTTTTGGAGAAGAAGATGAAAATGTAAAAAGTTAACGGACGACGCACGACGGACGACGGACAAATTTCCATCGCAATAGCTCACTCGAGCCATAGGCTCAGGTGAGCTAAAAAAGGAAGAAAGAGTGATTGAGATCAGGAAAGTTCTGAGCAGGTCAGAGAAGTTTGGAGAGAGTAGTTCTGAAAAGAACTGTTTGTATTCCTCTGTAGAGTAGTTCTGAAAGAGAGTTTCCGAACTACGGTAATCTTTCGGTATTAAGGAGTATATCTGGAGCTGCATCACATCAAAACAGCACTCACGACAATCAACGGTTACCCAGCTCGCAAGGGGTAGACTAACCTACCTCGGGCCCGGGCCCCGGATCCACCAGCGCTGGCCACGGTCGTACTCCCATACTTAGGCCACACATCTCACAAACTACAACACATTCTCAGGAATGTCAGCATTGAGGTTAGACACCGTTCTTTTGGCAACTTGACTCTACACTCTTCACTCACAAGGACAAGAAACCCACAGACGCGCGCCTACCCCGGGAGTTTACAAGATACCATGTGACAGGTACACTATGCTAGAGAGCTGAGAATATCATGCAGGCTTTAAAAAAAATATTACAGATAAGTTAAATCCGACAGAAAATGAGAAGACAAGACTTTAAAAGTGGCAATCAATCAAAGTACCATATGCTAATTGGGAACATGATAAGTTACCTTGCAGACATGTTTCCCATTTGTTTTCTTGGTGGTTGATGAAGAAAAGGATCTTTTTAATACAGTTGGCGTGAATACACATGTTTCTAATAATATATTGATCGATTGATTGATTTTATTTTTCCATGCATCAAAAACAAAATAATGAAACAGTCATCGCATGGGAGGGGTTAGTCATAAGCCTAAGGCTTGAAAGTAACACCCCTCAAGAAATGAAAAAGCCCCCTTTTAAAATATAAACATCATACATATATATATATATATATATATATATATAGTAAATAGTGTATGTATAATACGCACTGTGATTGGTTAGATTCACATCACGTGATGTGCAAACATTTTGTTATAGTGCACAATCATGCACTACAACAAAATTAGGCCCGGGCCTAATACACACAAACAGTTATAGATCTAGGGGTCTATTTACTATAATAGTACATGTTCTATTTATGCACTATTACTGGACTATATGAACGCCAAATAATAAATTATCCCTCCTGCAGGTCTATTTCACAAAACTGCACTCAGGACAATTTAGTACTTGTCGTGCACATAATCCAGTATAGTGCATGATAGACCATGCACTATTTATATAATATTGATTACTTAAATGGGGTTCACAAATCAAGGGAATGGTGTAATCAAATACTCTCTTTGGAAAAATAGAAATATATGAAATTTAGTACTGAACAAGTAAGGGAGGTGGTTGCAAGATAAATCATAGAGTTGCCAATTTGTTTGAGTGGTCACATCTTAAAATATCATACCTTCCTATCCTTTTTTTCAGTTTGAAGTTCTTCAAACTTTTACTGATCTGTTGCTCTCATTTTCTGCTTTGATCAAAGCCCACTTGATATCTAGGTGCACTTCCCATTTAAATGTCTATGGTAAATACTGTCCTTAACTTTCTAAAGGAAAAGGACAAGGACATGAGGTATCACTTTTGTGGTTTGGACTTAATGACAGATCTCTCTATGTCACACCAATAAGATTGACTTTCCTAGAAATGATCTTCCACCCAATTTAACCTCTCCAAGCCCCCATGAACAGGAGAAATATCATAATCATCCCACGCAAAACCACATGCAGAGACCTAGCTCTTTAAATTGGTGTGGAGATCTCTAGCCCATGTATTTAATGTGAGAATGTCTCAATTGATTGCAAGAGCAGGAAAAGTTTATGACATCTCTGTGGTAACACTGAGAAACAGAGACCTCTTCACATGTCTTTATCTTGTCTTTATAGAAATTCTTGTTGTTAAGAGTTAAACTGTTCCTTACTCAACACCTAAAGTATGTATTGGACAAAGTTTGCCTAAGAAAGAATTAAGAATAATAATCAAATGTCCTTCTGTCTCTGTTTTTCATTATTCATATCTCTCCACTTCTAGAAGTCATGAAAAACTGGGACAGAACTGATGTGAAGACACTTTGCTTAAAGACGTTATCAATCATTTTTGCCTACATACATGATCATCAATTATTATATAAATTTATACTCATTTCAGAGAATTATTCACACAGATAAACATTTCAAAAGACATGCAGCAAACTCTGAGGTATTGAGGACAGCAGGATAATAATAATTTAAAAAAAGAAGATAACAATAATTATCAAGATTAGAATTATAACATGATTTCTGCATAGCACTTTTAAATATGCAACGTTCATTTTCACAGGTTTAGAAAAAAAGTTATACCAAAGAAGCTAAATTCTCCTTTTTACACATCACATATTTTTCATTTTTCTAAGACATTGTATTTTTTGATAGCTAACGTGTAAAAAAGATTAATGAACACAACTGTCAAAGGGTAAATTTTAAAAGATATTACGATGCTAGTAACTAGGTGTATGGCCTATACCGTGACTCAAATTTACCTATACATGTATTTCAAATCAAGACACTATCTTTCAAAGGATGTTGCCTTTAGCATGATGAAATGAGACATCTTGTTAATAAGAGTGATTATTGCATTTACAATATGAGTAATATCTATTATCTTGGGGAGCTATCTGTTTGTATGATCAGTGAGTGTGTGGTGTGAAAATGAACACTTGTTACCCTCTTGTTTTCATAGGTGGGTGTGGGGTAGTATTAAGAGGCCCATGCTATCTGTCTATTAAGAGTGTGTAGTCTGGATAAGGTGCTAATCATAGGTTAATTATTTGCTAAAATATGTGAGCTGTTGCATTTGCTCATTCAGTCTCAGTTTATTTTCTCAAGTTCAACAAACACCACTGAGCATAGTGCAAACAGTTTGAAGATGGGAGACAGGAGTCATATGTTGCATACTTTATGTCTTTGCTTTTCATTTATTTGTTTATGATGTTTTGCCATAAACTTGCTAGGAGGGTGAAGGAGAGGGCATTAAGTTCAAACATGTCGATGAAAGTTCATATAATTATTAGGAGATTTAAGCACATTGAACAATATCTTAACTGAAGTAGATTGAAAATGAAGATGGAATTGAGGCTAAAAGTGAAACACTGTTTTAAGCCCTCATGGAGTCTCTAGGAAAGATGTAAAGCCACAAGTCAGCTGGCTATTTATATTTCAGTTGATAGCCAGAAGAGTGTTAATTATGATGAATGACCTTATGGCCCTCAGGGATGATATTTGAACAATCTAGGAAAATCCAATCTGATATGCAGCATGAGAGAACTGGGTGATTATCGGGTATACTTGGGGGAAAATAGGTATAAATCTTTTTAAATAGATGTGCAACATATATTTTCATCACAAAGGGCAGAACATAATCTTTTAATAACCTAAGTGGTTGAAATGTTTTGAATTCATGAGCAGAATGTTTTTTTTCTCAAACTGTAGCATAAAATTTGCAAAATTCTCTCTTTTTTAAAATAAAAATTTGAGCCTAACATGTGCATAAAATGATAGTTTTGAAATGTTCATATGATAGCAAGCGATTGACCTGATGGAATTCTCTTCCTGCCCAGGGGGAAGTGCTTCACCTCATTTTTAAAGCAGTAAATAGTGCCCTCTGTTGATAATTTTGAGACAATTATATACTCAAATGCTCCAGTGTACATGTATATACATGTATTTCTTCACTTCTAACATGACCACAATTACTGAATGCAATATCCATTAAAACTAAAATTTTGATATTTTATGTGAATGTACACTATTAGCTTTTATATTTACTACAGGACCCATTGGTCATCAATCATGATAATTCCTCAATTTTCTATTTTTAGATATAGATAAGCAATGAACTACTTCACGAAAGGAGACATCAATAAACAACTTTTATATCAAAATCCATTCAATTTTCATAAAGTAAGATCACCTTTATCAGAATACAGGATCTATTATCTTTGCATTAATGAGTTACTAGTTGGTAAAATTAACACAAAGACATGATAGTTCACGTCACCTTTTGTTAATCCAACTACTGCAATCCCCAGTCATCTTGTGACTAAAAGGGATACGCCACCAGGTGGCCGTGGGGAAAGTCGGGATTGCGTAAGCCCCATTCACGCGTACACAAAATTTGTGCGTCGAACGCATCCGTCGGACTGCTGGGATTACATTTCCGACTGCACGAAGCTGACCGAATCTCGCACGAGAGCTCGAGCTCAGGCAGAGCGTGCATGTTGCGCGGCGACCAGTCTGTCCGAAGTTTGCTCCCCGCGGGGCAATGTCATGATCAGGTAACGATCACAGTGCCCTCTCACGGCATAACAATGTCCTCAATCTGCGGGTGAGTATCCCTTTAATCCCTTCAAACTTAACCAAATTAACTCTATCGGACCCAATGTCGACACTTGTCGACACTTGTCGCCGCGCTAGCGCCAGCCTTCCAAGCACAACGGCGACAAAAGTCGCCAAAGACACAGGCCAACTTAAAGATTCGATAGCGGTTTCATTTTTTTTTGCGATCATACCGTACTTGGTATCGTTCAAAAAAAAATTGCCCCTTCTTTCGAATGGTGTACAATACGCACTAGTGTCCTATTGAGAGTTACGTCACAAATTGAGGCTCCTCAACAAAATAGCGTAAAATTCCACAAATCCCCGTTCCTAGCATGGATAGTTCTGACTCAGAAGCTTCTTCTGAAGAAGCAGTTTTACAATCATCAGGAAATTAAAGCGACCAGAAGTCAATTTCGGACCTTTTTGTTGATGATTCTAGCCAAGAATCTCTCTCGACAGACTCAGAAAGTGACGACACTGAGCTGTTTTTGGGGCGCTTCAACATACAGTGAAGCGTGAGTTAAGTCGTGATTGCACATGGGTCTATGGAAAGTGATTGTTTTAATGTGTTTTGAACGTGATTGCCAACTTTCAATGGATATATTTTGATAACTGTGGATTTCTATACTAAATCACATGAAAATAATGAAAGGAAAGGCATTATTGAACAAATTTTGACTAAAAAGATTTTTATTTCCGGCTTTCTTTTATTATGTAATGTTGACATAAATTTGACCATTAGGTGAGTGCACAAAACTTCTGTGAGGAGAGCTCTGTTAAAAGCCTGTGGGGTCCGATAGGATTTATAGAGGATTTTGTAACCATACCCATTTTAAATTTGAATCACTCTACATTTCCAATAGACTGTGCATTATAGACATACTAGCGGGACCTGTGGAAAATCCACAGGATTCGGGGTGAATAACATAGTGGGGTGGGTTAGAGAAATTTTTTGTGACAGAGCGGACAAAAGCACCAAATTTGCCATGAACACTCCTTGTGGCCTACTTATCAATATTATTCAAGGAGCCCTTGTGAATTTTTAAAGGTAGTCAAGTAAAATGCAAATTATGCAAATTGCCCAAAATTGATTTTTCGGCAACAAAGCTGAAATTTTTTTTTTTCAGTGACCACATGGGATCACAAATCAACAACAAAAATTCAATGGAAAGAACTTTTCTAGGTTTAATACAGGCAAAATAGGACTGTCAAATCTACTATAAGGACTTCAGCGATAGAAAAAAAGTCTGAAATTTTTGCTTGGTCGCTTTGCTTAGTCGCTTTGCTTGCTCGCACATGAATCATTAGACCATCACACACAACTGCTAAACAGGGCAGCTGAAACAGTATCCAGAAAGAAGATGATGCTTAATATTGTATTAATTTGGGTAATATCAATTTCACAAAATTTTCCTTTTTTCGCTTAATGTTCACCCCTTGTAGGTGCCTCTTTCTTCCACAAAAGTGTCCTTTTTTGCTGGTTCCCCCCCCCCCCCCACTTTGAAAGATGCCCCGCTGCCCCTGTCTGTTTCATGCACGTAACCCTGGAGAAGCTGTTAAAAAATAATGAAGCATACTGTATACCTTCATTGCCCCCCCCCCCCCCCCCCCATCTGAAAAAAAGGATTGACACCCCCTGGTGAATAAATACATGTGAGAAATTACACTGTTAACTTGTGGCTTACTCAATCTTGAATGGGATAGACATATTACAATGTTTGTCTTACCAAATAATCATATTACCCAACTATGTTTTAGCGCAACTTTAGGGTTGTATATCGGTGAAATATTCAATTACATGATTGAATGTATGTATAGGCCTACATGAATGTCATTTTTAAACTTAATAAAAGACGAACGTTTTATATGGTTGTATGGCTAATGGTTTTATCCTAAGAGAAAGATTTTGTAATAGTTTTGTTTTCATTTTCATCTATCAGATGTCAATCTTGTATTCATATTAAATACTTTAAATATTGTTTTATTAGTTTAAAGAGAATTATAGTATTTAGAGGAAAATAAGTTCAAGATTTCAACTTACTGGTAATATTCGCATCACTTACGTAGATTTAACATGCACACTGCTTGTTAGGACCTGCTGAGCTACAATGAGATTCTCGTGCATGATAGCCTTGCATAAATATCTCAAATATATTTGGAAAAAAAGTAGGAGAAATTGAAAAAAGGCAGGATATATTAGGAGAATTGGAAAAAAAGGAGAATTGGAAAAAAAGTAGAAGTAGGAGTGCTTGAAAGCCTGACTTTTGCTAAATGAGAAAGATTGCAAGAATACTATTTATGTTAGAAATAACAATATATTTATTTCAAACCTTGTTTCCACATGAAAATCATGGGCCTAATAATGCTGTGAAATGAATTTTATGTTGTATGAGCTAATGCCTTTTAGCTTCCATGAAGATTGTTTAATGTTTGTTTTGTCATTGAAGCAAAATTTTTACCCGTCCTTTCCCTACCCGTTCCCACCCCGTTCCCACAATCAGTATCACCCCAGGGGAAACGTAAGCAATGTTGCCTGATGCCTAAACATATAAAATTCTACCGTGCCATCCATTATATTTTTTTGTAATGAAACATGATTTGCAAAAGTCATAATCCAATTTATCCACGTACCCCTGTAAAATTTGAAGCACCAAACAAAATGGTGAATCCATTATGGATGGTGAAGGCAGGCCTTATCATGCCCCCTCCCCTCCCTCCCTCTATTCCAGCCAGGGCGTATAGAAAGGTTCCAAATTCTTTGGGGCCGGGTGATTTCATTTTTTCTACAATGAAAATAAAATTAATTGATACATTCACATAACTAGAATTTAATTCGTCATGAGGACGAATTAGGTGGTCTGTCTTTCAATTTGTATGATCATAATAATGGGGAAATACTATAAACTGAAGATAGGAAGTCAAGAATGCCACGCGTGAAAGTAATGATCATGACGGTGATGATATTATATCATCACCATCATCATTATATCATCATGACAGTGGTGATGATAGCGATGCTGATGATAGTCATCATCATGAATATGATGACAGTGATGATGATAATGATGTTGATGAAAATCATGATGATGATCATTATATCAGCATGACAGTGATGATGATAATGATTTTTATGTTCATCATCATCATCATGAATATCATCACAGTGATGATAATGATGTTGATGATAATCATAATGATGATCATTATATCATCATGACATTAATGACGATAATGATGTTGATGTTAATCATCATTATCATCAACATCATCATGAATATGATGACAGTGATGATGATAATGATGTTGATGATAATCATGATGGTGATAATGATGATGATGGGGATAATGATGATGAACATGACTGCAATGACAGTGACCTTAACCAATGCCAAATATAAAAGAGAGATCACATTTTGTTATGAAGATACGACCATAAGTTGATTTTTAAAAAAGTTGCTGGAACTTGACGTTATTGGGACTGATGACTGACTAAAATTTGAAGATAATTGACGAAGCCAATTTTAAGATATCAAATAGCACTATTTGACATTGCAGGATACTTGGGAGATAAACCCAATAGCTTTAATACACGACAGGGAATCACAATTTCCATAGGGTTGTACACAAACTACTGCACACTACTTTCCAATAGACAAAACACGCAAAATAAGGCAGTTTAGTACATGGTTTGTGATTGTATATGATATAATAGTCGAAGAAGATGGTAAAATGAAAGGCAAAACGAAGCAACAAAAAAACCTGGGTCACCGGAATGGGAGGCAAGTGCTATAACCAATATACCAAAATATTTCCCATAGAGATAACACGTAAACGAAAAACGGGATTCTCAAATCCCATTTTGTAGTTAAAAATTGGGGATGATCCCGACATCTGATCAAAAATTGGAGACCACACTTATAAAAGCTTATAGTCTCAGCTACAACATATTAAAATCTGGAAGAAAATGGACCAAAAACAACTGAGATACAGCTCAGAGAACAATGTCATGTAGATTCATGATTCGAAAAAAAATCATCTTCCATAGACATAACACGCAAATAGGGAAAATTCTGACATGGCATCTTTAATTGAAAATTTCACTGTGATGACGTCATCAAAATGAAAAATGTTGGAACCTGATTTTGTAGGAAATTGCCTCAGCTATGACATATCACAATCTGGGCGAAAAACGACCAATAATTACGAATCTAGAGCCAAATTTGCATAAATGTGATGACGTCAAAACATGAAAAATGGAAATTTGGATTTCTGGTGCCATTTTGATGACGTCATAATGTTTATAAGGGTCAAATGATACATGAAATCATATCTATGATTCATACCCTACCTGATGATGAAAAAAGATTGGGGGATTTATGGACTATTTAAAGAGCTAGAGTTAATTTTGTAGAGGCATGTTTTTGCACGTTTTTACGTTATTTTCGCCATAGGTGCGCGCACGGATTTTGAAGTTTGACGCGCCCGTACGACCTTATTATTGATTGAAATTGATTCCAAGTTCATGGAAATGATGAAGAAAAGTGTCAGGATTGCAAATCAATCGAAAAAACAGTGTTTTAACGTTATTTACGACTTGCGCGCGCGTGCGGACACTTACGCACGGACATTTTTGAAATGCTCAAAATGACCTGAAACGTGTGCAGACTTGATCCTACGTGATTTTGAGCATTTCAAAATTTTGACGCGCGCGTACGCGCTCTTCCTGACCTCTAGATGACCTGTGAGGACATGACTTGATGAATCGTCATCTGAAGTTTATGTGATGTGAATATAGTTGATTTTTGATGATCGATTATGAAGATATAATCAATCTTGTAAATTTACAAAATGGCGTCTTGATGACGTCACGATGACCAGATGACCTCCTAAAGCTTCATGGACCATGTCCATGATCGACCTCATACATGACATGAAACTCGATGACATTGACCTGGCCGATTTTGAGATTTGGAGGGTACAAAAATTTGTAGGAAAAAGAAGAAATAAAGAAGAAAATTCTGACAAAATTAAAAGGTGATCTGTCGATACCGACAGACCACCTAAATTAACAAGAAAGCTAGAACAAGAAAGCGGGACGGACGGACGGATTGACAACCCCAAAACATATGCCTCCTGCACCACCTTCGGTGGGCAGAGGCATAAAAACCCATGTGGTTGGGGTTTTAAAACTTACTTTACTTTAGACACTGCTCTCACTGAGCAGATCCCCGGAAGGTTTTTTTTTCCAATAAATAAAATAGATGTAGAATCTACTCAAATATACAGTAAGATGGCCGGGGGGGGGGTGGCGAGAATTTTTTTTTTGCCAAACCTTCAAAATTCGCTCAGTAGGGGGTTATGGGGGTTCAGTTTCCCTCCATAAGGGTCTGCAAACATGTTGAGTATGTGTGTAGGTTATGCTGTCATGTCTGTTTAATGTCACAAAGAAACAGCTACACCAGCCACGTTTGCGGTTATTGTCTGTTTGGTTTCCACGACAAACAGATGCAGATTATTGAGATGCAATTATCAACAATTCCTTGAAAAGACACCTACTCAGTCCTAACAACAATACAAACAAGATAGAGATTGATGATCATCTTGTCAAGATCACCATGGCATGCTGTAAAGGGCAAGGTTTGACTAATCCTTCTCAATTAAATATGCCTCTCTTTTCCATTCTTCTTATACCATTTTCATATTCACTTCCAAAGTATGCTTAGTCAGGGCTTTATAGTCCGGTCAATAGAAGCGGCTTCTATAAACCCTGATATAGCTTTCACATTACAGCAGCATGGCCACATTCCATCTGCTATGTGCAATTGTTTCCATGGTTTCTCTCCAGTTCCGCGCTATTTATAAGGTGCTTTGTTTTGTTCTTCTTAACTTTCTATCTTTCTTTGCTATTCTTTGTGTTTTTTCCTTCTTATCTTCTTTTCTTTTATCTTCTTATTCTTTTTTTCTACCATCTACTTCTCATTCACTTTCCTTATGTTATTCTTTGTTTTTCATTCTATCTTTTTCTCTTTCTATCATTCCTAATGTCATTCTTTGTTTTTATCCTGGTTGGCTTGAACTAGCGCGGATAGCATTCATATTATGGTATTTACGAGTCAACCTACTGCCGGTCAGGGCTTAGTCGGGACTTAACCCTGCTCGAGAAGTGGTTAAGAAGTCGGCTTTTCGTCGTGACTAAAAGCGGGTTTATTGAAGCCGATAGCTTTCATATCAGCTTTGGTATCACAGCTTATATTCATGGTTCAGTCCGGACTAAGCCCACTTCTACCCCTATTATAAAAAGTGTATTAGACAGTCTCTCCAGCCCATCTGCTTTAACCAGGAGGGACTGAGGATTAATTCATATACCTCTTTCATACCATGCAGGAAGTATACCGCATTTACACACTGATCCGACTCACGAGTTCGAACCAGGCAATTTTATGATGTATAAACGCGATCAGTGTGATTCCAGACTCAGTTCGAACATGCCTTTTTAGCTCCGCCATAATAGTAGGTTTTGATCTGAGAGTCATATCAGACCCAGCAATTTTTTTGATGTATAAACAGAAAGCCGTGTCGAACACAGCAATTAATGAAAACAAAAAGAAAAGAAGAAAAACATCAGAAAAAGAAAGAAGAGAGAATGAAAAACAAAGTAATTCATTAGGAATTAGAAGAGGAAACAAAGAAATACATAAACAAAAGAAATGAAAGAAGAAAAAACCCAAAGAAATTCATTAAGACTTAAGATTGAACAAAGAAATACTAAAGCAAAAATTGAAGAGAGAAAACAAAAGAAGGAAAAACAAAGAAATTATAAGAACGAAAACAAAGAAAGGAAAAGTATAACAGTTTGTGAAAGCTTAAAGGGATACGCAACCAGGCGGCTGTGGGGAAAGTCAGGATTGCGTAAGCCCCATTCACTCGTACACAAAGTTTGTGCGTCGAACGCGTCCGACCGGGATTATATTTCGGACTGCACGAAGGCGACCGAATCTCGAAAGAGAGACCGAGCTCAGGCGGAGCGTGCATGTTGCACAGCGACTAGTCTGTCCGAAGATTGCACCCCACGGGGCAACGGCATGATCAGGTAACGAACACGGTGCCCTCTCGCAGCATAAAAACGTCCACAATCTGCGACTGAGTATCCCTTTAATGCCAATCAACCATGTTTGTGACGTTATTCTACTCCCGTCTGTGATCTGCAAGCTGGATTGAACTCGCCAATTCAGTACAATGTACAAACGCGATCACAGTTTACCTCCCTTGTGAGCTTGAGGCGGGAAACCGCGAGCCAGATCAATGTGTAAACACGGTAGTAGAGAGTGTTGCACTGGAGCAATCTCAGGGGTACAGAGGTTCTAAAATCATGGACATCACACCTAGCCTAGCTTGGGCTCTAGCTTTGGCTCTAGCTTTTTATTTGGAGATTGAAAGCTGGGGCAAACCTAGATGATTGCTTAGGTTGGTGATATGAACTGCACAAAATTCACATGGAAGTTTGAAAGAAAAAAATCATCTGTTAAGAGCCAAAAGGGCGTTAACGCTGTGTTAAAGTATATGAGTTAACGCCCTTCTGACTCCAAACAGATGCCATATGGGCAACAAAACAGGACCCTCATGTTACCTAGTCAATGATACCCGGGCAACTGATAATTTTGAGCCCTGCCACTGAATCACAAACTACAGTCAAATGTTCCTCCTTTGTGGTAGACTATGGGATGGGCCATAAAACAGCGAGCAAGGCTCAGTATTGTTATAGCTACTGCAAAACTACAAAGTTTCATGTAGAAGAAACTTTTGCGAATTGCGAGTGGTTCAAAGACATGGAAGTTTTATCAAGCAAAATGACTAGAAAAGACTACAAAAGCCAATCTGCAAAGACATTCCTGAATAGATGTAAGTCACATGAAATAAATTTATGTTTTGTTTTTTTCTTATTTAACTACTAACTGCTAAGAAAGCAAGTGCTTGCTTGTAAAGTACAACCAGTGAACCAACGGCTTTAAGTCCTAGCTCTCCGAGATCGAGACTTGGTAATTGAGGAAGGTTGAATTCTGGTAACGGTACAAAATAATTTATGAGCTTTCTCATTCTTATTATGTTAGTTTGGAAGATTATCATAGTAGATATGTTCCCTGAAAAAGGATTGCTCTTCAAAATGCCCTCAAAGTTTGGGTCGAACATTCATACTACTTGTGTGTGCAGTCGCATATACCAATTTCTTTGTGCAGTACATTTGCTTTTCAGTGAGATTGGGTCAATTTATTTTCATTTTGATGATTCCAAATCCTCACAAGATAAAACAATTATTTAGACTTGACCAGGTCGATATTGGAGCCCTTTGAGCACCAAGAAAGCTTTCAAAGCATTCTTGTCTTCTGTGTGTTGGTAAGACTATTTTCATGATAATGCTATCCTTAATGCTGAAATCATATACAAATTTTTCAGGCTTGAAACATTTATAGAAGGGTCATTATACAGTAATATCTTCCAAATGGCTTATACTAAAGAGTTGGGTTGCGGTGGGTTGCGGTTTGGCTCGCTGGGTAGAAATTTTCAAACATTAATTTGTATGGTGTCTTCAAGCGGGCAAATTGAAAAAGTGTCCATCTCAGTATGATTTTCCCCGGTTTCAGGCTAAACTTGAAAAATAAGGGAAGAAAGAAAACAATAGAAGGATAATGCAAAGAAAAACATGAACGATAAAGAGAGGATAGAAGGGTAGGAAAGATGGATTAGAAGATAATGAAAGGAAACAAAGAATACAACAAGAGGAAAGTTGGAAAGAAAAGGTAAGTGGATAAAAACAGAATAAAATAAATAATAAATAAAGATAGAGATATAAATGATAGAAGAATAAAGATATTAAAGGGATACACCACCAGGCGGCCGTGGGGAAAGTCAGGATTGCCTAAGCCCCACTCACTCGTACACAAAGTTTGTGCGTCGAACGCGTCCGTTGGACTAAGTGGGATTACATTTCGACTGCACAAAGCCGACCGAATCTCGCACGAAAGCTCGAGCTCAGGTGGAGCATGCATGTTGTGCGGCGACCGGTCTGTCCGAGGTTTGCGCCTCGCGGGGCATTAAAACGTCCACAATCTGCGGTTGAGTATCCCTTTAAGAGTAACATAAGGAAAGATAGAACAGAAGATGATAATTTGAATAAAAGAACATAATAAAAGGAAAGATGAGAAGAAACAAGAGCCCCAGGGGGCACGACGCTCACCTGAGGTGGATCAATTCACATCTGGTGCATGTTCTCTCTAGCACATGAACAACTTTCATTCTTCATCTATAGAGGTATCTCTATACACAATACCAAGTCTGAGCTTCCGACCAAGTTCGGTTAAATTCCAATCATGTGTTTTGGACAAGCTGAAAATGTAAAAAGTTTATGGATGGCGGACAACTTGCCCCACCCCACCCCCCCCCCCCCCCCCGCCCTCCAGTATGTTACCCCCACAGACCCCCTATAGGGCCACCCAGAAAAAATTCATGAACAACTTTCATTTTTTTGGCTATAGAGGTATCTCCATACACAATACCAAGTCTGAGCTATTCCTGGTTCTGGAGAAGATGTTTGAAATTTACATAGCTTTTACACTTGGGGGCCCTCCCCCTGGGCCCCCCTGGGGGACCATTTTAGCAACTTTGGGTCCCCTACCTCTAAGGATGATTCCTACCAAGTTTGGTTGAATTCTGATCATGTGTTTTGGAGAAGAAGATCATAATGTACATTTTGCCTGGCAGCGCCCCCCCCCCTCCAGTATGTTACCCCCACAGGGCCCCTATAGGGCCACTCAGAGAAATTCCATGAACAACATTCATTCTTCATCTATAGAGGTATCTCCATACACAATACCAAGTCTGAGCTTCCGACCAAGTTCGGTTAAATTCCAATCATGTGTTTTGGACAAGAAGCTGAAAATGTAAAAAGTTTATGGATGGCGGACAACTTGCCCCACCCCACCCCCCCCCCTCCAGTATGTTACCCCCACAGACCCCCTATAGGGCCACTCAGAAAAAATTCATGAACAACTTTCATTTTTTGGCTATAGAGGTATCTCCATACACAATACCAAGTCTGAGCTATTCCTGGTTCTGGAGAAGATGTTTGAAATTTACATAGCTTTTACACTTGGGGGCCCTCCCCCTGGGCCCCCCTGGGGGACCATTTTAGCAACTTTGGGTCCCCTACCTCTAAGGATGATTCCTACCAAGTTTGGTTGAATTCTGATCATGTGTTTTGGAGAAGAAGATCATAATGTACATTTTGCCTGGCAGCGCCCCCCCCTCCAGTATGTTACCCCCACAGGGCCCCTATAGGGCCACTCAGAGAAATTCCATGAACAACATTCATTCTTCATCTATAGAGGTATCTCCATACACAATACCAAGTCTGAGCTTCCGACCAAGTTCGGTTAAATTCCAATCATGTGTTTTGGACAAGAAGCTGAAAATGTAAAAAGTTTATGGATGGCGGACAACTTGCCCCACCCCACCCCCCACCCCCAGTATGTTACCCCCACAGACCCCCTATATGGCCACCCAGAAAAAATTCAAGAACAACTTTCATTTTTTTGGCTATAGAGGTATCTCCATACACAATACCAAGTCTGAGCTATTCCTGGTTCTGGAGAAGAAGATGTTTGAAATTTACATAGCTTTTACACTTGGGGCCCTCCCCCTGGGCCCCCCTGGGGGACCATTTTAGCAACTTTGGGTCCCCTACCTCTAAGGATGATTCCTACCAAGTTTGGTTGAATTCTGATTATGTGTTTTGGAGAAGAAGATCAGAATGTACATTTTGCCTGGCAGCGCCCCCCCCCCCCCCCCCCCTTCAGTATGTTACCCCCACAGGGCCCCTATAGGGCCACTCAGATTTGCCATTATCAATCTGGTATTTGACTAGGTTCTCTGGAGTAAGTTTCTGGAGTAAGTTTCAGGTGTAAATAGGGCCTGTCAGAATAGGGACTTGAGCATCTCCATGCGGCTTACACTCGTGACTTGCTCCTCCCGACATTTGCTGATGTGATCGTCTTTCCCCTCTATCACAACTGACTGGAGCATTGCCAGAAATTCCCAGAGTAATACGTCAGAATTAAGAATCATAACAATCTGTAGTACTCATTTTTAATTCCTCTCTTTCTGACCTTCCGTCTGTCTCAAAACCAGTGCTATATGCCACATAAGTCACACCTTCGACAAAGCCTTACATGTACTTCAGCTTAAAGGTTGCACACAGTTTTGGTTAAGCTCATGGATTTGTTGAAGATTGATTTTCTTGTTAAAGTATAATTTGGTGTGAGATCAAGTAATAATCAATAACATCAGGTAGGGTTGTCTGGCTGGAAAAATCCTTTTTACTCATTAACCCATTCACTAGTGAATTCTCAAATTCCTAATAGGTTTAATACAGGACCCACCCAGTTCCAGGAGGTAATGGGTTAATATACAATCCTCTTTCCAAAATTCCCAGTTTTTACTCTCTAAAATCATCAGAAAGAACAGATCCCTATCTGTAAATAATATCACTGGAATAGTTTCATGTATGAGATATTCTCAGCTGACAGCATCAAAAGATATTTATCTTGTCTTTACTTATTATTATTATAGTATAAAGACCTATTTTTTAGACCTATTCGGTAGGGTCAAACTCTGTTCAAAATTTGACACTAACATGAAAATATTTATCCATTACAACATGCTTGGAAATGCGGAGTATTGTACGGTTGATAAGAGTGATACTGGTGTCTTTAATCCATTCAGGTTTGCTTAGAACGCAGAGCTTCCCAGGAAACAGGGATCAGAATTAATTAAACACTCTGAGGCACTTTGTATTAAATCTGATGGCATGGTAGTGCTGCGTACTTTGTCTGACTTATCACAATAATATAGTAAGTCACAATTTCATGCGTAATATACATCATGGTTCACCACTAACATGGGAACCCACACATTTCATAATTTTAACATGGGACTCATGCATTCATGGATACACTAAAAAATCAACCTGGACTCTTTAGTCTCGATCCCTGTAGAAATGCAAGGATATCAAAAAAGAGAAAAATAAAGATGGTAAAATGTGCACATACATTACGGAGAAAGATATTGTTCAGATTGGTTCAGCCTACACAGTAAGAAAGCTGGGGTGAGAGAAACCTTCACCGAAGCATACTAATACCATAGTCACACAGATATGACTGACAATTATTAATAGACTAAACAAAATATCACTATGCTGCAAATGGCCCAAAGTTGTCAGTTATTGGTTGGATTGGAGTAGGATTAGCAATGTGCCTTGGGTAAAACAGAAAAGGATCATTAATCAACACAGACAATGAGAGAAATGGTTAGAAGAATATGCTTATGAAGAGAGGATAGGGAAGAAAGAAAGGTGAATGAGAGAGAGAGAGAGAGGAAAGAAGGGCAGGGGAGAAGAACGCAAGCCAGCAAGCAAGCAAGCAAGCAAGCAAGCATGATCTAACACACAACTTCCTGCTTGAAACCCCTGAGGAGTGGGTGACTAAGACACCCAGGGGCCCCTGGGGCAGGGGTGGGGTGTGCCGGAACCCCAACTGACTGTCTGACACATTCAATCTCTCTTTCTCTCCTTCTTACACCTTCTAAACTCTCTCACTCTCTCTTTCTCCTCTCTAGGCTACAGTTGCAGACCTCATTTAGACATTGGCAGCTTAAAGGGATACTCAACCGCAGATTGTGGACGCTTTAATGCCGCGAGAGGGCACCGTGATCGTTACCTCATCATGCAGTTGCCCGGCGGGGCGCAAACCTCGGATAGACTGGTCGCCGCACAAACATGCACGCTCTGCCTGAGCTCGAGCTCTCGTGCGAGATTCGGTCGGCTTCATGCAGTCGAAATGTAATCCCACTTAGTCCAACGGACGCGTTCGACGCACAAACTTTTTGTACGAGTGAATGGGGCTTACGCAATCCTGACTTTCCCCACGGCCGCCCGGTGGCGTATCCCTTTTACAAAATACCAAGTAGCAGAAACATACATGTAGGCTAGCTAGATCCTGACCAGTCAGACTTATACCTTGAACAAACAATGAGGGTTTATGAACATGAAGTCTTTTAGGAGCTCAGACATTTGCTCGAGCAAGAATTGCTCTAAGCTTTATACAGGGATATGGTTAGGGTTGTGTAGGCCCATAGTATTTGGTTCATGGTTGAAATTAAGAATTTGGTGAGGGCAGAATATTGGCTGTTGAGCAATTCTTGCCAGGGCATGTGTCTTACATATATATGCATCAAACGTATGCTGTTAGTTTCTTACATTAATCAATCACAGGGCTGCTTTTACAGACTATTAACATCTTTGAGCATTTGAATACTGGGCAAGTTTTGTCAGCGATCCATGGACATGATTAGCACCTGCCGTATATCACAACAAAGCTCAAGTCTGACTAGCCCCTTACACTCATAAAAGCTAAGTTGAATGCCCTGTAACCAATAACATAACTTTCCCCTTCAAAACACAACTCCTACTTAGTAAACTGTGATACTAGTCTAGTTTCAATGTGGCATTGAATTTCCCCCATTAATGGTAAAAACAAGTTTAACCAAGTCAAGAATATGTAGACTATTCTCTCTCACTGTCTCTCTGGAATGAAATAATAGAAGGAGCATTGTATAATTTATAAACCAGACTCAATTAATTGAAAAACAGCTTTATATTTTCCATGTAAAGAATAAAAAGCTACTTATTTAGTTTTGAAGCTAGAGCATTAGTTGACTAAAGGAACAAGCGATGGACTACCGTACCACAGTCAGCTATTGTGACAAATACAATGTCTATGTAACATATACTCCAAACAATGAAATGTCTAGTAACAAGGTCTATGACACAAAGTACAAGTAGCTCTATAAGAAGCATGTGGGAGCATATGTGTTAATTAGAAACCCACATATGCTGTGTTCACATCTAATAAAGATAGAAGTTGAATTTCCCTAGAAAATGAATAAAACTCACACCAAATTATCGATCATGTACATTTCCCTCTCATCTATCAGGTTGTATATATGTATATGAGAAGGGTGAACTATATTAAATAAAAATAAACAGAGGCTTTTATCTCTGATGTCACAATCTTATTCTGATGAATAGACTATGGATCCAAGGGATTATTTTTTTAACATCAACATAATAATCTACACACCAATAGGGTAAAGAATAAATTGTTAGAATATACTGATATCAAGCAAATTTCCTAACCTGTAAAGAAAGAAGAAAACTGGGTTAAAATCAACAGATTTTAAGGAGAGTTTCAATAAACCCTACATAATTATTAGACAGAATGAGACAGTATTTATTGAGCATTATGACACAAGTAAAACCCGAAGACTCAAAGAAAGGGTTTATGTCCCCCTGGGATACTCACAGAAACAAGAAATCTGCATTGCCGCGCAATGCGAATGTATCCCCGGCACTGGCAGTGATTTTTGCATCATCCTTTTGTTCGAAGGAGGGACAAAGAACCTCACCCCTCCCCTCCCTCAAACAAAAGGATGGCGTAGAGTGCCCCGGACTATTGTCAACACTAGAAGCAGCATCACCAAAACAATATGTGTGTCAATTCGAGTATAATGCATCTCTATATAAAATTCGAAAGAATCTGTCAAGGAATGTGACTGTAGAGTACACACAAGATATCCACTAAAATACGACCTTTGACCCTATAAAAGATGAACACTGGACGCAGCATCACCAAAAACTGTAGAGGTCTAGAGTAAATCATGATGGACCTCCATACAAAATATGAAAGAAATCAGTCCAGAAATGCAGCTGTTAGAACGCACACAAGAATGTGACCAAAACATGACCTTTGACCCTATAAAAACAGAACACTGGGGGCAGCATCACCAAAAACTACAGGTGTCTTTTTGACTATGATGCACATCTGTACAAAATTGGAAAGAAATCCGTCAAGAAATGTGGCCTGCAGAGCGCACACATTTCCACCAAAATATGTCCTTTGACCTATAAAAGACAGAACACTGGAGGCAGCATCACCAAAAGCAAAAGGCGTGTAGATTTTACCAAGATATACCTCCATACAAAATTTGAAAGAAATCTGTCTAGAAATGCAGCTGTTAGAGCACACAGAAGAATGTGACGCGGCGGCGCAAAATTAATACACTGTTTGTAAATCAAATTTTCTTGTATTTTGCCTTATAATTTGTCTTATAACAGTTCTGCAATATCTGAGATTGCAACACGTACTGCAACTGTCATCCCAAGTCCACTGATCACGTTTAGATCTACTACAACACATTAAACTTCTTGCCAAGTTTACCTTTCTAATTCCTTTGTTTACAGACAAAGTGTTCAGTTTACTAAAGTGTATAAAGTTTATTAAATGATAAAGAAACACAGCAGACTGTCATATGCTCTTAATCATCTCCCCCTCTACAAACGATAACTCAAGCTGACACTTGACAATTGTTCCCCCTCACTTCCTCTTGAATGCTAGAACTTTACACTTCTGAGGAAACACATACACCAGTAACCCTGTTCATATCAGTGAATAATGCAATATTTCTGATATGCATTGATAAGCAATTTCCCTTTAGGGAGGCAATACCATAATATTACCATTTAATATATTACAGTATTCTCCCCTTTGCTCCTGTTCATATATGCATCAGCAATGATAAGGTTTACAATTCACTTGGAGAGTACCACTTTGCATTGCAATTACGCAAAATGAAATGCACAGTTCGACAGACTTAAAGCTACACCTGCGGCCTATTTTGTGGATACTGTTCTTGTCTGCTAGAGTTCTGTTATAATACTGTATTTTCCTAGGTCCAAGCAGGGAAAGGACTGTAAAATAGCCATGAAATAGCATTAAAATAAACAAACAACGTACATCTTGCTATATTTGATGGTATCCACTGTGGGTAGTAACAACTGTGGCTATTTACAAGATAGGTGGCAGATACGAACAGGCCTATACTATAGAGCAGCTGTTTAACCACCTGGTAACGGTTGTTGCTATGATGTCTGTCAGTTTTCCCTCATCCAAAGCTTATTTTTGATAAATGCCCGTGAATCTGGGGTGATCCCTAATCCCTCTGTTGAATTGATAGGCCACCTGTTAATAAAAACAGTGTTAATCTGCACAAAATGAGCTCTGATGTTGAAGAGTGTCGTATAGCTGTTGCCCACGTCTCTCGTTCATCGTAGAACAATTGTTCTGCAAGGGTAACAGGTATTTCCTGTCGAGCCCACCCATCCTACCATGCTCAACATGAACTTTTAGTTTTATAGAAGAATGTGAACAAGTTCTTTTATATTCTTTATGATAAAGTTTGTTGAACGTAAAATAATTTTTTATTTTACATCTATAAACATTATCCTGTCAGTAAACTAAACACAACACAAAAAATAAGTTCCCCTTAAAACAAATCTCTGTAATTTCTGAATCACAAACCTTTGAGGAAATCTGCAAAAAGAGACATGTAGCTGTACTTCTCAGGTACCTTTATTTATTTTATCTATTTATTCATTTATTTCTACATGGTACATGGTATTGCATAGCATGATCATTATGACAAATATGAGAATAAGTATTAATACACAATAACAGAATTAAAAGGCAAATAAGATCATAATACAGGTACAATATACATGTATGGATAAAGTAATAACATACAGAGGTATGGCATTATAAGCTTGAAGCATTGCGATACCTTTTCATTTTTTAAATAATACATATAAAAAGCGTGTAATTGTGCAGCGCGAAGTTAAGAACCCGCGAATATATTTTGGGGTTGCTCAGCGCGAAAATAACAGCGTTTACAGTACCTTAGAATTGATGCATCTTTGAAAGGAGAATTTGCTTTACGGCCATTTTAAACGAATGTGGTGTTTGCAAATTACATAAATTTTGCGGAAGAGAATTCCAAACATCTGGACCACTATGTCTGATTGATTTATATGGTAACCTGCTGCGCGGATTGACTAAATGTATGTTTGATGTCTGCCTTGTGGGATAGGAGTGAATGGTGCTGTTAGGCTGAAACAGAAGAAAATGAGTCAGGCAAAAGTTTGGCATTAAACGAAACATGAATAAGGCAGTTTGCAGGTAATTTGTAGCTACGTTCTTACGGGACTACAAGCAAACTTAAAGTTTCAAAACTACAAGTACGTTCATACGGTCTGAAACTCCAAGTATACAAGTTTTTAAACTACAAGCGAAACTTAAAATTTAGATCCCATCGTGTGAACCTAACTTATATCATCGACCTTCAAACACTTCAATTTAACAAATAAAGGATTTGTGTAGTCTCGGGGACCAGACTCGGTACAATATGCGCATGGCTTTCTTTTGCAGAAGGACATTGTTAGTTGATACCTTGGATGTAGCCCAAAGTACACTGCAATATGAAATGTATGGTATTATAAGAGTATTTCATAAAGTTAAAAAATTCTATCAATATCAAAACATTTGACCCTGTACAATACACCTATATTTCGAGAAATTGGGGTAATAATGTGAGCTACATGATCACTCCAATCAAACTTCTGATTGATATACACACCAAGAACTTTGTACATGTCTTTCTCTCTAACTCTATACCTCCTATGAAAATGAATAAAATTGGTTTCCCCTATATTTAGAGAGAGCAGGTTACTGCTGAACCATAATCTCAACTTTGGAAGTTCTGAGTTCAGATGTCACAATGTGACAAAAAGACACTTGTATCATCCGCAAATAAGGTATAATGCAAATCTGCTGAAACATCACAAATATCATTAATGTAAATGAGAAATAATATGAGGGAATTTTTTAGGGTTAGTAATATTGCAATGCTTACGTAATATATCTTTGACAGTTTTCCAAGTGGAGGACATATTGGCCCTTGCCTGTTCAAATTGTGTGGAGTAATATGACTTACAGGAGTAACGTATAATTGATGTCAGTCTGTTCCGATATTTCTTATATTTGTCAATGTTTTCATGCATTGAATTCTTAACACTAAATTTATAAAGAATATTTCTCATTTTTATTGATTGGAGAATACCACTGGTTATCCATGGATGTAATCCTCTTTTCTTTTTAGATTTCTCATATGGAAATTGTTTATTGAAAAATAATGAAATTTGGTTCAAATAATGTCATAAGCTCTATCAACATTATCACAGGCAAGAACATCATCCCAATCTTCTGAAAGTAGATCTGTGTTCAGACAAAAGACCCCTTCATCAGTAATTCTTCGCTTCCTTACAGCTCTTTTCTTAGGAAACTGATATATGCAAAACACAGGAAGATGGTCAGATATTTCAGAATAAAACAAGCCAGACTAGAAACGGCCTTGAGATGTCTTTATAAAAATGTTATCTAACAATGAAGACGAGAGAATCATGTGAAATTCAGGGGAAATCATTTGGTCACACTTCAGTGCGCATACCCTAAAGCCCAATGTCATAACTTTGATTCAATGATATTGGAACAAATTTCACATTTTCAGCATCAAAAGGCATGCAACAAATGTTTCATGTCAGTTCCTAACATACCAAATGACTTGTGCGCAAAATTTAATGGTTGAGTGAGCAATCTGTGCAATTTGCCAAAACTGCAGTTTTGACATTTTTCCAGTGGTAAATTTTATTTTATGTGATTGAATAAATGTTTTGGAAAGGTGTTTTCGACTTTTGCAAAAAATATCCATTAATTCAAGGTTGAATGAGCACATAATTTGGAATTTGTGACCAGGTTTTGAAATGGTTACAATCGTTATCTGTTGGATCAAAGTCATCGTGTTATTAGAAATGAACTATCATCCACTCAGTCTCTAAATCAAGGTGTCCTACAAGGATCTGTACTAGGTCCTATTTTGTTTACACTTTATACCTCTCCACTGGAGTCCATAATAGATAGGTATCATGTACAGAAGATGTTCTATGCGGATGATACGCAGCTGCATGTTTCTTTTACAAAGTCTAGTGATTTCGACCCAACCACTGAAATCTTGCATTATAAACAAGCTATCAAAGAGTGGTCCCAAATGAATAGCCTTAAGCTAAACAGTAGTAAGACAGAGTTCCTCCACATTTCTTCACGTTTTCGAGAAGCAGAATCAATTCAGACTTTAGACCGAGATTAAACATTAATACATGCAAGGAGATCTTGTAGAACTGAGTATTATTATAATGTTAATAATTCAGTTAAATTAATTTTGTACACGCTACTCAAAGATGAAGCACTAAGTTATATACTAACTATAGGTATAGGTGCACTTTTCTTGTCATTTCACTTAATTGAAAGGCTCTTTAATGTCAGTATATACTCTACTCAAAAAAAAAAGAAAAGAAAGAAAATCTGTGTACATGTTTATTTTGCTTTTATAATGCATATATTCGGATTTTCTAATGAGGTTCTATGAGGAATCAGAAAGAGCGCCCCCTGCTCACGTTTGAGAGACATAGGGAATACTTGTATTCCTAAGACGCCCTCGAAATGCACCTCGAGCGGGCTTGTCAAGATAACGTTGTAAAATCAGGGCAGGAGTGGCGGTCCTGCATGGTATCCTGGAATCTGTACCTTTCTAACTAAAAGTTAGACCCACGGATCAACAAATAAAGTATAAGTGAAAAGAGCAATTTAGCAAGGCAACAATAGTCAAAATTGACTAGTTTCCCTATTTTAAAACAACAACAACAACAGTATAATAAGAACACAATTATGCAGTAAGTATTGCTTTGATTTTGTGCACTAAAAATCATCTGAATATCATTTATTCATTATGTTTATGACCGTTGTGCATGTAGCAATGATCCTATGGCATTTCATTCGTTCATGCTTCAATGAGCATGTGGGGCTGGAAAAGCCCTTTTTACGCTAATGGACTAAACTTCAATTACCAACTTTGGTTAACTATCCCATGTCTTCTTGGGCAGTCCGTCTGATTTTATTTTGATAAAAATTCCTGATGTGTTTCGCTTCAGTGAGCACAACTGCATAGCAAATTATGCAAATGAGAAGAAAGTTTAGGGCTTTTAATCTGCTTTGATCTTGCTTTTAGATATTAATTTGGAATTAAGTTCTGCTTGTTTGTGACCTCCTGAAGATATGTCAACAATTTCATACAAAAAATCATGGTAGAATTAACACAAATCATCAATGAAACTAGATGAATTCTTGGCCAGGCGCAGTTGAAATTTATGCCTCTGCCCTTGCCAGATCGGAAATATATCGCACATTCATGTTGGTTTGTTTTAAACTGTGCTCAAGTTATTGAAAGAACAGTCTATTAATAGGTATATAACATCCTCTGTGACCTTTGCCAAATCTAATCAAATCACTGTTACCCAATTATATACATGTGTGCCTAGTTTGAAATTGATTCGCCAAATGGTTCTTAAGTTATAACAACAACAATCCATTTTCATATATAGTGACCTCTGACCTCATGACCTTGTTTGAAGTTGATTTGCCAAATGCTTCTTAAGTTATCGCCAAACTTCACTTCCCTAAATATTGAGTCAGCACAATTTTTCTTGTATACCATACAAAACATCAGTTTTCATTCACTTACAGCCAATCCGCAGGTCCCCAAAAAGCGCGCTATTTTATTTCCAGTTCTGCCTGACTATGAATACATAATGCACTTATCAATTGTAAGACGCACCCCTCGACCCCCGGGAATGGTGCGTCACTTGTCAGATGTGAGTCGGATTTTCCTATACCATGACGCACCTGTGTGTCTCGACTATGACGGACCTTTTCTTACAATGACTGTGCCTGGACGAAAAAATATGACGCACCAGTTCTAGACTTTGACTTACCATTGTGACGCACCCCGTCATGGTAAAGCTCCGCGCGCACGTGGCACGCTATGCATCGGCGAGGCGCTAGTATAGTATTGCATGCATTGTTGATATCGACATGCATGCATGAACGCTAGCTGAAGACACAAACACACGTTATCATCCTGCACGCTATTGAGGCCGAGCTCGAGATAAGATTATCGGCGATGACATATGAAAATGTGCAGAAGTCACACAGTGCAATCGCTGACATTCTTGTGACGTCAACACATGAATATTCATGTCTCAATCCAGCCTAGCACAAATGCTACCGATCGCGATCATCGCGGCAAGAACCGAACCAGCCAACGCAGTGCTGGAACGAACGGGGTAAAAATAAACAAAGTAACGAAAAATACCTTATTTCTTCCCTTTTTTGAGAACCCAGACAGAAGACAGCATGAGAGAGGATTTGAGATCAATTATTATTATTTGGGGGTTTCCATTTTATTTGATGTCATCAAACTCGATTTTGGGCGCCCGGTGCGAAAGTATAGATTCCATGTCAATATATTTTTTTTTATATTCAAGGAGTTTGCATGTTTAAAAGCCCGGTACGCGGTGAGTATTGCGCGGACAGACCCGTTTGTAAACATAGCGAGGCATTATGACGCACCCATGTAAAATGACCGACTATGACGCACCCCATTCTCCATGCTGTGACTGACCAAATGCTTCCATGACCATACCCTGCGTCATTCATTTGTTGGTAAATTACCCAACCATGACGCACCTTTCCCGGGGGTCGAGGGGTGCGTCTTACAATTGATAGGTGCATAATGAGCAAGAACAGCCAGGAACATCTTATTTGCAAACTATTGAATAGACAACTTATCATTCATCAATTGCCATGAGTTATGCATCAAATAAAAGAAGAGGGATCAGAGATTTGTGACATGCTTTTGTTGTTTCCAAAATAAAAGACGAAATTGGTAAAAAATGGTGTTCCTTTTATGACAAAAAATGGAAATGAAATGAAATATAAATCTGGCCAAAACTACCATAGTTTTATTGTGAGCCAGGGCAAATTTGACATGAGCGTAAAGGGCATTTTCTGTACATTCCAAAGATTGAAATAACATTAATGTGCACTTCATGACAGGGTCAGGATCCAGCAATATGTAACCAATGTACACACTTTGTCTTTAAAAAAGTCAATTCCAGCATTCCGATTGGTTACCACCACGCAAGATGTTTTCTCACAGCCTGGCAACAGCTATGCGCATGTTTGCGCAAGGATGAAGCAACAGGTTGCGCATTGTTTCATTCAACGCGCACTTGGTTACAGATGGCTTGCTTGCCAATCACAGGGCTAAGATTCTATGGTCTTGACCATGGTCTTGACAACGGATGATCTGCGGCTGAATATTGCTGGATCCTGACTCTGTCATAAATCTATGGATGTTTTGAATGTAACGATGAAAAAGATGAGATTCCAGCGCTTCCATACATATGTGTCTTGATGGCGGCTCATATACTTTTTATATGTCTTTTAACAACTTGAAATCTTGTGAAAAAAAGGCTTTTGTATGACTTTTTCATCAGTTATTTTAAACAACTTATTTCTAAAATTCTGACTAAAACAAAATATCCCTGTGTTGGTGAACTATTCATTTATTTTTGCAGAAAGTCTAATGAGCATAGCATTTATATTTATTTAAGAACATAACTTTAAAGATGACCATGCAATGCAGCCGACTGGGTGCAGGGAGAGAGTCCACCTCGGGCACTGGAAATAAAATGCGTGATTTTTGCTCATTTGCATACGACCTGCGGTCTGACTGCTTATGATAAAAGTCAATAAAATTCAATTGACACTGCTTGCAATACTGCAAGAACACAACCATTTTTCTTTCTGTTCAATTTTATCGTATTTTTATGCCTCAGCCCACCGAAGGTGGTGCCGGAGGCATTATGTTTTCAGGCTGTCCGTACGTCCGTCAGTCCCGCTATCTCGTTCTCACGATAACTCAAGAACCACATGAGGTATGAACTTCAAACTTGGTGCTAGTATGTATCACCAAAGGAAGATGATCTGATTAGATTTTGGAGTACATAGGTCAAAGGTCAAAGGTCACAGAGGTAAATTTCTGAAATTCAGGTGTTAGCCTTGTTCTCGCGATAATTCAAGAACCATTTGAGGTATGAACTTCAAAATTGGTGCTATTACGTATCACCATAGGAAGCCGATCTGATTAGATTTTGGGGTATGTCGGACAAAGGTCACAGATCACAGGTCAATTTCTGAAATAGCAGGTGTTAGCCTTGTTAATGCCTCAATATCTCAAGAACCATTTGAGGTATGAACTTTAAACTTGGAACTAGTATATATCACCATAGTGAGACGAACTAATTAGATTTTTGTTCACGTAGGTCAAAGGTGACAGGTCATAGAGGTCATTATACAGGTGTATGTGAAATTAATGTTTTTTTATCTTTGTTATCGCCATATTCAAACAATTTTGTATTCGTGACTAGGAGGAGATCAGACTTTTGGGTATAAGGTGTAAGGTCAAATGCCAAAGAGGTCAATGAACATGTAATTAGAGGCTTTTTATTCTGGTTATCACAATATTTCGAGAACAGTTTGAGCCATCAACTGACTTTAGGCGGAGGCATATAGGAGACACAGTCACATTCATCTTGTTTGTGTTGTGTATAATTTACCTTTCCATTGTCAACAGTTCTGCATTTCAAGTTTGTTGAAGTGGAAATGAACACTATCACCATACGTACTATCTTGCTAGGAACTGTAATTTCTATTGTTCACAGTTCTACATAATCATAATCATAAAGGAATACTATATCACAGTTCACTTTCCATATATCTTGTGACACAGTGTGGGTTCAGCCAGGACTAGTCTGATCAATGGCGGGAAGAGGTTGGCCTCTTGTCATTCTGGGTGGATGAATAGTGAGAAGTTGAAAGTAATCGAGTGAGGGGATAGTGTGGAAGGGGTTCATATCATCTTCTTTTAATGTTGCCTTATTCCTCTCCCTATCTTTCTTTCCCTTCACCTTTCTTGCTTTCCTTCTTTCTTTCCCTTTCTTTCTTTCCATTTTTCCTTTCTTCCCTTCTTTTTCCCTTTTCCCTTTCTTTCTTTCTTTTTTCCCTTCTTTCTTTCATTTTTCCTTTATTTCTTTCCTTTCTTCCCTTTCTTTCCCTTTTCCCTTTCTTTCTTTTTTCTTTCTGTCCTTTTTCCTTTCCCTCCCTTTCTTTTTTCCATCTCCTCTTTCTTTTTTCCATCTCCCCTTTCTTTCTTTCCTTTCCTTTTTCCATTTTCCCTTTCTTTCTTTCCTTTCTTTTTTTCCATTTCCCCTTTCTTCCCTTTCTGTTTTTCCTTTCTTTTTCCTCTTCTTTCTTTCCTTTCTTCCCTTTCTTTTTCCCTTTTCTCCCTTTTTCTTTATTCTCTTTGTCCATTTTCTTTTCAACCTATTTTTCTTTTTGATCTCCAATCCTATGCAGTCAGGTTGTAACCCACACACTCATGTAACTCTCTTTCACAATGTAAGGTATGCTCTATCAGACTAACAACCCCCCCCCCCCCCAGACAAACTATAACAATTTGCAATGTACACTTTAACACAAAATAAAGACATCTGATTAAAAGAGCTGCTCTCCTTATCGTTATGATTCTTGAATAATAACAGGTTAGAATGGTGTTTTGGAACTCTTAGACATAACTAAATGAAATTGAGCTAGGGAGAAAAGTGTCAACAATCATTACTTGTAGAAGTGCTATTGAGTGAACTGTAGAGGTACATTTACATGTACTTCCAACAGCTTTTGAACTGATTTTCAAGTATCTTTAAAAGCTAAATAGTTAATACTTTAAAATAATTAATTCAGTTAATACTGAATGCACATTTGTTTGTCTTTCTTTTATTTTTTGTCAGTTCACACTGGGTTTATTTTCATTTATCTCGGGTTTTCCACATTTCAAAGAGACAGTTTTTAGTACAGTTTCTGTCATTCTTCCACAATATGCTCATAATAGAATTGTAGTTTGTTGGCAGAAAGACCAGAAATAGGTCATTACTTCAATTTCTATGACATAATATTGTAATCCTGTTATTAACGGGGGAATGTGGCTCATTAGCCACTGTGATGATCAGAAAACACTGCATGTAAGGTGTTAAAAGGAGGTGTGATCTCTTCAGACTATCTTTGATGTTATCTGTTCTGACAACTTGACATGCAGGTCACACTAATGTTTAACATGTAAAGTGAGAACTGAAACTAATATGACAGAAGTTATCTACCTCATTTTAATGTGAGATCAGCAGTAATCTGAATCTCTCATCTCAAAATACATTGTGAAAGAAACAAGTGTGATAAAGAATTCTTGTCTGGTGTAATTTATGGCAATGATTTGAACATAGTGTTCATTTTAGAGACACAATAATTCAATCTGACAAGGGACAACTTCAATTGAAACTTTCTAAAGTAGCTAAAAAAAAAGGAAAAAATAAAAAATGAGAAAAAAATTAAAATTAACAAAAAAATAAAAAGAAAAGAAAATAGTACAGCCAGAAGGGGAAAATGGTGAGAAAAGATTATTAGACTGCCTCCTGCACCTCCCTCCCCTTAATCAGTAGTATTGTTTATGTGTATTTCATTCATTAGAAGAAGAGAAGCTGAGTTCTGGGTAATTAAAACAAATAATAAATCTGAGCTTTCTCATTCTTTTATGTCAGTTTGGAAGAACATCACTGAAGAAATGTCCCCTGAAAAGGATTGCTCTATAAATGTCATCATATTAAAAATATGACAAGAAAAAGCTGAAGTGTTTGGGCAAAAAAATCATGCTACATATGTTTGAGCAGTCCTATATACTCATTTCTGTGTGCAGTGCATGTGCTTTTCAGCAAGATTGGGTCAATTTCTTCTTATTTTGATAATTAAAGCTAGATGAATCTCCGATCACGCGCGGTCGGAATTTATGCCTCCGCCATCATCAGACTGACAATGTATGGCATACATGTACACTTTAAAAAGGATTGGTCCATCAAAATTACAAGTCTTTTCACTTCAAAAGCACAGGAGACAGAAAAAAATTATTTCATTTTATTTTCAAATAAAAAACTTAATTACCATTGATGACTTACAATCATCAAATACACCACGGAAATAGATATTTTATAGCAAATAGACCACTGTCCCCTTGAAATTTCTAAAATAGGTAGGCCTAGACTCCATACATCACAAACCATTTTTATGTATATAATGAACTCTATGACCTTTGACCTTGAGACCCTAAAATCTAATCAGTTCATCGTCCCTCCCATATGCAAACATGGGCCAGGTTAGAAGCTGATCTGTCAAACAGTTCTTCAGTTATTGCGAGAACTAACCATTTTTATGTACATAATTACCTCTGTGACCTTTGACCTTGAGACCCTAATATCTAATCAGTTCATCGTCCCTCCCATAAGAATACATGGGCCAAGTTAGAAGTTGATCCGCCAAACAGTTCCTAAGTTATCACAAGAACGAACTATTTTTATGTATATAATGACCTCTATGACCTTTGACCTTTGACCTTGACACCCCAAAATCTAATCAGTTCATCGTCCCTACCATATGCATACATAGGCCAAGTTACAAACTGATCCGGCAAACGGTTTTGAAGTTATCGCGAGAACGAACCATTTTTATGTATATAATGACCTCTATGACCTTTGACCTTGAGACCCCAAAATCTAATCAGTTCATCGTCCCTCCCATATGCATACATGGTCCAAGTTACAAACTGATCCGGTTTTGAAGTTATCGCGAGAACGAAAAGGGGACGGACGGACGACCCGAAAACATAAAACCCACAGTATACTGTAAAACCAGAAACTTTGACACCCAATTCTGCAGCAAGCAATTTTCACAAATCACAATAATTCCATGTTGCTTCAATTGTGATTTGATTATTTCGAGGCTTGAAACTTTCTCGAATCTCGACCACTCACGAAATTCGCTAAAGTTTCATGCATGAGAACTTTTCTGGTTTTACAGTACACCAATTCTTGTGCAGACATGATCAACCTTTCCAAATTGCTTTGAGACAGTTTCTTTCACAATGTTATTGCACAATCAGAACTCAACTTTATGTTTTAGATTGGTCCCCCCCCCCCCCTCCCTCAATGTCTTGACCCATGTCAAGTCACTATCCAAAGAATACCTGTTTGCCTGCCTGAATGTGCGCCTTGGGCCTATTCTTTTTTAAACATCTATTAATAAATAGAAACAATTACAAAGAGATAAGAAGGAGCTCTAAAATTACAATAATTGTGAAGTTGTAATAAGCCTTCAGTCTAGACAGGTAAGAATAGAGTCTTAAAATGGATCTTAATGTTTCCTGCTTCAATTCTCACTTCTCACAATGACAAGGTGAAAATAATTCACAAGGGACACATAATAAGACTGAAAGCTATAGCTAATACAGGAAGCAGCAGGCAGGTAGCTGGGTAGCATACATGAGACACACTATTAAACTGGCTATCAAAGAGAGCAAGAAAAACAAAGTTCAAGTAAGAGACAACGAGAGAATAAGAAAGAGAGAGAGAGATAGAGAGAGGGGGGGGGGGAGAGAGAGAGGGGGGGGGGGGGAGAGAGAGAGAGAGAGAGAGATAGAGGGGAGAGGGAGAAAGAAAGAGAGAGGGGGGGGGAGGCAAATTCACATTTTCAAAACAATCAGGTGTTTACTTTATACTCATATAAAGTTGAAGTCGGAGGGATAGTATGAATTTAGTCCATCAAAACCTTCCTAAAATAGAACCCAAACTGTACCTTTACTTTGACAATCAATCTGTAATTGGTAAATAGTTACTTTTTTGTGATTGCTATGAACAGCGAACAGACATTTTGCTCCAGCAATAAATCTCTTGAGGCTTGAGTTCATCAAAGATATAAGGTTAGAGTTAGCCTAATTGGATTTTAGGATGGGTTAAGGGTTAAATGGCAATCCAACCTTGGTAAGGAGATGATTTGAGTGAACGTAGAAAAATATGTAAAACAGGTGGTGAAAGTCTGAAAGAAATCGGACAAGGAATAAGAGAGTTATGGATGTTTGAAAAATGAGATCATTACATCTACAAGAATCTCAAACTGGCAATTTGTGAGTCGATTGTGACATACTTGTGGACAATTCTCCCGTCTGTCGTACACAAAAATATCATTAATTTGTAAAATCAGCACTGATTTTCTTATTTACTATATAAATCTATATACCTACCTATTATGCCTGTAGTCTTGACTACGGGACCCCTTCGAGAATTATCACACATGTGTCACAATATTGTGCGCACCCCCCGTAATCCTATTGTCCCCTTTGCCACTCACGCGCGTCAATACGCTACGGCCATCTTCCTCTTTTGCGAGCAACCCCAAGAAGAAACATGTTGCTTGCAAGGAGCGGGGAAGGAGGGAGGGTCATAGGTAGGTATATAGATTTATATAGTAAATAAGAAAATCAGTGCTGATTTTACAAATTTACTGCAATAAATCATATATACCTACCTATTATGCCAGACCAGCGCCAACTCAAAGACCGGGAGGCATGTTTCGAGCAAAGGAAATAGGATTACACCAAAGACTACAAAGAAGACACAGCGGCCTTCAAGGTGGCTGACGCAAACAAAGCTTCACCTGCGGGAATATCCCTAAGGTAGCAAGAAATGAAGGAATTGGGCGAACGCCAATAAGCAGCCTTCAAAATATCAACAAGCGCCACACCTTGAAACAGAGCCCAAGAAGTGCTGACACTACGAGTATCATGAGCACGAGGCTTACTGTCGGATAAAAGAGCCTCTGTGCCAGCGGCCCTAATAGCTTCAACGATCCATCTAGAAATGGAATCAAGAGAGGCAGGAGAAAAAGGCTCTCTAGTGATCAGGAACAACTGATCATCCTTACGATAAGACTTAGTCTTATCAATATACCATTTGAGAGCCCTAACAGGACACCAAACTTTGTCCTCACGCACCGAAGAAAGGTCAGAAAGCGGACAAAGAAAAATCTCAACAGGACCGGAGGTAGCTGTCTGATTCTTGGCAACGAAAGAAGCCCTAGGAATCAATCTAACACCTTTTCTCTCCCAGCGAACATGACCAGGAGTAAGACAGAGAGCATGAAGAGTACTGCGCCTCTGCCCAGAGGCAATAGCTACCAAAAAGAGCGTCTTAACCGTAAGATGATGAAGCGAAGCTTCACCTAACGGTTCAAAAGGAGGTTTCGCCAAGGCCTCCAGGACCTTAGGCAGACTCCAAGACGGCACTAACTTAGAAAACGAAGGTCGTTTCAGAAAGAACGAACGAATCAAACCGCTTAGTAGCGGGGAATTGGAAATCCCCGAACCATCCGAAAAACCCGAATGAATGGCCCCGACCGCCGAACGGTAGCCTCGGATAGTAGAAATAGATCTCCCTTTGTCAAATAACGAGATTAAGAAATCCGCAATTGAACCAATAGGAGCCTTAGAAGGGGTTTGATTTCTCTCTTTGCACCAAAGGAAAAAGACCGAGAGACGGGAATTGTAAATTTCCCTAGTAGAAACCCTACGACTGGACATTAAAAAGTCCGCAGCTCTATCAGAGAGACCCGACTGTCTTGCAGATTCCCTGACAGGGGCCAAGCAGTCAAATGAAGAGATTCCGGATTGTGGTGAAGAATCCCCGATAGGGGCTGTAACACCAGATCCGCTCTTAACGGGAGAACTAACGGTTGAGCCCTTAGAAGGCTCATAAGTTCCGGAAACCAATTCCTCCTGGGCCAAAAGGGAGCTATTACAAGCACCCTCGCCCGATCTTCCCTGATTTTCCGCAAGACACGCGGAATCAGTTGGAAGGGAGGAAAGGCGAATCCCTGAAGGTTCTCCCAGCTGAGGGAGAAAGCATCGAGAGCCCATGCTCCCTGATCGCGAACACGGGAGCAATACTTCGGCAGCTGGTGATTTAGCACCGACGCAAATAGATCCACTTCCAGTGGACCTAGGCAACTGCGAATGCGGCAAAATACCTCCGGATGGAGCATCCATTCCGATGGAAGATACCTGCCCCGGGACAGAAAATCCGCAATGAGGTTTTCCCGACCGGGGATGAAAGAGGCCACGGGTGTGATTGCCATGCGACGACACCACCTCCACAGCTGAGCTGCTAGGGCATTCAGGGCAACCGAACGAGTGCCTCCCTGCCGATTGATATATGCCGCCACAGTAACATTGTCCGTGAGAATCAGAACCGAACGACTGAGAAGTCGACTTCTGAAATGGAGCAAGGTCAACAGAACTGCCATAAACTCCAGGACATTGATATGAGGAAGAGTCCCAAGATGAGACCAATCCCCCGCAACCGTGCTGCCGTTGCAGTGTCCTCCCCACCCCAACCGAGAGGCGTCCGTCGAAACCGATATCGACGGAAGAGGGGCAGAGAAGGACCTGCCTCGCGCGAGAAACACCTCGCTCGTCCAACAAGCGAGAAGAGACTTGATCTTTACTGGTACTGGAATCCAGACCAAAAGAGAGTCTTTTCCCGGCTTGAAGAACCTGAGGAGATGTCTCTGAAAGGGTCTCATGAGGAGCCGGCAGTCCTCTAAAACATCGACTAGACTGGCTAGATAACCTAGAAACTGAAGCCACTGTCTGGCCGAGACTCTTCTGGCCAGCAAGAGCTTGCGAGCCGCAGAGACAATGGTGAGAATCCTGTCTCGACTGGGCCGAGCTAACTGATTCCTTATGTCTAACACCGCCCCCAGAAAAACTGGGCTGCGAGTGGGGACTAACTCTGACTTTTCCCAATTTATTAGGAAACCTAAGTCTTGAGTAAGAGAGACGAGCAAACGAGTCTCGTCCAACAAACGATCGCGCGACTCCGCAAGGAGAAGCCAATCGTCCAGGTAACAAAACAACCGCAGGCCGCGACGCCTCAGAAAGGCCGCTAGCACCGCTACAACTTGAGTAAAAACCCGAGGGGCCGGGCGCAGCCCGAAGGGAAGAGCCCGAAAACGATAAGTCTCCGAGAGGAAGTAGAACCCCAGAAGATCGCGAGATGCGCGATGAATGGGAATGTGAAAGTACGCGTCCTTGAGATCTATCGAGACCGCGTAGTCTTCCCTTTTTATCAACGGAAGAATGGAGGCAAGAGTCTCCATCCGAAAATGAACCGGAGGAATAAATTTGTTTATCCTTTTTAGGTTCAGTATCAAACGAAGTTTTCCCGAGCGCTTGGGAATAACAAATATTGGAGAAAGGGAAAGAGACGGCCTGTCTCTTACCCTTTCTATAGCCCTCTTTTCCAGAAGAGACTCGATCTCCTTTGAAGCATGAGATCGAGACAGGGCAGACATGGGAGGTGACCGAATTCTTATAGCCCCTCCGGGGAGCGAATCGCAAAGATCTATGAAGAATCCGTCTCGCACGACGGAGAGAACAAACGCGTCCCCGGAGATGGCCTCCCAAGCGGGGAGAAACGCGTGAAGACGGCCACCTACCACATTCGGTTGAACAAGCGCTCGGGGAAAAACATCAAAACCCAGGCTTGGCCTTCTGCGAAGCCATCGCCTTACCACGAGTACCTCTCGAAATGCCCCTGCCACGACTCCCTCTCCCACGAGAAGGAGCTGGCTGTGGCTCAGGAGGCGGGACCCTAAACACGCGACTGCGTTGACCCGAAACGGGACCAGCAGGTCTACGCTGAACAGGGGCCCGCGTTGGCTTAGAGCTAGTGTGAAACTGCTTAGTCATATCCGAGATCTGCTTACGCGCATCGATCTCTCTCTGAAAAACCGTAGCGAATTTACCACCAAAAAGCGAAGGACCCCGAGACGGAACATCTCGGAGAAGTTGAGCAATGCCCGACTCTCTAACACCCAGTGCCGAGAGAGCCGAGGTCCTGCGACGGAACGTAGCCGAAGCAGCTGCGGTGGAAAGCTGCGACCACTGCAGACAAAAAAGAGTATGGAACAGGTCGTCAATAATCAGCTTGTCACCATCGGTAACATTCAACTCCTCCGCCCTGGACCTAAGGTCGGAGAGAAACCCTTGAAACGCCGACAAACGCATCCCCGACCTAACCTGGCTTTCAATATTAGACCAGATCTTATCCTCCGCCTTGAAAGCGGCGGAGGTAAGCGGATTAGTCGCCCGTAAGCGACGACCAACCTCCAAAATCTCAGGAGACAGAGTCTTAGCCTTAAAAAAGCTGTCTTGGTCCTGAGAACAAAAGGCAAAGGCCTTACCCTTGACCGCATTAGAGCGCTTAATCAACAGCGCGGCCTCAATGCGGTCATACTCCAGCTTGAAAACCTCCTCAAGAGCGATACCCTCAGAGGAATCCTGCTGCTTAAATTTCCAACGCGAAGTCGAACCCTGCGCGCGGGTTGACTGAAATTCAGGGAGATATTTGGACAACAAAGCAATCGCTTCTACCCCGCGAAGAGCAAGCGATTGAGACTCCGCCTGCCCAAGCGATTCGGGAACCGAAGCTTGAGAAGCCACATCCGAATCTGGTTCCACCCGAGTGGAATGAGACAAAGGAGCACTAACAAAGGCCTCCGCAGGCAGAGCCCCGCATGGTTCAACAAAAGTCTCCTCGCCCGGCGGAGCCCCAAGGGCCGCGGGAATAGGAGGCACATGCGAATCCGACTCAGACAAAGAGGAATCAATCACAAAAGGCTGATTAGACTCAAGGCGAGATCCCTGAATAGGGACAGAAGTCAGGGTTGAAGTAGCCGGTACAAAGGACCAACCCTGATTCTGAGCAAAAGCCCGCATCATACTGAACATGTCAGCTTGAGAGGAGCTAGCTGGGTTAGCCAGGTCAGACGGGCAAGAGGCCGGCAAAGCCTTGCCACTTTTTGCCTTCTTCTTGGCCTTTTTCTTGGCTGGCTCGACAAAAGTCGTAGCCGAAACCCTTTTCTTAGAACGCTTAATCGGATTCGTTCGGGTCCCCGAAGCCTCTTCGGAAACACAAACCGATCCCTCCGCGGAGGGGCGTTCACTTCCCATAAAGGGATTGGAGCGCTCATGGCGTAAGCCTAGAGAATCGCCCAAATCACCCATATTGGCTAAGCAAGAAGATGCAGTAGCCTTGGGTTGGGAGCTAAAAGCTCCCAGTGCGTGGGCAGACCGAGATGACTCGGTATGTGCCCGATGACTACTAAAGGCGTGTGAACCCGCTATTGAACCGCTCGAAAGCAGCAATAGGGGAGCACTAGTAGTCACGCACTCAGGTGAAAACACCTGTTGCTCCGAAGAGCGTCCATAATTGTTAGCTCGAGCATTCCCATTAGCTGGCAATGTAGACAGCCCAGGAAGTACTCGTTCCCCCATATGGCGTTTGCCGGGGGCTAGGGTTTGAGAACCCAGACCAACATGGACTAAGCCCGTGGGCTGCCCTGCAGTAGTGGGGCGCGTCTCCCCTAACGGATCAGAGCGAGTGAACGCTACCGTACGGGAAACAACAGCCCCCCCCTCTGGTCTCAGCGACCGGGGGATTGGAATCGAGATATCCAAACCACTAGAATCTGACGCCACCCACCCCGAAACCACGGGCTTCGGAGTTGACAATCCCGATTCAGTTAACGCCACCCGTCCCGAAGCCGCAAGCTCCGAGACTGGCAAACTCTGCAAGGAAACACCACTAGGCAACTTACCCTTAGCCCTCCTCCCTCCCCCGTGTACCGCAGTACTCGGGGGAGTTCTGGAAGGCCGAGTCGTCTTGCTAGACGACTCTTCGGAAGAAGCAGGTCTCCTTGACCTAGCTGCTTCTTCTTCCGAATCCATACCACTGCAATAAAACAGACAATAAAGTATACTTTTTTTCAAAATAAGACATACTTCAACTGAATGCAGTAAATAAGGGCAAAATTATTTGGGAGATACGCACTAAAGAAATTTTCACAGCCTAAAAACCGTAAGAATAAACGCCGAACCCGAAGGCTCGGTGACAAACGGAAACACCCGCAAACACGGAAATATCTACGTGGGGCTGACCGTGAAAGAGAAAAATAAATGCCAAGAAAGGGAATCAAAAAATCCCTTGCAATCGGCAAGAGTGACTAATAAAACACAAAGTACTATAATCTAAACGAATATAGGTACCTAAAAGTGCTTAAACTATGTGAAAAAGCGCACCAAAAAGATACTATACGACCTGATTTCAGGAGCGCTGTGACTATACGTCCTAACTCGTCGGGGGCGAGCAAGAAAGAGGAAGATGGCCGTAGCGTATTGACGCGCGTGAGTGGTAAAGGGGACAATAGGATTACGGGGGGTGCGCACAATATTGTGACACATGTGTGATAATTCTCGAAGGGGTCCCGTAGTCAAGACTACAGGCATAATAGGTAGGTATATATGATTTATTGCAGTAAATTTGCTTTTACCCTCAGGCAGTACTCAAAATATATTGGAGATAGCATATTGTTATAAGTCCTCATGAAAAAAAAATACATTTTAGTCATTTCGTGTGTTGGAGCAAATATGGAATTTGTCCGCAACTACATCACAGTTACAATAGCTTTTTGGAAAATTAGAAATTCCCATATGTATAGTGATTACAACTTTAAAAAATTCATTAACTTTCTTTTTGCTTGTTCGATTGCTTTCACACTTTCACCAATCTGCTTCTCTGATTTTTCCTCTTTCTTTCAAATCAACTTGTCATTAAAGGGAAACTTGAGTTCTGGGAAAGGTAAACAATAATTTGTGAGCTTTCTCATTCTTTTTATGTTCGTTTAGAAGATTATCATAGTAGATATGTTCCCCTGAAAAGGATTGCTCTTCATATGCTCTCACATTCACAGTATGACAGGAAACAGCTGAAATGTTTGGGCCGAACATCTGTGTGTAGTTCCCATATACTGTGTGCTTGTGAATTATATATGTTAAGAACAGGAGGAATCTTGTCTACCCATTCATGTAGAGAAAAAAAGTTGCTCGTGTAAAATGTTAAAGAGTGCAGGGCTACAAACATTTGTGTCACTTATTGAACAAATCATAATCTGGTAGGTACCATATGCCCTTTTGTATTCCCGAAGTGACACGATTGTTTATGCCGCATGTACAGTTCACATTATTCATTCTTACGTGCGCTCCATTCACCAGCACGTAAAAAAAAGTATGCACAAACATTCATGTCACTTCATGAAGTAAATGGTTGGCCTTGTAGAGGTCTGTGTCATTTTTTTTTTCAGAATAAAAAAAAACTTGATACTATACTTCATTATGTGATAAATCATGGATAATGAAGGCTAAAAATGAAAAAAAAATTATAATTAAATATTTTAAACGCTGTTTTTTGGCATTCCTGCCACTTCGTGAAATGAACAATGATGTTTCATGAAGATATTTTTAATTTACTTCCGTTGATGTATCGTTATCTTTATGATGATGATCTTGAAGATAGCTTGATTGGACAGACAAGGGAGAAGAAAGAGTATTCCAATGTCTCCATTTTGGAGTGAAAGTGTGAACAAGAATAGACAGCTCACATGAATAGGCCATGTTCATACATGCAATACCATTTACCTTGGATAGGACAATAACTCTTTCACAAACTATACCTTCTCCCATGAAAGAGAAAGAAGAGGTGACAAACTGAAAGATCTGTCTGAACACTTGACCTGTTTTACTTTACCTCTATTCACAGGGAGTGTATGTAAAGACCAGGAATTGGAGGAATAATCAAGAGTGGGAACACTGAGAGGTCCTGGGTTCCATGCCACATCCTTGGACAAGCTGTTTCACCCACATCCTTGGACAAGCTGCTTCACCCACATCCTTGGACAAGCTCTTTCAACCACATCCTTGGACAAGCTCTTTCACCCACATCCTTGGACAAGCTGCTTCACCCACATCCTTGGACAAGCTCTTTCACCCACATCCTTGGACAAGCTGCTTCACCCACATCCTTGGACAAGCTCTTTCACCCACATCCTTGGACAAGCTCTTTCACCCACATCCTTGGACAAGCTCTTTCACCCACATCCTTGGACAAGCTGTTTCACCCACATCTTTGGACAAGCTGTTTCACCCACATTTGTCTCTCTGAACCCAGGTGTATTAGATGGGTACCTAGCAATGTTGGAGTAAGGCACTGAATTGCAGTATCAATACTAATAAGGCTACCCTGGGTAACAAAAGGCCAAATTATACCTTGTACAATTCCTTGTGTGTGTGTGTGTGTGTAATTGGGTTTCCACAGACATGTATTAATCAAATATGATTATGTACGTCTGGGACGGATCTTTATAACATCGACATCCAAAATATGTGACTGACCTTCGAACTTGGGTCTGACCCGGCAGAGTTTACATTTAGTCACTAAGTCTCCAGAAGGTCTGTTAAGTGTTATTGACACATTTTCAGTACAGTACACAAACATCAATTTCCTGCATGAAGAATTTACTGTATTTGATTCTAGGAATACATTTAAAGTCATAACGGTAAACAATAATACATGTATTTTTGATAAACTAACATTTTCCTAGAGAATAAAAGACTATGTGAACAAAGCTGTGCCATAGATCGAGGTGCGTATATACGGCCTCACTGACTAATACATCTGCTAGTTCAACCAAAGTTCATTCTTACAACTATATCTCCCGAAAAGCTATTTATCTGTCAATTTGGTAGAAATCATATTGTCGACAGAGAAGCCAACTTTCACCAATTATGACATACCACAAAAGCTTTTTAAAGCAATGAGGTTCAACAGTGGGTAAAGCAGGGGTATCTGAAGGGGGGACGTATCACGCTATCTCATAGATTAGCTGAATTTGAAGCTTGACTCTGAATTGACCAAAAAGTGACACTAAAGATGTTCTCTCTACTTTACTATATAGAAAGTTGTGGTTTTAATGGAGTAATATATTAGCATACTATTTGGTATTAATGGAGTAATATATTAGCATACTATTTGGGCAAGCAGAGCAGTGAATCTTTACATATTATCATCCCAAATGAGGCAATTACAAGCTGCCCAGTTGGAGTAAAATCATGCTTTTGAAATCCCTTTTTTAATTAAACATACCAGTACCAGTCATGATGATGATAGCAACATCATTAATGCAGCAATGAAAGTAATGACAATCCTGGTAATGTTCAGTTATTAAAAACTATTACTTCCATGCTATCTTCACAGGATGAAAAGAGGTCTAACCCAAAACCCAACATAAAACCTAGTTGATATCCAATTATTATATCATAGTACTTCTTAAGCCATCACATTACATTAAGATGTAACTTTGAACGTGATGTTTCTGCTTGGAAATATACTAATTACAAGGAGGAAAGGAATAAAGTCTATAGACATAAGCCTGTATATAAATTGAATCAAAATTAAAGTGAACTTTGCAGGAGAGGTGTTACACATTTGAGATCAAACCTATCTATGAATTCATGAAAGTACAGACACATCTGCCCATCAGAATAAGACCCTGAACTATAGCTGAACTTTAACTTAAAATCTGAGGTCACCCAGCCCACAAGACCTGAATTTAGCACCTCTTCAATCTTTTTATAAAATCATACTAAATCTAAATGTGAGTTCTGTAATAAGGTAGAGTATGAATCATGGTGTATGCTATCAACGTTAGCTCTCTTTACCCTCATAGAACAGCCTCAAATGTCTGTCTCTTATCTCACAAAGTGATCACAAAGACAACCACCTTCAACATACTCTAGTCATTTGGGACAGACAAAAAGAACAATGATAAAGAACAATTCTCATGTTCGCATAAAGGCTGCTCCTATGAAAATAAATTCATTTCATCACTTTTACTATAGATTTTTAATTCTTGCTTTGTTTTTAACCTAGTGAATATTAAATTCTCTCATTTTCTAGGGTTACAGGAAACATCACATCGCCATGATGGGCAGTGCGTCAAAACACAACCTGTTTCCACAGAGCCTGTTAGAGCCACTGAATACATTTCATAAAATAAATTATGGCCAGCTTATTCCTCCCTCTGTCTCCATTTTATCCCTATGTCTGCCAAACGGCTCATCTCTCATTGTTCCCTGTCGCTGCTTCTCACCTTCTGTCTCTCTCCAAATCCCTGTTTACCCCTCGCAACTAGTCTACCTTCAAACATTTCCTCAAGATGCATCCATCAAAATCAACTTATTGCAAAAACTCATCATCAATTTGGTCTGAAATTAAATCAGCTAAAAAAATTCTGCACAAACTATTCAAACGAATATCGTTTCTGGTCATACTGTAAATTCAGCGAGTATAAAGTCCAATGTTTGTTGGTTTATAATCTCCTCTAAGGATTCTTCACCTTCAATTCAAGTTATGTTTGTTTGATTTCATCATCAAATTTAAACTGAAATGGAACCAATATGAAGGGTCAATTCTAGAATAACTATAAGGGACCATATTGCTCTAGTTGCGTCAACATATTTTTGTTCTTTTTTTATTTTGATCAATCTTTCTCATCTTCCGAGCTTGTCTGACGATACATTGCAGGGGTCATCTGTATCTATCTTTAGAGCACAGGTATGAAATCCTATGCTGGACACTGGAAACCACCTTAAATACCCGACACTACAATTTAACACGACATATAAAGCGTAGTGCAAGTCAAAACCCACACTTCAGGGAATAGACATAGGGGCCAACTTCCCAATTATTACATATAATGGACACATAAAATAATTTCAATGCACAGTGCATTCTTTGGACAGTTTGTTGTAACATATGTGAATCAGGCTTTACAAGGTCATCAATATCTCCCTGTAGAACAGAGATATGAAATCCAAAGCTTGGCTTGGCCATGAAAGGTGACTCTTGAAGACAATTACAGGCCAACTAACTCCCCTCTTATCATATCTGATGGGGTTTGCAAACTATGGCATGACGCAACGTAAGGTGTCATGTTCCTTCACCAAGGAGCTACATGTAACTGTCTGTTCTAGATTGCACAGGGACTGGTCTACCGATGATAGCTGGCAGTTGGCCATGCTCATCAAAACCCAATGATATCATGGTTTAGAGTGATAACTACAGACGTTTTGTCCTCTGAGAGCCAGAAGAGTCTTTAAATGATTCCCTCTTTGTTGCGTATGTACCCTCTCTAACCCTCCTCCATATCTTTGCACTTATCTCCTATCTCTGAACCCTTTTAATCTATCTTTCATATTGTATTCTCCTTTTGTATTCTTCTATATATCTTTCCTTCAATCCATTTAGTTTCCTCTTTATGCTTCAATAGCTGTTTCTGAAAAGCATTACATGCCCATGCTTTGATCATAGTCCTATTTGTCAGGATAAGATTACATCGTATATACACAGAAATGACAACAAAAAAAATACTTCCAGAGAATATGAATAGAAAGTGCAATAAGATGTATATACATGTACATGTACTTATCTGTTTGATTTGGCCTATCAAATTAATATATCTTCTTTCTTTTTTTATGTTCTATCCTACTTATGTTGTACTTTTGCATGTGTAAGGACTTTATGCAATTTCAATAATCTTTTGCACTAGTGGGCCTTGAGCATTTGATTTCAAGAGGATTTGGTGCCTTTTAAATTATTATATATTTTTATAGGGAACAGACCTGCTTCTGCCAAAGGGATGTTATGTTCAAACCTCTATGGAGGTATAAAGACAAGCAGGACAATAATGATACTGATGTCTCACCCTCATTAAACCAGAGGTCTAGACGATGTAACTCCTTAGATGCGGGTTATAAACACACCTAATAACAAACCAGACCAGGTCACAATACTGTCTGTATTGTTTTATTGGATAGGAGAGTTTTCAATATGAATAAGAGAGCAAGTTGTTCTCCTAGAGAGATGTCATAAGATGGAAACCACTTGCATAGGCTTTAGAACCTGATGTCACACCAAATGAAACAAATGTGAATAAAAAAACAACAAATCAACTTACCTCATTGTTGGTAGACATCGGTTCCATCTCACTAGCTCCCTCTTTGGCCCAGCTGATTAAGGTGGCTAGGCAACCGGTAGGGTTATCTCTCAAATGGAGATGGGACAGGAGATATGATGTGACATGCAGGAGTAGACAGGGGTGTAGATCCCACAACACAAGATCTAATCAATTCAAGCAGAATAAGAATCAGTGATGTAACATTTGCTCAAGTGCCAATGCTCCAGGCTTAATGTTAGGGTTAGGGTCACAATTGGGTTTTAGGTTAGGGTTAGGTTTAGGGTCACAATTGGGTTTTAGGTTAGGGTTAGGGTCACAATTGGGTTTTTGGTTAGGGTTAGGTTTAGGGTCACAATTGGGTTTTAGGTTAGGGTTAGGGTTAGGGTCACAATTGGGTTTTTGGTTAGGGTTAGGGTTAGGGTCACAATTGGGTTTTTGGTTAGGGTTAGGGTCACAATTGGGTTTTTGGTTAGGGTTAGGGTTAGGGTCACAATTGGGTTTTTGGTTAGGGTTAGGGTTAGGGTCACAATTGGGTTTTAGGTTAGGGTTAGGGTTAGGGTTAGGGTCACAATTGGGTTTTTGGTTAGGGTTAGGGTTAGGGTCACAATTGGGTTTTAGGTTAGGGTTAGGGTTAGGGTCACAATTGGGTTTTAGGTTAGGGTTAGGGTCACAATTGGGTTTTTGGTTAGGGTTAGGGTTAGGGTCACAATTGGGTTTTTGGTTAGGGTTAGGGTTAGGGTCACAATTGGGTTTTAGGTTAGGGTTAGGGTTAGGGTCACAATTGGGTTTTTGGTTAGGGTCACAATTGGGTTTTAGGTTAGGGTTAGGGTCACAATTGGGTTTTTGGTTAGGGTTAGGGTTAGGGTCACAATTGGGTTTTAGGTTAGGGTTAGGGTCACAATTGGGTTTTTGGTTAGGGTTAGGGTCACAATTGGGTTTTTGGTTAGGGTTAGGGTCACAATTTGGTTTTTGGTTAGGGTTAGGGTTAGGGTCACAATTGGGTTTTATGTTAGGGTTAGGGTTAGGGTCACAATTGGGTTTTTGGTTAGGGTTAGGGTTAGGGTCACAATTGGGTTTTAGGTCAAGCTAACGTGTACTAAAATAAGCTTAAATAAGCATGCACTGCCCATTCGCGCGCTTTAAACACATGTGCACACCCAGGAGGGGGTTTACGTAATGGTTTAAACCTCTTTTGTGACTTCTTTTGAACCGATGTGTTGGCTCAGTCAGTAGAGCGTCCGCCTCACTATCGGGAGGTCGTGGGTTCGAACCTCGGCCGCGTCATACCAAAAGACGTTAAAAGATGGGAGTTGCTGCTACCTTGTTTGGCGTTCAACAATTGAAAGGATAGAGCAACGTCGATCTGGCGCTGCACAGTGGCTGCCGGGCCCACGATCAATTGGGCAAAAAGAATTTTCATTTCGGTTAATAAAATTTGGAATGGACTATAATTGGATTATTAGGTGATCTGTGATAGTGACAGATCACCTATTATATTCGTCAGAATTTTCTTTATTAGGTGATCTGTCGTAGTCGACAGATCACCTCTTATATTCGTCAGAATTTTCTTTCTTTATTTCTTTATTATTATTATTTATTTATTTATTTTTATTTTCTACCACTTTCTTGTTGCAACGAAATCTCAAAAACTTCTCAGTCAATTTTCATCACATTTCTATCAGTCATCAGGTCATATAAGGTCAAGCTCCAAAATCTTTTTCCAGGTCATTAGGTCATCATGACGTCATCCAGGCGCCATTTTGTGAAATCACATTATCAATCATATCTTCATAACGAGTCATCAAAAATGAACCATATTTGACACACATGAACTTCAGGTCAAGGGTCAACATAAAGTGTCATCAAAATCCGCGCACGCATCATGACGCGCACGTACGCGCGCGTCAAAATTTAAAAATGCTCAAAATCACTTTTTAATCAAATTAGAGTATGGGTCAGGACATTTTAAGCATTTTAAAATTTTCCGTCCGTGCGCGTCCGTGTGCGCGTTATGCGCGCGCGCAGCGCGTACATAACGTAAAAACGCCGTTTTTTCGCATGGTTTGTCTTCCTGACACTGTTCTTGACAATTTCCAACTATTTACAGTCATTTTTGACCTTCCATAATGCCACACGCGTGCGTCAAAGTTTCAAATTCGTGCGCGCGTCAATGGCCATTCTAATGTAAAAAGTGGTAAAAACATGCCTATCTAAAATCCGCCATAGCTCGTCAGAATGCGTGGAAACCCCCCAATTTCTTTACATATTCTGAAAGCCTGTGAGTTGTAGATTTGAATTCATGCAGAATTTTTGCCGATCTCATGTTTTGACGTCATATTTGCATATGAACTCAAAAAAATGATTTTGAAAAAATGACGTCATCATTTTTGTATTCATTTGATAATAATTCAGTAATAGGTGGTCGATTTTCTTCCAAATTTTGATATGTTATAGCTGAGACAATTCTCTACAACAATAGTCACCACCTTTTTTCATTTTGATGACGTCATCACAGTGAAATTTTCAATTAAAAACGACATGTCAGAATTTCCCCTATTTGCGTGTTATGTCTATGGAAGATGATTTTTTTTCGAATCATGAATCTACATGACATCGTTCTCTGAGCAGTATCTCAGTTATTTTTAGTCTATTTCCTTCCAGATTTTAATATGTTGTAGCCTGATAAATACTCTTTCTATGAGGGTTCGGTTTTTTTAATCTGACATCGGGATCATTGTCAATTTTAAACTACAAAATGTGATTTGAGAATCCCGTTTTTCGTTTACGTGTTATCTCTATGGGAAATGTTTTGGTCTATTGGTCAAAGCACTTGCCTCCCATGCAGGTGACCCAGGTTCGATCCCCGGTGGGTCCATAATTTTTTTTTTTTTTTTTTTGCTTGTTTTTGCTTGTCATTTTACCATCCTCTTCGACTATTATAACATAAACAATCACAAATCATGTAATAAACTGCCTTATTTTCCATGTTATGTCTATTGGAAAGTAATGTGCAGTAGTTTGTGTACAACCCTATGGAAATTTTGATTCCCTGTGGTGTATTAGAGCTATGGGGTTTATCTCCCAAGTATCCTGCAATATCAAATCGTCCTATTTGATATCACAATTTCTCAAAATTGGCTTAGTCAATTATCTTCAAATTTTTGTCAGTCATCAGTCCTAATAAGGTCAAGTTCCCGCATCTTTTTCAAGGTCATCAGATTATTGTGACGTCATCCAGGCACCATTTTGTAAAAATCACTGTCATGATCACTGTCATGATATTCATGATGATGATTATTATCATCAACATCATTATCATCATCACTGTCATGATAATATAATGATCATCATCATGATTATCATCAACATCATTATCATTACTGTCATGATGATATTCATAATAATGATGATGATGATTATCATCATTATCATCATCACTGTCATGATATCCACCAATCATCCAAAATTCATTTAACACACTTTATGCCCCATTGAAACAAAGGGGGCGCTATTTCACTAAGGTAGGTAGTAGAGCCTACGAATTGAAAATGCTAGGAAAAGGCTGAAATCATAAAAATCGTGAATAGATTCATTATAATTAATCTCATCGTGATATCAACCTCATCCTTCACATTATCATTTTGTCATTCGTCTTCGTCAAAAATATTAAGATCAATAGACAGATCACCTAATTCGTCTCAGTGACGAATTAAATGTCTAGTTTATTTTTATTTTCTACCACTTTCTTGTTGCAACGAAATCTCAAAAACTTCTCAGTCAATTGTCATCACATTTCTATCAGTCATCAGGTCATATAAGGTCAAGCTCCAAAATCTTTTTCAAGGTCATTAGGTCATCATGACGTCATCCAGGCGCCATTTTGTGAAATCACATTATCAATCATATCTTCATAACGAGTCATCAAAAATGAACCATATTTGACACACATGACTTTCAGGTCAAGGGTCAACATAAAATGTCATCAAAATCCGCGCACGCATCATGACGCGCACGTACGCGCGCGTCAAAATTTAGAAATGCTCAAAATCACTTTTTAATCAAATTAGAGTATGGTTCAGGACATTTTAAGCATTTAAAAATTTTCCGTCCGTGCGCGTCCGTGTGCGCGTTATGCGCGCGCGCAGCGCGTACATAACGTAAAAACGCCGTTTTTTCGCATGGTTTGTCTTCCTGACACTGTTCTTGACAATTTCCAACTATTTACAGTCATTCTCGACCTTCCATAATGCCACACGCGTGCGTCAAAGTTTCAAATTCGTGCGCGCGTCAATGTGAATTCTAATGTAAAAAGTGGTAAAAACATGCCTATCTAGAATCCGCCATAGCTCGTCAGAATGCGTGGAAACCCCCCAATTTCTTTACACAATCTGAAAGCCTGGGAGTTGTAGATCTGAATTCATGCAGAATTTTTGCCGATCGCATGGTCTGACGTCATCATATTTGCATATGAACTCAAAAAAATGATTTTGAAAAAATGACGTCATCATTTTTGTATTCATTTGATAATATTTCAGTAATAAGTGGTCAATTTTCTTCCAAATTTTGATATGTTATAGCTGAGACAATTGTCTACAAGATCAGTTACCACCATTTTTCATTTTGATGACGTCATCACAGTGAAATTTTCAATTAAATACGACATGTCAGAATTTCCCCTATTTGCGTGTTATGTCTATGGAAGATGATTTTTTTTCGAATCATGAATCTACATGACATCGTTCTCTGAGCAGTATCTCAGTTATTTTTGGTCTATTTCCTTCCAGATTTTAATATGTTGTAGCCTGATACATTCTCTTTCTATGAGGGTTCGGTTTTTTTAATCTGATGTCGAGATCATTGTCAATTTTAAACTACAAAATGTGATTTGAGAATCCCGTTTTTCGTTTACGTGTTATCTCTATGGGAAATATTTTGGTATATTGGTCAAAGCACTTGACTCCCATTCCGGTGACCCAGGTTCGATCCCCGGTGGGTCCATAAATTTTTATTTTTTTTTTGCTTCTTTTTGCCTGTCATTTTACCATCCTCTTCGACTATTATAACATAAACAATCACAAACCATGCAATAAACTGCCTTATTTTCCGTGTTATATCTATTAGAAAGTAGTGTGTACAACCCTATGGAAATTGTGATTCCCTGTAGTGTATTAGAGCTATGGGGTTTATCTCCAAAGTATCCTGCAATATCAAATAGTCCTATTTGATATCACAATTTCTCAGAATTGGCTTAGTCAATTATCTTCAAATTTTTGTCAGTCATCAGTCCTAATAAGGTCAATTTCCCGCATCTTTTTCAAGGTCATGAGATTATTGTGACGTCATCCAGGCGCCATTTTGTAAAGATCAACTTATGATCGTATCTTCTTCACGAAATGTCATCTCTCTTTCATATTTGGCATGGCTAAGGTCAATGTCACTTCAGTCATGGTCATCACCATTATCATTATCATCATCATTATTATCATCAACATCAATATCATCATCACTGAGATGATATTCATGATGATGATGATTATCATCAGCATCATTATCATCACCATCAATCATCATCATTATCACCATCATAATCATCATTATCATCGTCATTATATTATCATCATTATCATCATTATCATCATCATCATCATCATCATCGTCATGATGATATTCATGATGATCATGATGATTATCAACATCATTATCATCATCACTGTCATGATATCCACGAATCATCCAAAATTCATGTTCACACACTCTATGCCCCATTGAAACAAAGGGGGCGCTATTTCACTAAAATAGGTAGTAGAGCCTACGAATTGAAAATGCTAGGAAAAGGCTGAAATCATAAAAATTGTGAATAGATTCATTATAATTACCGATATCAACGTCATGTTTCACATTATCATTTTGTCATTCGTCTTCGTCAAAAATATCAAGATCAAAAGACAGATCACCTAATTCGTCTCCAGTGACGAATTAAATTTCTAGTTATTATTATTATATTATTATTATTATTATTATTATTATTATTATTATTATTATTATTATTATTATTATATTATTATTTATTATTACTATTATTATAAATATCTTTTTCGAGAAGTAGACAATAATTGTCTTTCTCATACCAGTTAAATATTTCAGATGTGGAATATAAAGCAAATACATTATGTATCCCTCGGTCAATATCTGACCGCGTATAGCGGCCACCAATATCGAGTCGAGCCGTAGCTTCATGCACAAAAAGTAGTTTTTGCCATAAAAAGTTAGGCATAACAAAGCCGCGATGTGTTTACCGAGTCCTAGCTCAGTCACACTCTCGCACAAACGTCCTGAATAGATTCTGCAATGGCCAAGAAGATCTAAAAGTTTTACCACATTGCCGACTAATTAGAGATTAAAAGTCTTTTTAGTAAGAATTAAGCACTAGTATTGTTCGTTTACATAATCTTCGCACCATCCAGCTGCGATCTCCTGCACCTGTATTGTTCTCTTAAGCTAGCTATCACGGTCGGCATTGATAGCGATCGCCATTGTGCAATAGCACAGGCTCGTACACTTCAATATTAATTTATATTTTTTTAAAGATTTATAAAAAAAAAATTAAAGGGTTAAAGCTATCGACAAAAATTATAAAAGAGTGATTTTCTTTTAGAAAGTGAAAATAATAAAATACTACCCAGCTATTATTTTTTTAAGGATCAATACTAACGATTTCATGTACAAAATTGTCCTGCTGAAAAACAGCAGGAAAACTCATCCACCAGCGATCCATTGCATTGTCGACGTTCGCACTTTCGACGAATCAAGCGAGCACCTTCTATCGCCTGTTCTCAAAAACAGTTAAAACTTCTTTTAAACCATTCAAAAGGCAAATATTTATTGAATGAAAATTGATTGCATGATTTTATTCAAAAGATAAACTTATTATTGTAATTTTTTGACAAGAAGCAAAAGCATGATTAGACATCGTTTTTAGACTATAAAAATCAAGAACAGCAGTCTACCGTGGGCGACTACGTACGTGGTAATTTGAGGGAAAATTCATTTTAGAGAGATTGCTTGTATATCTATTGCTTTTCTCATTTATTGACAACAAAGCACATTATTTTGGCATTTTATATATCATATGACATGTTATACGTCAAAACTGTAGATCTATAGGAGTATAGCTTGTTTTCCTAAGTGATATATAATATATGGATACATGTACATTATAAGTGATGTTGCGTGTATGTGCAAAAATTAAAAAATGGCCGCCGACCTGTCTATAGCGGCCACTTTTTCAGTTTCCCTTTGGTGGCCGCTATAGACAGGTTTGACTGTAATCACCTTTTGGTTTCAGGCGATGAGACGTACTATCACTTCCTCGGCGATCTGAATGTATACGCTATCTTTCCTCAGCTTCGCTTCGGAAAGATAGCTACATTCAGATCGCCTCGGAAGTGATAGTATGTCCCATCACCTTCACCAACGGTAATTATTTGCTTACTATTCACATCTTTGTATTCTATTCAAAGAAAAAAGGACTATACTACATAGTAATGATGGATGTATCAGACCCCGGGTTTGATATTATCTTTATAAAGTGTTACTTTGAGCAATGGTCTATAAAAAAAATCATCAAATTAAACAAACATAGTACCTACCAATTTTATCACTGAGCAAGATGCTGTAGACACGTCTGTAGGTTTCTGCCAATGCTTTCATGGTATCCGTGGTAACAGGCCCCTCCTTCAAGCCTAGTAGTACTGACCAATCAGATGTGGGTTGGGTACCTTTCATCTTGAATGATTCAAGAAGTCAGACTATGGTCTATAAATGACTAGTATCAAACACAATACTTCATTAGAAAACAAAAAAGGTGTACCCTTCACTGAAGCAAGTGGAAATTAAAGATTATCCAAATCTACTTTAATAAAATATGAATTTTAAGTTTATATTACAATTGTCATCACCATTTTGACTGCTATTAATATCAAAATACATGTATAACCACTCTTATATCCCTTACTTCTAACAGTTGGAACCCCACCCCAACAAACAAACAAAAAAAACCCAACCTACCATTACCTAATGGGATACCATAAACTAATATCATCATCCATAGCTACCAGTATCAAATAGTCTTTACAAACTTTCTTAAGTACGGCATGCAAAATATATAAAGTAGAAAAGATATAATTTAAGAAAAATAATTCCTTTATTTTTGTTTATAAGACCACCTAATTGCACCAGTGAAAACACAGTTTCATATATGCAGCACTTTGAAAGACATTCTTTATTACCTTTAAAGATAAAATTGAGTTCCTTTCATGCAACTACATTGTGAAAGAAACTGTCTCAAAGCAATTGGGAAAGGTTGGTCAAGTCTAAATAATTGTTTTATCTTGTGAGGATTTGGAATCATCAAAATGAAAAGAAATTGACCCAATCTCGCTGAAAAGCACATGTACTGCACAAAGAAATTGGTATATGGGACTGCGCAAACAAGTGGCATGAATGTTCAACCCAAACACTTCAGCTATTTCTCGTCATACATGTATTTTGAATACGAGGGCATTTGAAGAGCAATCATTTTCAGTGGATATTTCTACTATGATGTTCTTCCAAACTGACATAAAAGGAATGAGAAAGCTCATAAATTATTTTTCAAATTTCCTACCTTCGCTTTAAATAAGGAGCTGGTTACCCCCCCCCCCCTCCTGATATTACTCATACATTATGTACCTCATTGTTATCACATGTTTCCACATCTGTTAAAGCACTCTTCAACTTCCTCAGGAAAGTCTCTGGCTCTGGATGGGATTCTGCAAAGTCTAAAATAAGAAACAGAAAAGTAAGCAGATGCAGCCAGTTTCTGTGTATAGTTTGAAAAATAGAAATTCAATGTAATTCATTGTTTACCTTTTATTCCAGAGTAAAACTAGGAAAATGTCTTATGGGAAACAATAGAAATATCTATTAATAAACCTTCTTCCAAAATTTGCTAGAGAAATTGGTTAATATAATTATTTTGCCTTTCTATGTTCTTTCTACAACCAATGTCAGTACAATCATAGTTTTTTCTTTATTTTATCACAATCATCACCATCATTATCAGCAACATTATCATCAACATTATTATCATCACCATCATCATCACCATTACCATCATCATCACCACCATCATCACATCATTATCATCAACATTACCATCATCATCACCATCATCATCACCATTACCATCATCATCACATCATTATCACCAACATTACCATCATCTTCACCATGATCAGCACCATCTATATCATCAACATCCCCATCACCATCACCACCATGATCATCATCACCATGATTATCATCAATGTTATCGAGCATACGATCTTTAACACTGGGAGTAAAATGCCTAAAGATTTGTTTACAAATTAAAAATTCCTCCCCAGTCAAGCTTCTTCGTTTATTATCATTATCATCATCATCATAACCATCATCATCATCATCATCATCATAACCATCATCATCATCATCATAACCATCATCATCATCATCATAACCATCATCATCATCATCACCATAACCATCATCATCATCATCATAACCATCATCATCATCATCACTATAACCATAACCATCATCATCATCACCACCATCATTATCATCAACATTATCATCATCACCATCATCATTATTTTATTATCATATTTGAATACCTTGTATTGGTTGCATCAAATGTGCTGTTTTCATGACACCACGAGCAACAGTGCGTCTGACATCATCATCATCATCTTGCAGCAAGGCTACCACAATGCCCCATAGTGATAACTGTATATCCGCTGCAGTGAGAGACAGACAGATTAAAGAGAAAGACAAAAATAGGAGGGAGAGAAATAGACAAAAAGGGAGAAAAGAGAAAAGGAGAGAGAGAATAAGCAAAGGAGACAGTCAGTGGGGGGTCAAGAAAAAGACAAACAAAATAGAATGGGAGAGATGAAAGAAGAGAGAGAAAATGGGAATGAGTCATACAGATTGTACATGTTGATAATGATAAATATAAAACAAATAGATAAAAGAGAAAACGAGAGGTATTTGGTGTTAGCAATCAATTGTATTATTGAGTTATCTTTTTGCAACATGACATTTAATCTACAAGACTTTACCCTATGCGTTGGTTTTATATTTCAATGACTTTGATTGTAAATTTCTCGATTAGGATCTTTTACAAATAATAGGTGTAAACTGAATCATTATTGGAAAATAAAGTTTGATTATGTTTAAGAACTTCCTTTGTTCATGCATATGGTGTGTGTATAATCCATACCACCATATCAATTTACACTCCCCCTCTCTCTCTATCTGCCTCTATAATTTCTTTGCCTCTAAACCTCCACCCCTCTCTCTTCCTCCCACTCTCTTTCTCTTTCTCAATATATAAACATATTTCTCCCTCTATCTATATTTATATATTTGAATATTATACAGTGCATCCCAGAAAAAAGTTAACAGGCAGATAAAATCTCCCAAAATAAATATTTCAAAATATTTGAAGCAAAATATTTGAAGCAAAATTTCATACATGTGGTTAGCTTTGGGTCTAATTATCTATTAAATGACACGTAAAGATCTCAAAATATTTTATGCTCGATTGAGCAAAGGCCACTTTTATGAAAAGGTGCAAAATCCAGACTTGACAAGAATTGGTATATGTTTTGGCAATTTTTTTGCCAACTATGGATTTTGCACCATTTCACAACAATGGCTTTTGCTTATTTAAGTGTAAAATATAGTTGGATTATTTTGGTGTCATTTGATAGGAGAGACCCTAAGCTTTCACTATGTATGATAATTTCATGAAAATATTTTGAAATGTTCACTCTGGGCGACTTTTTCCAACTGTTAACTTTTAATGGTTCTCAAATTTGTTAATATCAGCCAGAACAAATGCCAATCCTTGTAAAGTCAGGATTTCGCAAAAGTCGCTTTTGCTCGCTTGAACTTAAAATATCGCTAGATTTTTTTAATGCTATTAGATAGAAGAGAACTTAACCTATCCACAGGTATGAAAATTTCCTGCAAATATTTTGAAATATATTTGGGAGACTTTTTCCAACTGTGAACTGTCTTCTGGGATGCACTGTAGTGACACTCATTTTGAAACTTGTCTATTTTTTGGTATACATTCTCTCATCAATAATTCACTTGAGCAAATATTGTCCAGTCAACCTCGCTTAAGTCGACATCGCATGTGTCGATTAGTCGCTCATGTCGATGAAAATAAAAAGTCCCAATTTATCCTCATAGACTTACGTGTGTTAATCCTTTGTACAAGTCGATTTTTGTAGGTCGAATACTCGCCTAAATTGATAAAATTCTCAGAACAATGCCATGAAAAAACATTAAATTTACACCGCACAAGTTGAAGTAGAAGGCAATGTGAAATCAATCATTGTTGAAACTGCCACATGCCGATTTTGTTTACAAAAATTCCCCGACTTGCTGGTGCGATCTCCGCGTCCTCTCTCGCGCTCTCATGTGAAGAACAAAATGTCACGTGTTAGTCATGTTTACACGGCCGGCCGGCAGTTTTATTGCCTTCACGGCCATGTGCATATAAAGGGATGTAAGGGAGGATTTAATACATTGAAATTAATCACTGAACGTGTCTGGTTTTATTCTTTATTGTCCAGCTTGTAACAGGAGTGTGAAGTAATATACTGGGTACATGAAAGGTACAGAACATGTATGTTCTTATTTTCTCAATGTCAGCACAATATAAATCATGGCACATTATGTGATGAGAACTCCCAATCGATCAAACCGCCGGGCCGCTGGCCACAGTCTGCACCGCGGCGTCCCTGTGTTATATATACACGTGTAAGTCGGATTTTCTTAGACTTCCACACAAGTTGAAAATCGCCTATGTCGACGCATTTCACTCAGTCCCGTCATAATCGACTTAGGAGAGGTTGACTGTACTTGTCTTCTGCTGGTGAAGGTCTATCTCTGGTATATTTAATACTGACCCCCTCCCCCACCCCAAACTCGATCTTACGTAGACTGATCAAATTAATTTTCTTACCTATGTGTGGTTTAACAATACCAAGCAGTGACTCTGTGGAATGATGAAACAGCCTAGCTACAGCAAGTCTAAGCTGAGCGCTTCTCTCTGTATGGCTAGATGACTTCATAAGGCTTGCCCATCTTTGGAATAGGGATAGATCATTATCTGCAGGCTGTGACATTAAGAAAGAAAATAACCCCACTCAATTAAAACAAATTAAAAGCCTAAAGATACACAGAGAAGTATAGCTATGTGTCACAATAGTAGAAAATGACTCAGAATAAAGACATTTCAAGTGGGAGTTCATCACACTTAATGTCTTCATTCTCCTTTTCTAAGTAATGATGCCACAATAGCATACTTTGAAATGAAATAATATGCAACAAAAATTCTTCAAAGTAATAATTTAAAAGAGGTAACTGGTATCTAGAATCTTATACACAAATGATCAACAAACATTCAGCAGTGGAAAGTGAAAACTGCCAAAAGGAAATAGGTGTTTAGATAGCATCATATTGCTCATCAAAACACTTTATGGAGAAAACTTGGCTAACCTTCACAACAATACGTCACTGAAACATGAACATACCATGTTTATGTTATCTGATGGGCATAGTATCCCATACACAACAAACTCGGGTATCAACCCGACAGAGTATCATAACATGAGAACACTTGCGAATATTTGCCAACTTTTAAAAATCTTTCAAGCTGAAATATAAGTCTACATCAGGAATCTCATTTAAATTTAATTTAGAAAGTTATATAAAGTTTCAATTACTTAGGAAATTTGGTGGAAAAATATAATCGGGAACATAACAACATTTGACTTAATGCTTCTTATCAAGTTTGTTTCTCCCTTTGTACACTCTATTTCATTCATGAATCATACAAGTACCATAGATTCAGGATTGAATATTTAAAGTTCTTTGAATTAGTGTTTCATGAAGTTAATAAGTCAGTTCGTAATTACAAATTGTGAATTTATTTGTGCAAATAAAGGTCAGTAGTACTGAGTACAATGGACTTTTATACCCTTCCATAGAATGATTTCATTTGTTAAACAAGCACGTACAAACTGGGGTCAATGCAGAGTCTTTTGTACCAAATACTAACTACAAACTGGCCTATTGACAAAGCAAAAACAAATGAAAAGTATACCTGAGTATGATAATCCACCAACGGGAATATTGCACCGGTCAAAGAAATAACGGCACTTAGAATCTCTTCTCTGTAGATTGATCAAATCAAAAGAAATACATCTAGAGTAGTCCAAATTTGGTAAATATTATTCATGTTTTGTCTGATTGAAAGGGGAGCATGATAATTTCTGCCATACATGTACAAAGATGACAACTTAGAAGTCAATCAAGAATAATGAACAGCAAATAAAGGCAAACCGCTAACATAAATGTTTCATATTATCAATTGCTTGAATATTTCCAACTGGTCTTTTTCCCCAAAATTCCTGAACAGCTAATGAAATCAAAAATGAAACAATTTTATAAATGTTGAATAATGCCCTTTCAAGATATTTCTTTCTTGATTATTATTAAAGTATTATGGACATTTCAAACACATATACTCTGACTGATTACTTTAAAAATAAAACTCACCTTGCATCATTTTCATGTGCTAAATCAAGGCATTGTTTGAAAAACGTCTTTGCTTCTACTCCTGACAACGATGATGGTGGAGATGATGGTGGAGATGATGATGAAGATAACTGTGGTGACAAAACCTCTGGGATAAGAAAGCTTAGTACTTCACATATCTAAAGGAAGAAATAAAAGGCAAGGATTTTCATAAGTTTATAATTCTGCACAAACTGCTCCAACCCCATCTTAGACAAGAGTTAATAGCATCAAATTTAAGTTTATCTACGAAACATCTTTATGTATAAGAGCAATGGTCTACAGTATCTGGCGAAGCATTCCTCTGAAAAAAAACTTTTAGGATATAGAAAGACTGCGGTCGTTACAGATTTACATAACCCTAATTACTATTTCTCTGTCAAAATGTCTAATTATTTAAAGATAGTATTATACACTTCTTACCTAATTTGCATCCCTATGCAAAATGAGCACCATCTCCATTTCTTGAGATGTACTCACATCATATGGTTAAATTAAATGTACACTACTGTCTTGTGTACAAATATTGGAACAACAATCGGGAATTGACCCCTGACTAATTCATTTCACTGGGACACATCTAGACCATAAAACCTCTACCATGTGGAATATACCAAATCATTTCATTTTCACTTGCAAACACAGAACAAAATTCATTTTGATAAATAACAGAGGCAGGATAATAACTAGATGAATTCTCGACAGCGCGCAGTTGAAATTGATGTCTCCCCCTTCCCAGATCAGAAATATATCGCACATTCATGTTGATTTGTTTGAATTTTGATTGAAAAAAAATACTAAAATATTTAATCACTCTACAGAAATTAGCTAAAATACTATTGTTACTGCAATATATCTAAAAAGGCTGCAGAGACCATTTCCTTGTTTTAAATGAGTGAAATTACTGTTAACAATTAAACCAGACATCAGGCAGCCATGATGATATACTTTTACAGATGCTTAACCCTAAGTTTAATATTTGTTTTGTATTTGAATGGAATTTCAGTATATTGATTCTTGTATTTATGTATGAATTTGGGTTTTTTTTTATGTCCATTTATATCTTTTTTGTACCTTTTATATATGTATATTCTGTGCAATTTGACCTTTTGTCGCCAGTCAGAATCCAATAAAGACCTTTTTCAAATCAAATCAAATATGGCTGAATTCCCTAATCTAGTTAGATCACTGTCACCCTAGTATGCATACATGTATATGTACCAAATTTGAAGTTAAAATGTCAAACTGCACTCAAGTTTTTGCAAGAACAGTCTATTTACAGGTATATAACATCCTCTGTGACCTTTGACCTTTTAACCCATGACCTCTAAATCTAATCAAAGCACTGTCACCCAATTATATACATGTGTGCCAAGTTTCAAGTTGATCCATTAAATTGTTCTTGAGTTAATGTGAGAACCATGCATTTCCAGGTATACAATGACCTCTGTGACCTTTGACCTCGTGACCCCAAAATCAACTCAGATCATCATCACTCCCATATGCATACACGAGCCAAGTTTAAAATTGATTTGCCGAATGGTTCAAACCTTGGACCATTTCTCAAGTTCTTAAGTTATAACAAGAATAATCCATTTTCATATATACAATGACCTCTGTGACCTTTGACCTTGTGACCCCAAAATCTAATCAGTTAATCATCGCTTCTATATGCATACATTAGCCAAGTTTGAAGTTGATTCGCCGAATGGTTCAAACCTTGGACCATTTCTCAAAAAGTAAACAGAAAATAATGCTCGCAAGCCCATATTACTCATTCAGTAACTCTCACCAAAAATCTCTACAATGCCCAGAATAAAAGAAATATGCAGAAAAATGCACCTCCCCACCCCAATCTGGGATGTGTGGTACCTTATCTTGAGCTACCCCACACCTTGGCTACAAAGCCTACATAAGAATATCAAACCTTGGACCATTTCTCAAAAAGTGAACAGAAAATAATGCTGGCAAGCCCATATTACTCATTCAGTAACTCTCACCAAAAAATCTCTACAATGCCCAGAATAAAAGAAATATGCAGAAAAATGCATCAAAATTTCCCCCAAAGTAGGCAGCAACAGACACAAGATTGACAATTATGATAGAATTGAAATAATAAGTGTCAAATTTGTGAATTTTGCATAGCAATGTATGTAGGCCGTATTCGTGTTTACATTTGCACAGCCACGCATGGCCATCCCGTGCGCGCTCCTTAACTGCATTGAATCTCGCGCACACAGACATAAAAAGCTTGTTGAAAATAACCCCTTACAGCACATACCACATACCTTGGATAAACATTCATGGTCTTGTTCTTGTACCATCATATCCATTAACTGCTTCATCAATTCCTGTTTATGGCACACCCATATATAGTTATTGGTATCTCCCAGTCTTCCATCTAACCCTTTACATGCGGACTGTTCCATTATTTGGATGAGGTTAGTCAATGTCACTATTCTCACTTCAGGGAATGGAGAATGGAGGAAATAGAGATGCAAGCTCGTGGTTAGTCCCAGCTCTGAGGGACATCTTACAGGTCCAGATTCATGCTGTTCATGTTGCTGCTGATGTGTTTGTGGTTGCCGTTGAGGGAAACGCATATCACCTATTGCCATGGAATATGAATCACCGGCTGCACTAGAACCTATTGTTTTCTCTCTCTGCTGCTCTCCGAATGTTTGCATCAGCAACATTGTACCCCTCAGCTTCAAACACAGTGAAGCAAATGTTGCTTGCCACAGTGGAAATCCTGGGCAACTTGACGATGACATCTCATGTAGTCCTCCATCATTAACCTCTCCTCTTGCCAATTTGAAGATCGAGTTAAGTAGCTGATTACAATATGCCTTGTGTACAGTTCCCTCTAATGTGGACGATGTTGTTTCTGTTGCCTTGGATGATGATGCTGGAGTGGTATGCAACCATTTGATATCCACAAAGAAGTCCTTGAGAATTGCTGTAAATGCTGCTCGTGTAACATAAGACTTGTTTTGGCTGCAGAAAAAAAAAGTTGGTGATATATACATGTATAACACTTCTATTATTCTTTATTCTTTATTGCAACTTAAAAGTTGGATTGGTACTTGGTACAGATAAAATAACACATAACATAAGTCAAAGATATATATGGAACAGTAACATTAAAGGGTTGACAAATTATAACATATAAAATATCAATAAGAGGAGGAAGAATATAAGAAAGAAAGGAGGAAAAAGGAGAAGAAAAGGTAAAAGAAGATAGAGGAGGAGAAGAAGAAGGGGAAAGAAAGGAAGAAGGAAAAGAAAACAAACCATGTAAAAAGGAAGAAAGGAAGAGACTACGAAAATTAAAGAGTACCGTAATACATGTAGCTGATAGTAATCATAAATATCGAAAACCTTTACACATAAAGAGGTTAAAAATACTACTCATTAAAAAATAATTATCATTTGCTTATTCAAATTCGAACCACATACAATTCAATAAACACAAGAACAAAATTTAAAACATGGTTACAACCTGATTTTTTTTTCTTCTTCTTTTCCCCTTGTATTCCAGTCCTGCCAACCTAAAATCGTATTCCTAACCTTTTACGGTTGATAAGGGGGTATGGCATTGTGTATCACAGGCAAAAATTTAGAACAGTTCTTGTAACCCAGAGCCATAAATAGTTAATGCCAGTGGATAACAAAAGTTTGTTCGAGGAGACAGGTGCGATGCATTATGGTAATGTTGTGTTCCAAATTAATTCCAGACATCCATAGATGTTGGTACCCCCTTATCAAGTGTAATAGGAGCGAAACTGGGTGAGGAATTCGTACTAGTTGGCATGTCTGGTATTCTGATGTTGGCACTGTATTAGTACCGCGTCTAATATGTAATTGATATTAGAAAATACTGAATTTATAATTACTAATATACTAATATAGAGAGCTTTCCAATTCATATAGAAAATTAGGAAAAGGGAGAAAACAAGAAGATGAAAGAAAAACAAGACAAGAAGAAAGAAAAACAAGACAAGAAGAACAAAGATAACAATAAAGAAGAAAAAGAAAAAGAAGAAAATGAGGAAGTAAAAAAAAGAAGGCAGAAAATGAAGGAGAAGAAGAAAATGGAAAGGAAGAAAGAAGAACAGAAGGAATAAGAGGTGGAAGAAGAAAAAGAAGAAAATAATACAGTGGAAAGCATGGATCATATTGCACTTATAATTATAAAAACACCATGAGATGTGATGAAGATTCTCCTTGATAGCAGAATATCTTGAAATTCTGCATAATAAATTTAACACACATTTTGTAACCCTGTAAGTAATTGCTTACATAAAACGCTTTCCAGATCATATAAAGAAAATTAGAAGAAAAAGAACAAAATGAAGGAAAACAAAAATAGCAAGAAGAAGAAGGAAAACAAGAATGGTAGCAAGAAGAATGACAAGAAGAATGACAAGAAGAGGAAAAAGAAGAAAATTAAGAAATAGGAAAGGAAGAAGTAGAAGGAGAAAAGACCCCTAAAAATGAAAGAAAAAGAACAGAAAGTACTATGGAAAGCAGGAATCATATTGTACTTATAAAACAGAAGCACCATGTGATATGAGCCATTATACACTTATCATGCTTATTGTAAGTTATACAAACACCATGGGATAAAACTCTCCTTGTACCTCTTGCTTTTGCACAAAGGCAATATGAGAAAGGTTTTCTGTTTCTGATAGCATACTTATCCTCTGTTTTTGGTGGGAGAAGGTGATTTAGCTTTAATATGGTCTGGTTTTTGCATTTGGGTAAATAACTGTGCACACATGTTTCTTCTGCGATATGATAGTGATTCTAAGTTTAATTCAACTAGCCCATCGGTAATGCGGGATGATTATTCATAAGGCACGTGTTTGTACTGATTCCAGCAAGTCTGAATGTTCATTAGTTAGTATTGAGCGTATACACGCTTTGTAATATTTACTCAAATCATCTCGGGAAAGACCTGCTCTTCATAATTGCACTAACAGAAAAAACAGTCTCGCAGCTTTTGAGTGAATTACATCAATATGGGTATCCCACTTCCATCGGTCATTAATCCATAGTCCTAACAATTTTGTTTCCTTTACACTTTCTAGTGTTTCGGCCTCGATAGTTAGTGGGTGTGTCAGTTCGTCCTTCATAAAGTTTATCATCATTTCTTTAGTTTTCTTAGAGTTAATTCGCATCATTATCCTTGGACCACTTGACTAATTCATCCAATGCACACTGAAGGGAATCCTGACTGCTGAGGTTACACGCATCATATACAGTAGTGTCATCTACATACTTTACCATGGGAAGGTCTAATTTTAAATCTGACAACACAGTAATAAACAAATGAGGTCCAAGTTTGGTCCCTTGAGGTACACCCCCATAAGTGCATGCCCATTCGGATGTAGTTTGACCAAGCTTTACTCTCTGTTGTCTCTGTCACAGGAAGGATCTTATCCAACTTACAAGTTTGTTATTAATCCCGATACTAACAAGTTTATCAATTAATACCTCATGGTTTATCCGGTCGAAGGCTTTTCGGAAGTCAACTAGTAACACTCAAATCTATTCTCTAAATTATAATAATAATAACAGTTTTTCATATACTCCCTTATCAGTTACAAGTAACTGACCAATGAATTTCTCTTCGACTCTTTTTCACTGCAAATGGTTCAAACAACAAATATCCACATACCTTGATGCAAGCCACATGAGTTGATGAAATCTTGGAAGAACAGTAGCTGTGATATCATCTAAGACAGAGTGAGGTAGATTTGTGTCTTTGCTGTACTTCTCCAACAGGCAGTGGATCTAAGAATGTGGGAATTATCACTTTGTAATCAAAATTTTCCATATGTTCAGGCAGTGTTTAGAACAGACTGAGCAATATCCCTCAGTGTGCTTTGGTAGGTGATACATCAGCTTTAGGCCTGCAGGCTTCTCGGCAGAAAAAAAGTATATGCAAGATTCAAATTGACAGAAATATGGCTTAACCAAATCCTCTGGGGGTGGTAAGAGAAGACCAAAGCAATTTTGCTGGCTGAATGTATACACTGACACATTTATTGGTCCATATTGAGTGACACATGGCCTTATGACATCCAAGGGATGTGGTTTGGGAGGACCTAAACAACTTTGGAGATTGAAAATAGGCAGTGATTAATTATTAACCTTGTCAGCCATTTTCTGATTACAATGCTTGATTTTGAAATAGATCTTTCCAGGTTTAGTGTGTGAAGAGGGAAGACTGCTTGGTACATGTTGAAAGTACTTTCTGAAATTTGGACTGAAATCGCTTGATACGTTGGTCTGTAAAACTCACAATAATATAAGAGAGTAATGCGAATATGATATCTTGCTCCCTTAATTACTGACCTGCATGAGGATACCATGTGTAGCATTAGGATGAGGTGTGGGTTGGTTTGTTGCTCCCAGTAGCATGCCTAGAAGTTGATGTAATGTGCTGACAAGCTGGTTGGGTAGGACCAGCGGAACAAGGGCAGTGGCTGCTATGCTGCGAGTATTATACACCGCACTGCATCCAGCTCTAATTATAAATCATTAAAAAAAATTATACCATTAAAGTTGAGAAGCTTCATATTATCAAACGGAGGGTACACACAATAAAATGAACGCTATACAGTGCATCCCAGAAAAAAAGTTAACAGTTGAAAAAAAGTCTACCCAAATAAATGTTTCAAAATATCTTTAGGAAATTTTCATACCTGTGGATAGCTTAGGGTCTCTTCTATCAATTGATACCAAAATATCAAACAATATTCTACACTTGAGTGAGCAAAAGTCAATTTTGTGAACAGGTGCAAAATTCAGACTTGACAAGAATTGATATTAGCTCTGGCTGTTATCAGCCAAGCTGCGAGTCATGAAAAGGCTTAGAAATTTTCATATATCCTTACACATCCCATCAACATCTTATGGTTAAGTAAGCAATTAACTACTTTGTTGAGAGTTTGAAAATGTTACTTTGGGTATTTTTATTTCACCTGGCTTACTCACTCACCCACAAATTTTTGAGGGATATATCAGGAAATAGAGGGAACAAAATCTGTTCTTTCATAAACTGTCTTTTAATGATCAGAATATAAAATTTCTAAGCCTTTTTATGATTCCCAATTTTGCGGACACCAGCCAGAACATAATTACACATTTGTCCAGCATGGATTTTGCACCCTTTCACAAAAGGGTTTTTGCTCACTCAAGCATAAAATATTGCAAGATATTTTGGTCTCATTTGATAGAACAGACCCTAAGCATTCCACAGATATGAAAATTTCCTGAAAATATTTTAAAATATTTAACTGGGGTGGCTTTTTTCAACTGTCAATTTTAAACGGATCTCAACTTCGTTGATACCAGCCAGAACAAATTCTTGTCAAGTCTGAATTTTGCACCCTTTCACAAAAGTATTTTTGATCACTCAAGCGTAATAACTAGCCAGAATTTGTTGGTGTTATTGCATAGGAGAGGCCCAAAGCTATCAACATGAATGAAATTTCATGGAAAATATTCTGAAATATTTATCTGGGGAGACTTTTTCCACCTAGTAACTTTTTTTGATGCACTGTACAGAAAAGTATAATAATAAGTTGGATTGATAAAGCACTTTTTCCAGGGAAAACAAAGTTTAGCCGAGCTACCCTGATAGGACGTTCAAGCATGCAGGGGAGAAGGCAGAAACTCTCAACCATCAATTTTGTTCTGTGTTTACTAAAGAGGATAATTCTACAGTTCCAAAATTAGGTCAGAGTGAGGTCCCGGACATGTCAAACATTATTGTCACCACTTCAGGTGTTGAAAAGCTCCTGAAAACTCTCCAGGCTCATAAAGCCGCAGGACCTGATAACGTACCAGCTTGTATTCTTAAGGAGTGTGCCTCTAGTGCTGCTCCAATACTACAAAAAATATACCAAAAGTCTTTGAATACTGGAACCTTGCCTGGGGATTGGTTGAACGCCAACATTACACCAATCTTTAAGAAAGGGGATAGGTCATTACCATCTAACTATCGCCCAGTATCCCTTACTTGTATCGCTAGCAAGCAACTGGAGCATATTCTACATAGTAACATCATGAATCATCTGGAGAGCTATTCGCTTCTCTCTGATAGGCAACATGGATTTAGGAGCGGAAGGTCCTGCGAAACCCAATTAGCGGGACTGGTTAATGACTTGGCCCAAATACTTGATGCCAAGGGTCAAGCTGATCTCTGCATATTGGACTTCAGCAAAGCTTTTGATATGGTTCCTCACAATCGCCTATTAGCTAAACTTGATCATCTTGGCATCAGAGGCCCCATCAAAGTTTGGATCCAAAGCTTTTTGACCAAACGGCACCAGAAAGTACTGATTGATGGCCAATCTTCATCAAGTTGTCCAGTGACTTCAGGAGTACCACAAGGTACGGTGTTGGGCCCGCTGTTGTTTTTAACCTATATTAATGACCTTCCAACTTGCGTCACGTCTAAGGTTAGACTATTTGCAGACAATCTGGTTCTTTATAGATCCATAAACTCTCCTAATGACTGTAACATTCTTCAGCAGGACATCAATTCATTATGTGATTGGGAGTCTTCATGGCAATACCTCAAAATGTTACATCACGAGATTGACCCATAAGAAGGTTTCTCATCATAACTACGTCATGGGAAATACTGCACTTCAGGAAGTAAAGCACCATCCCTACTTGGGTGTAGATTTGTCGGATAACCTCAACTGGGCAAAACATATCAACCAAACAATTTCTAGTGCCAATAAAATACTTGGTCTTCTACGACGTAACCTCTGGAATTGCTCCAAATCAACTAAAGAGATCGCCTACAAAACTCTCGTCCGTCCAAGACTAGAGTATTGTAGCTCTATCTGGGATCCTCACCAAGCTACATCAGCAACTTGGAAAAAGTCCAGCGGAGAGCTGTAAGATTCGTCGTCAACGATTATAGGAAGACCAGCAGTGTTACACATATGATCTATGATCTCAAATGGGACTCTCGCCAACGTCACTGTACTCTTGCCAGACTTGTCTTGGTCTTCAAAGAAACTCACTCGTTAATACCTTCGAATATAAGTCATCTTAAACGTAAACATAACAGTGGACCAGTAACCAGGCAGAATCAACCCTTGAACTACAATACTATCCAGACCAACAAAGATTGCTACCGATACTCACTCTACCCCAGAACCATTCCAATATGGAACAGTCTCTCATCCGAAATTAAATCTGCACCCGATAGCAAATCCTTCAAATCACTTCTATCAGAAACAAAGTTTAAATTTTAAATTGCAACTGCATGCATGAGGGACTGCATGTTTATAGCCCGAATGTGGCGGTTGGTGCAGTATAGACAAGACAAGACACGAATTAATGAATTTCCTCCTACCGGATATCCATTTACTTAACCTGGGTGAAAAATGGCAAATGTAGAATGTCTTGCGCCATACACTTCATGTCAAAACAAAATTAAATGTAAGCATAATACAGTAAATATCAGTAAATATCAAGTCTAGACACAGACACAAAACAATGAGAGAAATATCTATGCATACACAGTTCTGTAAAATTTATATTTGTGAACATAGTTGAATCAAACAAAATACAATGTAGTTCCATAATAGTAAAAGTTTTACACAGCATGAGCATTGAATTTTATAAGACATTTCAGAGCAAGCACCAAAGTTTCCAGCAGACGCAGACATTGGCACTGTACAAGAAGCCATCATAATCATCAAGAAATGTTTATTATAAGGAGGAATGCATTCTCTTCAATACTAGTGGTCAATATGATTAAGAGGTCAAAGTTCACACAATGACAGCAGTCCTTACCTGATAACATAGGGGAAGAATGGTGTCATTCTCATGTTACTGTTATTGGCATCATTAGGTGAAGGGTAAAGCCTTGATAATAAGAGCAGAGTTGGGAACAGACTGGGTGCAGGACAGTCACACCAGGCCTGCAAATAACAAAAAATTATCACAAAATATTCACTGTCACAAGATAAAAATTTCCTTGTTTAAATTTCTGATTGTGAGATGCCCCAAACAGAATTGAAGTGAGATGTAATAATGATAATAGCTACATGTTCATTTATACATGTACATGTATTGTGCATAAATAATGTGAAAACTGATAAAATTATTTAAAGATTAAAAAACAGTTTGTGAATTACTTTGATGCATTCTCAGCTTCTTGTGCCAGTTGAAACTGCTCTAGGAGGAAACCATGTAGAGAAGGGAACCGGGAGAAGAATTCTGTACCAGTCATGCTAAACAGAAAGAAAGAGAAGAATAGCATTTCTTTAATTAAAGGTAATGTTTAGTTTTGGTACTCCCTCAAAAAGTTTTCGTCAGATTTCTTGGATAATTGTTAATAAAAAGCAAGATACTAGCAGTACTAAGATGCTGTGAAGGTTTTTACCTCTGAAAGTTAAATATTTTACAAATGAAAGGTAAACTAGATGATTCTCGACTGCGCGCAGTCGAAATGTATGCCTCCGCCCTTGCCATCTCAGAAATATATCGCACATTCATGTTGATTGGTTTTAAATTTTGATTGAACCAAAATAACAAGAGCCCCAGGGGGCACGACGCTCACCTGAGGTGGATCAATTCACATCTGGTGCATGTTCTCTCTAGCACCACCAGGAGATATGTTAGAAATTGAAACAACTAGGAGGATGTACAGCGTGTCTCTAAAAAAAGTAAACCCAACTTCAACGGCAAATTTTCAGAAAACTATAAAATATTTACACATTATTTTTGCATGGTTAGATAGTCCAATAAGTCCTCTGTCCAATTATATCACTTAGGTTATCTAACTGTCATGCATGACTGAGCACGATTCAACTTAGTGAATGGGTGTCAAATCATCACTGTGGCAAGTTAGTTTCACAATGGTTTGTGAACCAGAGCAACCGAGATCGACAGTTCCTCCAGTTTTTTACCATCGGGATGAAGCAACGTTTTCCATGGATGGAATGGTAAACAACCACAATGAGCACGAGTATGCTGAACTCCATCATCCACCGGGATATGCTTTTAATAAGAACATGAGCAGGGAGAAAGTGAGTGTCTGGATTGGTCTTTGTGGCAATGGTTCATTGGTGGGATCTTACTTTTTTGAAGGCAACATCAATGGCCAGGCGTACCTTGACATGCTGAACAATTTTATTGTGCCTGAGATGGAACAGATGTTCCCCCGACAACGACGTGGAGCATTCCGCAGGGCCTGGTGGGCTCAGGATGGGGCCCCAGCCACAGACTTCTTGCCGTGAGGAATCGTTTGACTGAACTCTTTGCCAATCGCATCACTGCTCTTCATTTCCCAGTTGAGTGGCCTGCACGTTCACCAGATCTGACACCATGTGATTTCTTTCTTTGGGGTATCTTAAAGGAAAAGTGTTCCAAACCCCACCGGCCACAAGTCAAGAGCTGAGGCAACGGATAACAGGTGAAGTGAACCGATTACAACAAGATCAGGGAATGATCAGGCGTGCTGTCAGGGACATGAGGAGGTGTGCGAGCTTTGCATCGAAAGGAATGGCGGTCATGTCGAGGGTACAAATCCTAAGCTATGCTCGTAGGAAATCAG